>OX638369.1:37789519-38389519 GCA_951812925.1 Calliopum simillimum
CATGACCAGAGGAGTCCCCACCCCTCTAAGTGACCGATTCGGGCCCATTTTTGAAAAAAAAATTTATTGCACCAATCGATGGAAAAAGGTCGAAAATGGATTTTGGACATGACCAGAGGAGTCCCCGACCCCTCTAAGTGACCGATTCGGGCCAATTTTTGCAAAAAATTTTTATTCCACCAATCGATGGAAAAAGGTCGAAAATGGATTTTGGACATGACCGGAGGAGTTCCCGACCCCTCTAAGTAACCGTTTTGGGCCCATTTTTGAAAAAAATTTTATTGCATCAATCGATGGGGAAACGTCGAAAATGGATTTTGAACATGACCAGAGGGATCCCCGACCCCTCTAAGTGACCGATTCGGGCCCATTTTTGAAAAAAAATTTTTATTCCACCAATCGATAGAAAAAGGTCGAAAATGGATTTTGGACATGACCAGAGGATTCCCCGACCCCTCTAAGTGACCGTTTTGGGCCCATTTTTAAAAAAAAAATTTATTGCACCAATCGATGGGGAAACGTCGAAAATGGATTTTGGACATGACCAGAGGAGTCCCCGACCCCTCTAACTGACCGATTCGGGCCCATTTTTGAAAAAAAAATTTATTGCACCAATCGATGGAAAAAGGTCGAAAATGGATTTTGGACATGACCAGAGGAGTCCCCGACCCCTCTAAATGACCGTTTTGGACCCATTTTAAAAAAAAAATTTTAATGCACCAATCGATGGAGAAAGGTCGAAAATGGATTTTGGACATGACCAAGGAGTCCCCGACCCCTCTAAGTGACCGTTTTTGGCCCATTTTTGAAAAAAATTTTATTGCACCAATCGACGGGGAAACGTCGAAAATGGATTTTGAACATGACCAGAGGAGTCCACGACCTCTCTAAGTGACCGATTTGGCCAATTTCTGAAATAAAAATTTTATTTGCACCAATCGATGAGGTAAGGTCAAAAATACATTTTGAAAATGACCAGAGGAGTTCTCTATACCTCTAAGTGATCGTTTTGGGCCCATTTTGCAAAAAATAATTATTGGACTAAACGATGGGGAAAGGTCGAAAATATACTTTGGAAATGACCAGAGGAGACCCCTCTAAGTGACCTCTTTGGGCCCATTTTTCTAAAAAAAAATGATTGCACTAAACAATGGGGAAAGGTCGAAAATATATTTTGGACAAGACCAATGGTACTTGCGGCCACTCTTGTGACCGTCTATTGCCATATTTTTCAAATTTCGTTACACTAGACAACAATCAGAATGTAAGATTTCACAAAGCATATTTTCTAAACCAATTTAAGGGCGCTGAGTCCACAAATCGAATTAATTTTTTTTTTCTTACGGGCCGTTCTCGAGATAATCGAAAATATCCATTTGTGGTGCTATATCGCCATTTTTAAGAATTTATTTCTAGAAACCCAATTTTGATTGAATCTATTATTTCACTATTTTAAAGAAAAATTTTTAACACTTCCAACTATGAATCAGTAATTAAGAACTTATTAATATTGGATAAGTTCTAAAAGTAGCCCAAAAATCATTTTTATAGTAGTTTTACAACTTTCCACATGAGGCATTCTTTATACAAATACAGTTTTATGTGCTCTTACTCAATGATGTATTTCATTGCAAACAATTTGAGCCACAGTTTAGCAAAATCGGTCATATTTTTAGAAGTTATTAAAGTTTCAATGAATACCATTCGAATGACGTAGATATCGTTCTTAAGCATTTTTCAACGGCCATATAACCTTAAAAATCTAATGTTTCGATTATCTCAAGAAAGGCACCTAGAAAAAAAAAATAAATTCGATTTTCCGACTCAGCGACCTCAAATTAGTTTAAAAAATAAGGTTTGCGAAATGTTACAGAATTTAATTATTTGTATTGTAGTGTTATTCTATATGACAAACAAGAAAACAGTCATTCAGTATTCGAAATGTGCGTTCATTAATTATGGCTTTGCACATTGAAGGCGTCAGCTGCACTTCTATTTTTTCGATTTCATTCGCGTAAGTATAAGTAGACATTTTTGGTTTTTATTCAGCTATGGATTTTATTTCTCATTGACTGTGTAAGAAAAACCAAGAATAACATTAAATAAAAAAATCCGTAAATTCGCACAAAAACCACTTAATATAACCGTTTAGTTTTACAGGTAGCTTCAAATTTGGAATGTATACCTGTATTTTTCACCAAAAAATGTATACCTAAACTGTTCATTCTTTTGTTACAGAAAAAGGAGTGTTTAAAAAATTCTAAGAAAAAATAAAGAGTTACGAAAATCGAGCAAAATCTAGGCCTGTCAACTAGAATTTACTTAACATGCAAAAGTTTACATGCTGCTAAAAAAAAATTTGGTTTTTCTCGGTGCATCATTTAGTGCTATCCTTTGTCTTCAAAATGTGTATTGTTTGTAATGACGACTTGAAAAATACATCGAATGCGAACTGCGAATTTAATGCAATATTTTTTGTTCAATTTGTTATGTACCTATGTTAGACAGATTAAAAATAAGAAAAAGGTTTTTTGAAAATTCCTCGAGTACCCCCAGAAATGTGAAAGATATTGTGAAAAAGTGAGCTAAACATTTTTTTCAACTATTTTGAAGCTCATCAAGAATATTCGGAATGAGTCGTGCGATATACGAAATTTTTTGTCTTGACTCAAGGTACCTATATAAAAAAATAACATTTCGATTATTAAAGCAACCACATACTGTTTTTTTTTTCACTTAAAACACCCATAAAAAACGTGTTTTCAAATTTTAGCTTACTGTAAAACTTTAAAGCAACATCACGGATAAGTCTTGTTGTCTCAAGGTCATCATGAAATCATGTAAGGAACAATTTTCTGGGTCATTTTGGCACCGTTTTGCAAAAACTTGCTTAAAAATTTTTTAAAGTGTTCTACAAAAATATTCTACTGAAAATTTCACTAGGGACATTAAAATAAAAACCGTATCAATTTCAGAAATTTCAATTTAATGTTTTACAAAAACCAGGTGCAAAACAAAGAAGAAAACAAAAGTAAGTGCACACAAATGCAACTTAACATAACTACCCTGTAGCCGTTGCATTTTCAATAATATGTATTTTCTTATCGGCAACAGGTAGCTTTAATGGTGAGCTTGGGCCAAATCGGTCACTTAGAGAGGTAGTGGACTCCTTTGGTCATGTTCAAAATCGATTTTCGACCTTTCCCCATCGATTGGTGCAATACAATTTTTTTTCAAAATTGGGCCCAAAACGGTCACTTAGAGGGGTCGGGGACTCCTCTGGTCATGTCCAAAATCCATTTTCGACCTTTCCCCATTGATTGGTGCATTAAAATTTTTTTTCAAAAATGGGCCCAAAACGGTGACTTAGAGGGGTCGGGTACTCCTCTGGTCATGTCCAAAATCCTTTTTTGACCTTTTTCCATCGATTGGTGCAATAAAATTTTTTTTCAAAAATGGGCCCGAATCGGTCACTTAGAGGGGTCAGGGATCCCTCTGGTCATGTCCAAAATCCATTTTCGACGTTTCCCCATCGATTGGTGCAATAAAATTTTTTTCAAAAATGGGCCCAAAACGGTTACTTAGAGGGGTCGGGAACTCCTCCGGTCATGTCCAAAATCCATTTTCGACCTTTTTCCATCGATTGGTGGAATAAAAATTTTTTGCAAAAATGGGCCCGAATCGGTCACTTAGAGGGGTCGGGGACTCCTCTGGTCATGTCCAAAATCCATTTTCGACGTTTCCCCATCGATTGGTGCAATAAAATTTTTTTTAAAAAATGGGCCCAAAACGGTCACTTAGAAGGGTCAGGGAATCCTCTGGTCATGTCCAAAATCCATTTTCGACCTTTTTCTATCGATTGGTGGAATAAAATTTTTTTTCAAAAATGGGCCCGAATCGGTCACTTAGAGGGGTCGGGGATCCCTCTGGTCATGTCCAAAATCCATTTTCGACGTTTCCCCATCGATTGGTGCAATAAAATTTTTTTCAAAAATAGGCCTAAAACGGTCACTTAGAGGGGTCGGGGACTCCTCTGGTCATGTCCAAAATCCATTTTCGACCTTTTTCCATCGATTGGTGCAATAAAATTTTTTCACATTTTTTGGGCTAAAAAAATTTTCATATTTTCAAATTTTTTGTAAATTCTACATCCTACTTGCATGTTGTGAGGCAAGAGCACAAGGCACAAAATATGTTCCCATACAAAAAGTAGTAAAATTTTTTTATGTTGTTTTTTTCCGTAATTGGAACACGAAAATGCGCACAAAGTGATTTTTAAACTTTGAAATTTTTCATTGAAAAAATTTTTTGGACTTAGAAAAATTTTCATAAAAGTTTTTCCCAAATGCAGAAAAATGAAAACAAGAAATACTTAGCACAAAAATAAAAACAAGAAATGCTTAGCGGAAAAACGCAATGAAGAATTTTTGCGCGCAAGAACGAAAAAAACGCGTTCATCCCTCTTTCGTGCTAGCTTATTCTACATTTCATTTTTGCGCTAAGCATTTCTTGTTTTCACTTTTCTGCAAGACATTTTACATTTCGTTTTTGCGTACGCATGCTGTACATCGCGTTTTTCTTCTGAGCCTCTCATCTGTGACACACTGTAAAATCCAAACCCCACTGATTTGGAAAAATATGGTTTTGCAATTTTGAATACTCAATATCTCTGAAAATTTTTTCAACACCAAGACTTAATGAGCAAGATCAAGACCAAGACTCAATATCAAAACCAACACCAAGACCAAGACTCAATGTGCAAGAACAAGACCAAGACTGCTATGGACTTGGTCTTGGTTTGCTCATCACTAGTGGTTTAGCTGTAAGAGTGTTTTCTTTTTCATTTAGGGGCGTGGCACAACCCATATAAAAAAATTTAAGTCTATGCATTGCTCCTCCTGACAACTTTTCCAGCAAAAGAAAAATCAAGCAAATCGGTGGAGAATTAGATATAGAAACAGGGTTGGAACCGAATTTGTTTGCCTGTTTATATATTGATGCCTCAAAATATAAAAGTTCTTCTATATAGTCTGACTTTTGACATCAGTGCGGTATGTTTATCTTTAATGAAGACTGAAGTAGTGATCATGTTTGATTACAGAGCATCCTTATTAACTGGAGGTCTGTGATACGTTATATCCTATACATATGGATATGAAAGAAGAAAAACAAATACTGCACAGACCTTCTTCGATTTCATTTAGTGCAGTGCTGTAGTTGTTGTGTACAATACAAAATGCTTTTTTATTGGCAAAATTAGTTTTTCGCTCTCTTCTTGTGATCTCTCTCTCTCTCTCGTGAAAATTTATGACAGCTGCGAACTACAATCCTGAGTTACGAATGCGTAGCAACTTGTAAGTGTTACAATATCATAAATTTTTCTGTAGTTTTTCTACACTCGCGTTTTACACTAATCTGAGGTATTTGTTTGTTTAAAATACAGTATACTCAAGTAGTTCTTTTTATGACACTTATAAAAAAATATAGTTTTCTTCGGTGTCAAAATGAAATAGGTATACAGTGAAGATTTGAATCTTCTAATTTATGGATAAAAAGCTTTAGTTTAGCGTTAAATATAAGAGTAAAGAGAACTACACTATATTTCTGTATATCTTGTGCAAGCCCCTAATATTAACCTTAGAATAATAGAGTTTTACAAAGGCTTTGTGTTAGCTTGTTTTTAGCAGCAAAGTGAAAGAAGTGGATGGATCACTAACATACACTTTTTAAATGGAACTTGATTGATACAGGTTTCCTACTCTTAAAACTTTCCTAAATCAAATCAATCTTCATTCAACTCAACCCATTGGCAAATCAAAATAAACTTTTTCCAAATCAAATTAGTCGGCTATCTTTCCAATAGAATTAAAATATTCCAAATCAAATCAACCTTACCTTTATTCAAAAATCAAATTTAAACTTTTCCACATCAAAATAAACATTTTCCAAATCAAATTAAACTACAATTTTTCCATATTAAATAAAACATTTTACAAATCCAAATCAAATTAAACTTTTTTAAATCAAATTAACCCTCTTCCACTTCAATTAACCGCAAATGAACTCTTTTACAAATCAAAATATACCTTTGCTATATAAACTGAATCATTTTCCAAATCCTTCCACTTTTCTAGATCAAATTAACCTCACTTTCAGTCAAATTAACCTGTTTGGAAATCAATATCAATTTTTTCCAAATCAAATAAAAGATTTTCCATATTGAATTAAGCTACCATTTTTTCTAATTCAAGTTTAATTATTTCAAAATTAGATTCATCTTATCTTAATTTAAATAAAATTTTTTGTATATCTAAATTTAACTTTTCTAAATCATATCTAATTTTTTCCAAATCAAATAAGCCTGCCATTTTTTCCAAATCCTATTTAAATCTGTTCCATAGCAAACTTACTTTTCTTTATTCAAATTAACCCTTTTGTAAATCGTACAATAATATAACTTTTCCATATCAAATTAAAAATTTTCCAAATCCAGCTATTTGCTTAAATCAAATTAAACTTTTCCAAATCAAATGAAATTTTTGCAAATAAAATTAATTATTTTCCATATTTTTCTTCAAATTAATCTTTTTGCAAATCAAAATAGTCTGCGCTTTATCCAAATCAAATAAAACTTTTTCCAAATCAAACTGAATTAAACTTTTCCAAATCAAATTAAACTCTTTCCAAATCAAACAAAATTAAACTTTTTACAAATCGAATTAAACTCTTTCCAAATCAAATTAAACTTTTTCCAAATCAAACTAAATTTAACTTTTTTCAAATCAAATCAAACTTTTTTCAAATCAAATTAAACTTTTTCCAAATCAAACTGAATTAAACTTTTCCAAATCAAATTAAACTTTTCCAAATCAAATTAAACTCTATCCAAATCAAATTAAACTTTTTTCAAATCAAATCAAACTTTTTCCAAATCAATGTGAATTAAACTTTTCCCTAATCAAATTAGACTTTTTCCAAATCAAATTAAACTTTTTCCAAATCAAACTAAATTTAACTTTTTCAAAATAAAATCAAAGCATTTTCCAAATCAATTTTACGATATATTTATTCAAATTAACCCTTTTGCGTATGAAAAGAAATATTTTCCAAATCAAATTAAACTTTTACCAAACCAATATGGTCTTTTTTTAAGAGTAGTAGATGCATACATTAGCATCCTAAGTCTAAAAAATAATTCTCTAGAAAATAAAATGTCTGCTTAAATAGAAAATGTAATAAGAATTCTCACACGTTTGGCTATCAATTGTAAAATATGCCATTAAACTTCACAGTGATACTATTTTAAGAGCCGTGACAGACGCATATGCCAAATAAGAAAAGTGGACCATTTTGTACAGAACAACAATTTCTTAAGGCAAAATTTAAATGTTAAACTTGCACCTAAGAAGAAAAAATTAAATAATCAAGAAAGCTAAAGAGGAAAAAATCATCATGTTGTTACAAGATGCCAAATATTGCTGTTAACACTTGAATAACAGCGCTAACAAAACAGTTTATACATTTGAGTAAAAATAAAACAAGAATCTGTGGTGGCATAAAACAAGATATTAAAATTAAAAAAAGAATAAAATGAAAAATATAGGTAAAGAATTCAAACTAGCCATGTCTATCCATCCAATGCGTCTAGCTGTCTGCCCAACTATTTGGTCCGTCCGTCTGTCTGTCTGTCTAACCACATCTATTGGTGGCAATCGCCTTTTGCCCAATTAGTACATAAACACACACATAAAAGACCGCATAATGGCCAAAGTGAATGGGACTGGTAAGAACAACGCACATCGTCGAATCGCATGTTTTTCATGCCGTTGGCGGCGTTGTCTTCAACTGCTGTTGTTGCTGCTGCTGCTGGTGGCTGATGAGTCGCAGCCAACACCTCTTTTCACATACCACAATAAGCCATGTGGCCCAATATGCCTACGACTGCACTTTTGGCTGCAACACGCTGTTGATGAAAAGGTGTTAAAGTTGTTGTATTTTAGCCATCTCCCTGGTGTCAACACGTGTAATTAATGTGCGCGAAGACCTTGAGAAAGTTCAATAAAAATTTATGTAATGGAAATATTTACTTTGAACGCTGCAAGTGCAAAAAAAAAACTAGTAAGGGTGTTACCTTTGGCCGGGCCAAACATTAAACACCCTACACAGCAGTATTTTGAAAGTTTTGCTTATATGGGAGGTGCCAAGCCCTCATGTCCAAATTCACCCAGTTTTTCTCAGAGTTTGAATTTATAGTTCTTAGCATTTGAGTAAAATTTAGTTTGATTATCTCAAAAAACGCTTTCAGTATAGCGTTTTGAAGTTTTTGCTTATATGGGAGGTGCCACGCCCTCTTTTCCGAATTCTCCTGGTTTTTGTTCAGAGCTTGCGCTTACAATTCGTAGTGTTTATGTGTATTTTGGTTGCATTATCGTGAAAAAAACTCAAAAAGTTGCATTTTGAAGATATTTTTTGTATGGGCGGTAGGCGTGTCCGTTGACCGATTTCGCTCATTTTCAATCCCCCAAGCTATCGTTGATGCCGAAGGCTGTGCACCAAATTTCATTGAATTATTTTGCTTAGTTTTCCCAAAAAGTGTATTTCCACACACAGCCAGCCAGCCAGACAGACGGACATGGCTATATCGACTCAGGAGGTGACGCTGATCAAGAATATATATACTTTTCTATATCTGCCACGCCTCCTTCTCTGCAATACAAACGGAAGGACAAAGTGAATATACCCTGGGTGTAGGGTATAATGAGTAAAGGAGGCGAGAAAGTTTTTTTAAAACAACTTCAAAAAAACAATTTTTATGTAGCTTTAAGAAGACAACTTTAGTGCAACATTAAAAAGACAACTTTAAGACAATTTTAAGGTTTCCTCAAAAATACAACATTGAGGTTACTTTAAAAAGACATCTTTAATTTAACTTTAAAAAGTCAACTTTAAGGTAACTTTAAAAAGACAAATTTATGTAAGTTTGAAAGACAACTTTGAAAAGATAAATTTAACGTTACTATACAAAGACAACATTAAGATATCTTCGATAAGACATAATTAATTAGAAAAACCAATTTAGGGCAACTATACAAAGACAACTTTAAGGCAACTTCAACATTAATGTTACTTTAAAATGACATCTTCAATTTACTTTAATGGTAAAGACAACTTTAATGCAACTTTAAAGAGATAACTTAACTGTGAGCTTAAAAGACAACTTAACTGTAAGTTTAAAAGACAACTTTAAAAAGATAATTTTGTCGTAGCTTTAAAAGACAAATTTAAAGTAACTATACAAAGACAACTTTAAGATAACTTCGAAAAGACATCATTAAGTTAACTTTAAAAAGAAAACTTTAATGTTAATTTAGAAAACAACTTTAAGGTAACCATACAAAGACAACTTTAAGTTAACTTTAAAAAGACAACTTTAGCAACTATAAGGTAACTATACAAAAACAACTTTAAGGCAACTTCAGAAAGACAACATTAATGTTACTTTAAAAAGACATCTTCAATTTAACTTTAAGGTAGAGACAACTTTAATGCAACTTTAAAAATACAACTTAACTGTAAGCTCAGAATGCAACTTTAAAAAGATAATTTTGTCGTAACTTTAAAAAGACAAATTTAAAGTAACTATACAAAGACAACTTTAAGATAACTTCGAAAAGACATCATTAAGTTAACTTTAAAAAGAAAACTTTAACGTTATCATACTTTAGAAAACAACTTTAAGGTAACCATACAAAGACAACTTTAAGGTAGCTCTACAAAGACAACTATAACAACTTCAAGGTAACTTTACAAAGACAACTTTAAGGCACCTTAATAAAAACAACATTAATGTTACTTTAAAAAGACATCTTCAATTTAACTTTAAGGTAAAGACAACTTTAATGCAACTTTAAAAAGACAATTTAAATTTAAGGTAACTCTACAAAGACAACTTGTGTGTATCCTAAAAAAGATAACCATTTTGAGAGACAAAAATTTGATGCTTCGTAAACAAATTTGTCAACAATCTAATTTCCCTTAACTCAGAAAAACCACATTTTCTTATGTAAATCTGACATGAATGGCAGTGGCGGGAGGTTGTTTACCAACCGATTTCAAAGAAAGACCGTCGTAAGTCATTTAACATTCAAAAGAATCGAAAAATTGTAATGAGATTTTATTTTTTTCTTTTTTTTTCATTTTTCAAAGCTTGCGTGTTTCATAAAAATTAATATTAAAGTAGCAACTGAGCGAATGACTGACTGACTGCCTGCCTGATGAAACAACCGAAACGAACAAATAAAATCGGAAACCAAATTTTAATGGATACAAAGCAGCAACGGCGACGGCAGACAGATAGCAATAAGATTTTGGGCCCGAGGAGACTAATGATATTTAAATGAGATGAGGTGCAGAACTTTAAGAAAAATTTATATTAAAATTTACATTATGAATGAAATTTAAACAAAACAAGAAACAGCGCGCGAGATAAAAAAGGGGTACATAATATAAATTTATAAAAGGAAGCAACAATTCGTTATAATTTGTATAGAATTGGAGTAAAGAAAAATAAAATACATAAGTTCGTGACTTTAATATCAAAACAGGAAATGTAAATTTTTTACATGTTCGAATCAGACTTTCCGGTTGAAAATTTGAATTTTTAATTGCACGTTATATTTATGTTTGCAGTAGAAACTTGATAAACTTATGTAGGTTAACATTTGACTTATTTAAAACAAGGTGATGATTTTGGAGACTTTTTCATAAATCATTATTTTTACATAATTTTTTAGTAATGATAATCTTTAGTTCTTACGAGGTTTCGAAAAAATTTTACATTTCTATTATAAAAAAAGACTCAGTATCAAGAACTCTTCAGAAACATCCCTCCCCTAACAACGAAAACACATATACTTACTGATATTTATGTATGTATTGTGATACCACTATTAGTGAGAAATTTAGCAACAAATTGATATTAATTATATTTAATAAAAACATTAACTCACCAATATTGACAGCAGCAACATTATAATCACCATTGTTGCCAATAACAGTTGCCGGCACTTTTTCTGCAACCGATGATGCCGCAGCTGCTACTGCAACTAATGCTGATGTAGCTGAAGATGATGGCGCTACACTACATGCTGCAGGCATTTCAGGCAACATAGCGTGCGCATGCTCATTACGTTCGCTCTCTAATGATGCGTTCGAGTTAGCGTGATTTGGGTTTAAGTCCAATAATATTTTTGTTGATGCCGCAGCCACTGCTGGACACATTGTTGCGGCGGCATTTATGATGCTACTGTTGTGTGCGGATAATTTTGTCGCAGCAACCGGAAGCAACGATTCCAAATGTTTAAGTGGCGGTTGTTGCTGTTGCAGTGGCATATTAATGAAATTTTCAAAATGTTGCGGCAACATGTTGCCATAAAATTCATGATAAATTTGTTGAAATTGTTGCTGTTGCTGTGGACTAACAGTTGCAATGAGATGTTGCAAATTGCTGGGATGAAAAACTTGTGTTGTTGTTAGCGTTGGCATGTGTGTGATACTTTCTGGTGCAGCGGTTATTGCTGCATTTAAACCAAAAATATGATTTAGTTGCTGCAAAGGTGATGTTGCCACTACAGCGGCCAACTGTTGCTGTTGTTGTTGTTGCAATAACATTTGATGTTGCTGCTGCTGTTGTTGTTGTTGTTGTTGTTGTTGCTGATGATGATAGAGTACGCTATTTAACATTGTTGTTGGATTTACAATTGCATCGTTGTTTACATCGGTTGTTGTCACTTTGTATTTTGTTGTTGTTGTTGTCGATGACATGGTAAAATCAATAGCTTGTTGTTTCCTTTTATTGTTGCTATTATCCCAATAGTTGCTTATACTATTTCTTATATAGTTGTTGTGATGATCAAGTAACATTCCGTTCCTAATCGCTTGAGCGGCAGCAATATTCTTCAACTGCTGTTGTTGTTGTTGCTGGTGCTGTTGTTTTTGCTGCTGTTGATAATAATGATAGCTGGCTGCTAGCATTAATGGCATAATCGGTTACGATTGTTGCTTCTGCTGCTATGTTGGATTGGGGCATAGGTGTTAGATATTTAGTTTTAATTGAAGTGATGTAGGTTGCCGATTGCTACAAATGTTCAATATACTGTGGGTATCTGCAAGAGAAAAGAAAATTTCTTTAGAACTGAAAATCGGTGTAGCAGTAACTGGCTTAAACATAAGGGGACTTATCATGAATAAAGATTTTCGAGATCTTCGACTCGCCAAAAAAGTTTTTTTCGAATGGCAAAGTTCACTAGAAAGTTAGGTTATTTTGCATTTCTTTTCAGAATTTATTTTTCAGCAAGGAAATCAGAACGCGAATAAATAAAGTATTAAAAGAATACTTTTGTTCGACAATTTTACAGCTTTCATATGACACCAATCATTGTGCTATGCAGTCAAGGGCTTCCAATCGCTTTTATATAGCCATGTCTGTTTACTTGGAGTGGCTGGCTGTCTGTCCGTCTGTGGAAATATCTTTTAAGGGAAAACTGAGCAAGATATTTCGATGCAATTTTTTACACTGCTTTCGTCGTAAAAGTTAGCTCGTGGGATCGAAAATGAGCGAAATTGGTAAACTGACACGCCTACCGCTCATAAGGTTTAAGCGTTTAAATCGCAATTTTTGAGTATTATTCACTACAACGCAACCAAAATAGCCATAAGTATTAGGGATAGTAAGTGCGAGCTCAGGAAAAAAACTGGGTGAATTTGGAAAAGAGGGCGTGGTACCTTCCATATAACCTCAGATCTTTCAAAATCATGTGGTGTAAGCGTTATTTGAAGAAGAGCTGGCAGATAAACGGGTTTCTTACAAAAAAAAAAAACAATGAAAACAAAAAAAAAAAAAAATATGGTAGCCCTGAAATTTTTTTTTTAAATTTTTATAAAGTTTATCTGAGAGTTTTTGAAAGCAAAAATTTAAATTTAGTCACAAAAAGTACAATTTTAATAAAAAATTTTAAAATAACGAGGCAACCCTAAAAATGTATGTTGGATTTTAAAAAAGTTTTTCTAAGGGCTTTAACCCTTTCGAACCGGCTGGGACAATATATCCCAAAAATTTTTGAATAAATACTTTTGAATAATATAACTTGGTTATTAATGTCACTTAAATTGAATGAATTAATAAAATTAATACAATTTTTAGTAACCACTGTTTTTTCTTATAACCACTCCAAGGACATTGTATCCCGAAAATTCAAATCAAAAACATCTGTTGGGAGTATAGACCGGAAGCGCCTCTGGCGGTGAAAATTTGAATTTGGAGACGGTCAAACATTTTACTTAAACTTAGTTTCTAAGGCTAACCTATCACAAATACTGTGCACCTGCCAGTTTTTTTCCGGGTCGAAAGGGTTAAGATTGATATTTAATTTTTTCTCATTACAAAAGTTCCATGAGAAACGTTTCTCAGAATGTAACAAAATTTCTTAAAGACACTTGGAATAGATTGCGGAAGCTCTGAGCAAAAACTAGGCGAACTCAAACAAGAGGGAATGGCACCTCCCATACAAGCAACATTTCCCAAATGCTGTTGTACAAACGTTATACAAGATAATGCAACCAAATTACGCACAGCTACTTGGAAATAGTAAGCACAATGACTGAGCAAAAATTAAGTAAACTCGAACACGAAGGTTGGGACTTCTCATGCAAGACTATTTAATTTTTGCCCAGCCAAAATGAGGTTTGGAGATTTATTTGGCCAAACTCGTAGATCACCATCAATTTTGTAATTGTACTTTGTTTTGGTTGCTTTTAATTGTATTTTGTTCATAAAGGGTGTATGCGATAAGGTTACGAAACTTCTGGTAGGACAAAGAGGAGGCCTAAACCAACAAAAAAAGAAGTTATAGTGTTAAAACTGATTTTTTGACTTATTTTACAAAAAAAATTCTTGGGTCAGTCTAACGTTTTTAGCTTATTATACGAGCTTTTTAAGAGTGCATCTGCTTTATAGGGTTTAAAAGAATTTCTGGCTCTTTAAAGTTGATGTTTTCAATTTTTTTTCCTACCATTCATTTTTAGTATGAAAAACATCCTATTAACATACCGTTCTATAGTTTTTTGGGAGTCCTTGTTAAATTTGCTTTAAGTAGAGTGATGTAGACAGAAGTGGGCCATGTTTATATTTTCGGTTGTAAAATGGTGAAAAATTAAAATTTTTCAAAATTTTTTTAATCGCAAGAGTATCCCAAGACGCAAATTTCCATCATAGCAGATTTCTTAAATTCAGTTGTAGAGAATTTTCCTTTTTTATGTAAAAGAGTAGTGTATTTTCCAAGTTTTCAGAAATTGTAGGGAGGAGTGGGCCACCAAAATTTTTATCTGAAAAATGCTGCCATCTGTTTTAAATTCTTCTTCTAGGGGTTTTTAGAGGCGCTGATCACAAATCTGTTATCAAATTCGCAAAATTCAAAATACTTGACGCGAAATGTGGGTCAAAAATTAAAAAAAAACATGGACTTTAATAATGTTTATTTAATGTCTGGAAAAAGGAGTGATGAAGTAGAAATTACAAAGTTGTTGTGAAAAAAACATTTCGCAGTGATAAAGC
Organism: Calliopum simillimum; assembly: GCA_951812925.1. NCBI lineage: Eukaryota > Metazoa > Arthropoda > Insecta > Diptera > Lauxaniidae > Calliopum > Calliopum simillimum. The sequence continues at coordinate 37,804,131 of OX638369.1, forward strand.
ACAGATCCTACTCGCAATTTACGCTCGTGAAGTCGGTGCGGTTGGTCATATCGACGCACTGTAAATGGAAAGGTCGGTCGCAGATGTCGCACTCGATGGAATTTTTTTTTTTTGTGAGCTTTGTCGACATCAATTTAGTGCAAATCATACAAAAATCAATGTCTTCATCTGAAGAAACCGAGGACATTCTGTTTTTTTTTTCCTTTTTTCACAGCTGGTTGTGAACAATTGACTTCTTTTGAATCTTTTGTTGGTATCTACGATTTTTCATAATTTACCACTTTTTTGGTGGTTTCCTTCTTTTTTTTTGGAGACATAATGGCTAAAATGATAAAAATGAGTAAATAAGACATTTGAATAATTAATAAAAACACTTTACTGTACAAAGAACGGCATTACTCAAGTGGCCCATGTCTGTCCACAAATAGTGACCCACTTTTACCTACAAGCCTACGAGGGTAAAAACTTTCTCTACAGCACGTTTTTCTGGACAGTACAAAAGCAGGTTTATAACCCCCAAATGCTTATAAAAAGTGACCTCGCGTCAAAATACAATAATTAATGTGCGCGGCTTGACATAGATGTCACTAATCTTAAAATTACTTGGGTGGCCCACTCCAACCTGTAGCCCACGTCTGTCTACATCACCCTACGCATATAAAGTTTTATTTACGTTTTGTACTGTTTGTCATTGGACGTAACCAATTTTTTTTATTTTATTTATAAATGTCATTTTTATTTTAATATACAAATTTTACACAAATACATCAAAATGTTTCATAGACGAATGCGCTATTTCTGTTCCTGGCTTAAACCTCAGTGCGGGTGAAATTTTCTTTTATTAATTTTTTTATTATTTTATACATCGGCTATTTTGGACACTTATGGACAACAGCTTTATTTTCGCTCCGAAGACTCTTCAGACAAATTGCGTACAAATTAATGAAAATTTTTGAAATTGGAATTGAAAATCACAGAGTGGAAAATTTTAACCCGGGTCTTTTCACGCAGCGCAAGTTATAAGATCTATACACTATCGTTTGCTCTTCTTCACAGTCGACAAACTTCTAAACCGTAGTCAGTAACGTAATAACATCACAGACACTATCTATACACGATTAGACCACTTTTGGTACTAATGATGGATTATACATTACATTCGGTACATTCTTGATTCAATTGATAATTTAAGTGAATTTATTCTAGTTTTAGGTGTAGTACGTTTTGGTCTACTTACAAAATAACTAGACTAAAGATGGGACTATTGAGGCAATTGTCTCCGCCGGCCCTACAAATATAATTGAATTATTTTCTATTCCACTTTTTTTCAATATTTAAGTACAAGCCAACATCTTTTAACTCTAAAAACTTTTTGACTTCCCCAATATTTTTCAGCTTATGCAAATTTTTTCGACTTTTCCAACATTTCTTGATTTGTCTCCCTTTTTTTTTATTTGCTCTTGCGAGTTGGCAACTCTTCAAATAACATGTAATGAACTAATTAAATTGATAAACGAAAAATAAAACAAAAATTCAAATTTTTAGTGAAGTTTCCTCTCCTTCAACACAAGTGTTTCAGTGCGTTCACATGTTTTTTCTTTTCTTTTTATTTTTAACATAGAATTATGGCCATATGTATGAATGATTGCGCATAATTTTGCGCGCTTAAAAGTTTTAAGCTGAAAATGCGATTATTTTAATGTTGTTGTAGGTACATACATACATAAGTATGTACAAATATACGACTACTATGGGTACAACCTACACATACTAATATATGAATATGTAAGTTAATTTATTGCTCAGCTCAGTGTTGCTTTATTTATCTTAAGTTTCAGGTTCACATCTCACTTAAATGTAGATCATTTGATTGTCTCTGTAATCTGTTAATGTACTGGTTGGGTGCCGTGATGACTGTGATTGGTGTCACATAGCGTTTGATGGAAATTTTTTTTTTTTTTTTCTACTTCACAGTTGATTTAAGTAAATTTTTTTTTTTTTTTTTGTTATTTTTATAACTTAATATTTTAAAGTTTTTTTTTTCTTTAAGTTTTTGCATTATGCTTTGACACGTTTTACATTTCCATTATGTGCGATATTTATTTACATTTTGCGTAGAATAAGTACGGCTCATTTTAATTGGCTTAAGAGGAACTTGACCTTAAAAGCTGCTGCGGTGAGAGATTGCTGCTTGACAACAATCAGAGTATTTAAAATGGTGGCAATTTGGGTGAGGCATAACATAAATGTTGATTTTATTTATAGAATTTTAATTAATTCGGCTTTATTTACAGCAATTTTTTTTAGAAATTTTGGGAATATTTCTCAACTAAATTTATATGGAATAATTAAAGTTGCTCGGAATTTTGTTCCCAGGTTACCAAAAGTTTCCATTTGGTTTAAATAAAATGGTACAGTATGGTATAAGAGCAAGAAATTTTAGCATGTGCAACAACCAGAAACGACAAAAAGATACATATCGATACCTTAGAGCGCTATAGTCCTATCTCCATTTTCCAATTGTTGGGAAATGCAAAAAGAAGATTTCAAACAGTGGTTATTTAGGATTGGCTACTATTTTGATATAAAGATATATGCAATATTTTTATCTATAGTATATTTTAACATAATTTAATGTTTTTAACCAATTTTATTAATTTCTAACGAAATCCCAGCCAATTTATAGCATGTCATTACTTTTGCCCTTATATTGAATTCCACTATTGAAATAAACGACGTATTTAGTACATTTTTGATTTTTTTCCATTAAAATGTCATAAAAAGTCATGTAACGCGTAGAAAACACGAAAAAAACGATTTTTTTAATTTTTTTTTTTTTTAATTTTTGGTTCCGACAAACAAGAGCGGAGCCTTGGGTGCAACTAAATTTGTTCACTAAAGTGTCTCAAAAAGTCATGAAACGCGAAGAAAACGCGAAAAACGAAGAATTTTTTTTAAAAATGTGACTTATTTGAATATTTAGTGGAGATAGGACAGTAGCGCTCTTGAAAAAATTACAGTTTGAAGATAGGATTTTTCTTAATTATCAAATATTTTGGTATTTTAGTGGTATTTTGACATTACACAGTTTTCCACACGGTAAAGAATCCCACAATCTCAAAACCGCAAAAAGTGGAGATAGGACTATAGCGCTCTAAGGTATCGATATATAGCAGAAAGTATACTTTATGCAGCTGTGGCTAGAACCATTACGAAAATTTCTATTCTAAGCTTGTAGAAATTCCCAACCATCAACAGCAGATGCTATATAAGATTTCTCAGTTATTTAGCTTAACCCGAATCCTCCTGGATTTTTTTGTTTAATTTTTGAAATAAAAACTTTAATTAATATAATTTCTAGGATGATTAAGCACTTATTTTTTGGTTTTTGATATAATCCTTCGCCACGGCTCATCAGGATATGTCCGTGATCATATGATCACGCTAGGAGCTACGTAATACTGGTTTTTTCTTCCTAAAGTATAGTAAAAACACAAATTTGGTGTGTTCATATGATCACGCGGATTCGGGTTAAAGTAAAGTAAACTAAGAAAATATTTTATTCTTAGTAAGCTTCAAATTCTTCTACAAAACAAATTCAATAAGATCTAACTGTCAAGAATTCATAAGTTGAAATAATTTAATGCAACTCATTGCCTTGGTCTGCCTAATGCGCTCAACAATAAAAAAACATCCAACATGAAAAATTGTAATTGACTACAGAATTACACTAAATCGTTGCGGATGCAACATTTTAAAGAAGAAAAAAACCAAAATCATGCAACAGTAATATTTCCGTTCTTGACACAAAATTATGTACCAAAAATATCAGCGTTTTCATTTCTCAACTCAAACATTTAAATGGTGTTACCAATTATGCGTTTATTAACAGATAATTGAAGAATTGGGTTCACATACAGACGCTATTGTCTACCTTACTCGTTTAGATAGTGAATTTCGTTTGGTGATGTACCCAAGCTACTACCACAGCCAGATTGAAATGCTCATTGTATTGTGATAAGCTGCAATCAAAGAAATCATCATGATGACTTTTACATTTTCTTATACCAAACATTACAGATTCATATGGGGCATTTGTATGCGCTCAAGTGTGATGTCGACTAAATTTTACATGCGTTTGTCTAATAAATCTGTTTGTTACTTCTTCTTCGTTCAGTAAATAACAATCTTTACATTTTAGTTATAATTTTCACATTTATAACAAACAGAATGTTGCATAGAGAGACATTAGCAAAGTGTTCACATCATAAGCTTTTTGTTTGAATTGGCAACATTAAAGATGTTGCATAGTTAAGTACTACATAACAGTGCAATATAAATCTACATACAAAATGTTGCAATTCTTGTAACTCAAGTAATTATTGCCAAGTTAACGTACATAAATTTATAGACACGCATCTGATATTTTTGCATGAGATAGATCAAAATAAGTTATGGATGTTCGGCAACATTTTTGAGGTTCACTTTCTAATGAATGAAGTTTATATGATAAAAAATAGTAATTCTAAATATTAGTCAATACCGTGTTACTTACAGTTATCACAACCTCACTGAATTAAAACTTTGTACCTACTACAAAGTGTCCATATGTGAATGAGTTCAAAATGCTATAAACTTGCGTAATTAAATATTGATTTAATACACCCTAATGCCATAATAATAATAATAATTTTCAATTTGAAGCAATAGATAAAAATTGTTTTCGTGTATGACTTCATAATTTTTCAAGAATATTAAAAAATTGTCATGATATTTATGATAGATATTTATAATCATTGCACTGTTAAGCCAAAGAACAGTAATTTTCATTGAACAACTGTTTAATTTAAAGAAAAAATTTAAGAAAAAAAAAACAAACCAAATAAAATCAAAGTCCACAACATGTTGCGCAAACACACCTGATTAAAGCAAAGGTGTATGTACTCCACCAGCAAGTGTATGATCTAATTTGTGTAATTCCAAATAAGCAAATTTTTTTTTAAACCAACAAAATTTATGAATTTCTTATTATTACAACAAGCAGTTTGACAAGTTTTCTGATAAGCCAAAGTTAAAATGAAACAATGGAAGAGGTAAAAAATTAGATAACATTTTAACAAGTGACATAATTGTGAAAAGGTTCTAATTTCTATAAATAAGATGTATGACATGTGAAGAGTGTGGCCAGATTTTCTTTTAAATAGACGGTTAATTCATGCATAATAGACCAAAAAAACAAACTATAACTTTTGAAAACATTTGTATTAAACAAAAAGATTGACATAATTCGAATACTAAGAATCATTTAAATAAGTAGTTCTTTTAATCCGAGTAGTTCGAATAATTCGAATTGCTTAGAAACTTTCAAAAATTAAGTTATTCGAACAATTCGAATGTTTCAAAAAGTGCGAAGAGTTGGAGTGTTTCGAATAGTTCACATAATCTGAATAGTCCGTATAATTAGAAAAGCTAGATTGTTTCAAGTGATTACTCGAATTGACTTTAGTTCTCAAGATATCCTTACTTGAAAGAAAGAACAAAAATTACTGTTTTGCGTCATATATTGGGTGGTATTAATAAAAAATAGCAATTGCTTCAAGTAAAGTCTCATAGCAAAGTAAATACAAATAGCATTTGCTTAGAATTGGTATGAATAAAATTATGCTTGCTGTAGCAAGTTCGATATTTCGAAACTCGCAATTGCTTGATATTTAAAACATCAAATTTGAAATATCAAAATAATAAAAATAAAATAAATAAATTAAAAAAAAAATTTCAAAAACTAATATTGTATCACATACTTTATCACACTCTCTAAAGCTTTGCTTTCAATTTTTCCAATCGGATTATTTCGTTTCGAGTTATCATCTATTCAAAAAAAGGAATTTGAACCCCATACATAAGACTAATTTATGTTTGTATGAAGTTGAGATATGATAGATGATAGTTCGGATAATTATGATTAATTGGAAAAGTTGTTAGCGAAAGATTAATGAAGAATATCTAGGCTGTCCGAAGTTATTAGAAGAAATGATTTACACCGTTATTCACCGTCATTGTGATATAACTTTAAAAATGACTCAGAATTGCAATCTTTGCAATTTTAATCAAGGATATTTTGAGAATCAGATTAAATGCGCAAATCTGATTTTAATTTGTAGCGGAAATCTTGAAATCAAATTCAAAACCCCATGCCGCAAAATCATTGTTGCCCTGTGTTATCTCAATGGGACGTTTCTCGTCAACCTCCGTCGCCAGAAATCGTGGGAACAGAAAGCCGAGCAGCGTTTTTTTAAATTTCAGTATGGCGACGTTGTAACGCGCCCCGAAAGGAGGCGTAAAATAATTTTTTTTCAATATTTTGACGTAAATTTCATCACTCGGGGGATTTTGGGGACGCTGATCACGAATCTCAAGTCAGAATTTGGGAATTCTCAAGTCCAAGATGGCCAATGCAGTATTGCGTCTTACATTGAGAAAAAATCTTAATTTTGCAGAAGTCGAAAAAATAAAGCTAGAGTAGTTCAAATTCGTTCAGACTTACACATGTAGCTTGGAAATATTTAGGTATTATGCCTGCCTAGCTTGAGAACTCTAGCCTTATTTTTTAGACTTCTAGCCTTTAGAATTTTCCTTCACTGTGAGAGCCATATTGCATTCATCACCTTGTATTGAAGAATTCTTAATATTGAAAAAAATTATTTTACGCCCACTTTCGACCTTTCGGGGCACGTTACAACGACGCCATATAGAAAACTCGGCTTTCGAAAACTTTTAAAAAAACGAAAATTTTGGTATTCAAAACTTTATTTTTCGTTTGCACGATTTCTATCGACGGAGGTGACAAGGTGACGTGAAACGTCCCTATACTTAAGTATACGAAAGCGGACCCTGTTTCGAGAAGGCGCAGTGCATAGGACTATCTTTACTTTAAAAGAAGGCGGTGCCACGCCCCTAAATAGAAAAAATGCTCTCATGGCTAAACCGCTGCTTCGATTTTCATGAAATTTGGTATGGAGATAGGGTTAGTACTGAGATATGACTTATGTTTTGAAGTGGGCGGTGCCCTATACACAAAGAAAACAACATTGTCAAAAGTGGCAGAAACATGGTTATTTTAAAATTTTGAGCATGACTCGATTGTGGCAGTTTTTACGACGCGCGTCGCTAAATAAGATACATTAAAAAAAAAAATTTTGGATTAATTTTTAATTTTAATTTTTCCTTTCAACGACAATGAAAACTGACATTTTTTTTCTTGTTTTATTTTCAATTATGCTTTAAATAAAATTTGCCTGTTTGATATTGGGGTATTTAAAACTGGAACCCGTCGCACAGTGGTCTAGAATGCTATTCTAGCTGGTCATAAGTCTTTCCTTTCAATCAATTTCTATGTTTTGAGGGTCGCTGACTCTAAATCTGAAAACGATTTTTTAAAAATCAAAATGGCGGATCCAAAATGGCAGACAATTTTCTTTAAAATTGATTATGAGGGGGATGAGGGGGTTTTTTAGGTTGCTGATTCCAAATATTGTATCTTTTTTTTTTTGTAAACAACATGGCAGATTCAAAATGGCGGACAATTCTCTTAAAAATTGACTATATCACAACAACTTTATGGCTTAGTGGTTTTTTGAGGTCGTTGATTTCGAATTCGATATCATCTGTTTCGTAAACAAAATGGCGGATCCAAAATGGTGCACAATTTTCTTAAAAATCAATTATATTACGACAAAATTGTGGTAAAGGGGGTTTTTGAGGTTGCTGATTTCGAATTTGGTATCATCTTTTTTTTTAAACAAAATGGCGGACAATTTTCTAAAAAATTTTGACCTACATGGGAGGTGGGCTTGTCCTTGATTTGATCACGCCCATTTTCACCAAATGACTTAATGATATCTATACTAACTCAGATGTTTAATATTATTTTTGTACAATACTTGAAATATTAACGAAGTTATAGTGATTTTAAATTTTTGGTTGTATAGGAGGTGGGCGTGTCCTTGACCCGAACACGCCCATTTTCAACAAATAAATAGATGCTACTAATACTATATCAGAAATCAAATTTTATTTTTTTACCTCAAACACTTTGGTTGTTATTTGTTTTACGAAACTGAAGCGTTTCAAGAATACAGAAAAGTCGCTGAAGAAAAACTCATCTCAGTCCATGAAGGGGAGTGATGGGGGAGTCAGATAAATGCGCAAAACCTTCAGAGAACCTCATATTACACACTTAAATGATCTAGCCATTGCAACTCTATAAAACATATTAGTTATAGTCCACAGAGTGCAAAATTCGTAAATTTGGGAAATGAAATTAGAGATTTTTTGTGATGATCCAGATATCCTTTTTATATTAAAAAAACTAACATCTAAGTACGCAAGTCTGAAGAAAATAGATCAGGTTATCTTCGCCATAAGTTTTAGGAGGAAAAATTATTTAGTTTTAAAGATACACTCATTTAAATTTTCACAAATTTCAAAAGATTTTTGTAAAAAAATTCTGAATTCATCAAGTTTAAGACGCGAAAACTCAAAAATGGTATTATTTCTTGGTATTCTGGTACTTGAAATATGTTACCTAGATATTTAACTCTAAATTGGTCCGAAACAAATATTACTTTTAATACAAAAATTTTGGGAGTTATGACCGGCTAGCGCTTTTTTATAGACTGTGTGTCGTGTGATAGATGCGGACGTTAGCTACTCAGCCACGGCCATCATTACTGTGACTACTATTGACTGAGAGTCTATTTCTTTTGAAATGAGCTGATTTGGATTTTACTACGTTTCGTGAGTGTTTTGACTACGTTTCGTTGCTGATTTCGTTTTAATAATAATAATAATGATTTATATAACTAGAGTTTTTCATATAGTTCCAATTCAATCAATAATTATATTAAATCGAGTAATATACTTCGAATAATTGCACTTATTCGATTAGTTTGAATAATTTTACTGGTTCAAATTGTACAAATAATTTTCTGAGATGGTTATTTCTGAATCAATTTCAAAAACACTGGCAACCTTATGGCCACACAAGACACAAGTCTCTAGTACAGTATATAATGTCAAATCTAAAAAAAAAAATCACAAAAATTTGACTTAATTAATCGTAACGTTGTCGCACGATTAACTCGACAAACAATCGCAATAATTAATTAATAACAATACAATGAAGACAAAGAATTTCCAAAACAAAAAAATTGACATAAAAATTGATTGATTGAGCCATCGAAGTAAAAACGTCAAAAAAAAGCAACTACCATTTGGATTACATTTGAAAATAATTGGAAAAAATTTTAATAAATTCAAATGTTGCTAATCAAAAAAGTTCAAGTGTTGCTACTGCTCCTACACGTCGTAATGTCGTCGTCGTTTATTTAACAGGAAATTCCAATATACCACACTACGAGTGTTCTCTTCCGCTGCGTCGCCGCAGTCTGCATACCCTCAGTTATTTGTTGATATATCATATATCAACAGGTTTTTCTCTGACAGTCTTGCACATTTTTGTTTGGAGGGGTAAATTTAAATTCTGTATAAATAAATTTAATCAATTCCAATGTGTCGTAGTGTAAATAAACTAATCAGCCCCAGTCAAGTCAGTCGATATAATGATTTCTATGGAAATCGCTTCTTCGAAAGAGTCTTATCGCACTTTTTTTTAAATTTTGTTTTTTATTGTACATAATTGTAAAATCAACCTGATCGCATTGAAATGACTTTTAAATGGAAATCATTATGAATGTTCGATCAGGGACATTTGTCAGCAGTCTGTCAGCTTTGGAGAAAGCGGGTGATATTGTGCGGCATTGATTGTCCCCGTTTTTTCTTCGACACTTCATTGTTTACCTTCTGCTTAAAGTGACTTTATTTATACAAATTATCAATATTTACATAAAATAAATAACAACAAAATAACAATTTTTTTTTACAACAACATTGTTTATACATGCATATGTATTAATATAGAAATATTTTATGACATTTACCTGTATTATCAATTTATCTACCTGTTAACGCTTTATGGCGTCTTATTTGATTTCAATATCTGGAAATTTGTGTTTTTTGATGGAAATTAAAAATTCCCCCATTTTTAGTGTAAGGGAATGCTTTCTTTACACCAAAATGTGACTCAAGTAAAATTTAGTACATATTGATTTTAGATAAGCGTAATTCTTGAAAATTATTCATTTAAGTGTATAGGTAGTGTTTCATTAAAAGTTAATTTTTTTTGAATATTTTGTTATTGTGAATTATTGATAAGTTGGAAAAATACTTAAATTAATTTTCATACATTTCTTCAGTCGATACATCTACCTTTAGCAAGCAATCCTTAAATCATCTCGAAGCTTATCAATTTTGAATTGCTGTGATGAAACTTAGTTATGTAAATTAAATCCAGAAATCATGCTTATGGCACCATACATATCTGGAGGATGTAGTCATAAACCAATATCTCATTTGACCAAGTTTTCGAATGTTATTTTGTTTTAACGACTTCTATTTACTTATTAACCTTATAATCTGATCATATATTATGTACCTAAGTTCTCATCAAAATTTTTGCAGCTGTTTTTAAGTATGTAAGATTGAATAAAAACTTATCATTGCTAAAGATTAGGCGTGTCATTTTTTTGATCCTGCTTTATTTTTGCTATAAAAAGGTATTGATGGTCCACATGCATGTACCAATTTAAGCATATTAAAATATCTTATATAGTTTGCGAGCTATAATATTTAACGTGTTTTTCTTGTAAGGGAGGTGCCACGCCTACCAGTAATATTTCGCCCACTTTCAATTGAGTGGTGCCCAATAGCAAGTAAACTCCCCATAGTTAATTTCAGAAAGATTTCATTATAACCTTTCTTTTCTAGCGTATTATAAATTTTAGGCGGTGCCAAGTGCTTCTACGAGTTTGCCCAATGCAAAGGTATATCACATATTAATTCATATTTTCAGAGGTAATATTTGTTAAATTTTCATCGAAAGTCGTTTTCGAGTAACATTGAATCAAATTTTTCAATGGTTAAAAAGTGAGCGTGACACTTCTTTTCATTTATTCAAAAGGTATTTGTCAGCAATACCCGTCTACTAAATTTGTTAAGAATAAGTTGTTATATTTGCGAGAAACAACATTTAACGTGTTTTAACTGTATGGAAGGTTCCACGCGTACTGGCGATATTTTGCCCACTTTTAGTTCATAAGTGCCTAATATAAAGATTGCTTTGGTAGTTTTCTTTTTATAGCGTATTATGCTGTTGTCATCGGTGCCTCGCCCTTCAACGAGTTTTTCAAATATGACGGAATATGACCCCTATTTGCCGAGGTAAGTAATATTTTCAAACTTTTCATTAAAATTGTTGCATTCGTTTTAGATGAATATTGAATCAAAATTTTTAATGGTTAAAAAGTAGGCGGGACACTTCCTCGATGATGCCCACTTTTCGTTAGTTCATTTCTTTTATGGTTTGTGTGATGTGACCAGATTAAATTTAAATTAAGGGTGGTGTCACGCCTCTTCATGAGTATCCACAAAGTCAAAGTCTAGCTTATTTTTCATTGTATGCAAATATCTAACATTATGAAAAGTTTCATCAAAATCGCTACAGCCATTATTGAGAAAAGTTTTGGCCCGTTCCAAACATTTTAATTTCATACATACAAACATACGTTCATACAATATAAGAAAAGAAGAAAGTTTCTCGGGAGGAATGCAAATTACTGAGAAAAGTGAAGCATTACTACGAAAAGTTCGTCCATAGTAGAGCTGGGCATGGGCCGTATTTGTATCGTTATACGCGGTCCTTAATTTTTTAAAAAAAAGCTTCTACGTGGGCTGCTATACATATTTTTGGCCTAGGCAACACTAATGTCAATAGCTAAAATCTGGCAACACCAATATAAAGTTTGACATTTTTTAGCATAAACGTACTCACAACGTTTTGATGAACAAGTGCTATTTGTTTTGTTTACAGTGAGTTAAGAAAATTAATTTTACCATTGATAACACATGTTTACAAAAAAAAAAAAATATGTCATGGCGTTTTGACCAGACTATGTGTTTCCTAGGGACTTTGACGTCCTGAAACCGAATCCCGGGTCCGTTTTTTTCCAAAACGTCTGAAAAAAAATATTTCACGGTCATGTGGAGGTCATGTGTCGTTTAGTGATAAATTCGCAAAAATGCTGAAACTAATTTTGTATCATTGAATCCTTAGTCCTTTAAAAGAATATGTGATCAGGAAGGGTATCTCGGACCTGGTTTCGGAGATATAGCCATCGGAATATCCGGATATATCTTCTATGAAAACCGCTATAAGTTGGGAAGCCCTGAACGGATTTGTAAAATATTGGTGTCATATAAAAATGTTTTGATCATATTTTCAATTGGATTCAAAGTTTTCGAGATATGAGCTTTTTTGAAATTTTGTGAAATTTTTCAATTACAACAACAAATAAGTCAACAACACCAGCAACAACACCTACAAAAACAACAGCAACAAAGACAACAACAACAAAATACCTTTCATACGATACCAATATTTTCTAAATCCATCCAGGGGTTCCCAACTAATAGCGATTTTCATAGAAGATATATATTCTGATCTTCCGATGGCTATATCTCCAAAACTAGGTCCTAGATACCATTTCTGATTACATATTTTTTTTAAGACTTAAAAATTCAATGATTAAAAATTAATTTCAGAATTTTAGCGAATTTATCACTAAACGATACATGAACCCCATTTTGACCTCCATATGACCTTGAAATCTTTTTTCTCAGACGCTCTGGAAAAAAATGGACTCCGGATTCAGATTCAGGACGTCAAAGTCCTTAGGAAACACATAGTCTGGTCAAAACGCCATGACACTTTTTTTTTTTTGTAAACCTGTGTAATTTAAGCGATTGACAAATTATGGGGTTTCCACAGTGCCTTAGGGTGGTGCCTTATCGCCATACAAAGGTTTAAGTTCATTGATGCACTCTTGTCGTGATAATCCACGTCGAAAGTTGTGAAAAATTATCGCACGAAAATGTTCACGAGTTAATTCCATTTTTTTGCAAAATTGATTTTTTCAAGTCACTGTAAACAACACAAATGATGGTCGTACGTCAAAACGTTCTGAGTACGTTTATGCTAAAAAATGTCAAACTTTATTATGGTGTTGCCAGATTTTAGCTATTGACATTAGTGTTGCCTGGGCCAGAAATATATATAGCAGCCTACGTACTGTAAAATTAGCTTATTGTCGGTTGAGTCTTTCTGGCGGTTAAGGCTCGTTATATTTTCAAAACGAAATTGAACTAAAACTCCTGTGCTATAGTACAACTATAGGTAATATTTGGCTCAACGTAGCTCTGATGAAATTGTTTTCATCATCTCTTACTACATTATATTCGGTGCTGGGCAAAATTCTCTCTTATTTTTTTTTTTTTCTTCTCGTTTTATCCTTTACGAAAAGATCTAGGGAAGCGTTTTGCCCACCACCGATTATATTGTATTGTCTTTTTTTATTTCTACAGCAATCAATACTTTTGATTAGAATTTGGCCAATGACGTTAGTATGTAGTATAGTAAGGTCATTTGTGATTTACTAAAATTTAATCTAAATATATTGAATATCAGAGAAAAAAATCACTTATGACGTTATAAATAAATTAAACCAAATATATTACTAAGCATTTTTTGTCTTATGTAAGTATATAGTTCATTTCAACAAAAGTAAAATGGTGTCAGAGTTTTAAAAATATCACAACACATCATCATATTCAAATATTTTGTTATTCATTGTCACTGATAACCATTTTACAAGTTATTATTGATAAGTTTTATTTAAAAATTTTTATGTTTATTTTTTTGTTTGTTTTTTTTTTTTTTGAACACCTGTATTTTCTTTACATTGTAGCTTATTTATTTAAAATAAAATAAAAAATATTCATTGGTATATTAACTTTTTTATAGTACATACATACGTACTTGCACATATGATAATATTATGAAATATTTACTTTGAGTTTCGAAAATTCCCCGCATTATAGAAATGATGATATGTACAAAATGGCGTGGCAGAAAATATGCCTTGACTTAAAGGAAGTTATATAAATATTCCGGTGAATTTTTCTGAGACTACAAAAGATTATGCCCCCAATATATTTATAATTGTTTTTTATAGTCTTGAAAACTAAAGATTATCTCGGAGAAAGCTCGGTATATTCTGTATGAAACATATTATTTACTAAATTTATTAAACCTTACTCTCACTCAAAAAAAAAAAAATCCGTTTTTATGTATTTTGGGATATAAAAAGTAGTTTTTCGATTCTAGTGTACATACAAAATTTTAAGAGTTTTTTGACTTAGAAAATGGTTTTGTGTCCATCAAATTTCGAGCATATTTAATTTTTGAATATATGACATAAATTGTAGGGATCTTCTGTGAACATTTTTACCAGTTTAAATTTTAGTTTGACACTTGTCATTTATTTTCAATATGAAAATTTGCTTATCAAACGAACAATCATTTAAATTGTTCGCATGCTCTGATAAGCATACGAAAAAGACAAATTTCTGAGAAATCAATAAAAAATAATAAAATTAAATTTGTTTGCGCTGTCACAGTGGCGCGTCACTTGAAATGTTCCCGAAGTGATATACGTGACAAGTCATATTTAAATTTTTTTTAAATGGAAAAGTTATCAGCTTTGAAATAAACGATAAAAGTAAATAACCTTACTAAATGAGTTCTTGTTTCGATACGCAAACAATTATTTTTAAGTTTTCTTTTAAACTATGATACATACATAATTTCATTAATTTTATTAAATTCAAATTAACTTGCGCAAAATCCCCAAGCAAATCATCTTAAAAGACATTTCCAAACGTCAGTCGAAACTTAGATTCATCCACACACCGACTCAAAAGTTAGAAGGACTATTGTAAACGATATCTGCATTAATTTTTTTTTCGTTCCGAGAAAAACCTAAGGAGCACTTTTGATTCTCGTGAAGGAACATTTATGTTCTTGGAGAATCAAAAGCGCTCCACTGGCATCTTACGACAAAAATGTACATATCAAAAAATGCTAAGAATCGTTTAAAGTATACGTGTGAATTTTTTCAAAATTATTTGAGGCATTTTATAATTCTTCAAAAATTAATCAAAATAAAAAAAACAAAGAATAAAAAATTTCCAACAATTTCCAAAAAATTCTGAAAAAGCTTACACGTATTTCCTGGGCGATTCTAAGCATATCTTTCTTACACACTTATATCGTAAGATGCCATGCTTTTAAATAAAATCTGTTTTTTCCGACATATTTTATCAAAAACAGAATCAATGATGGAGTCCGATATAGGTTCTTCTTGCCACTTTTTGCAAAGTTATTCTGGAAAAGTTTTAATTTAAAAGAAGATCGCAAAATAACGCAGAAGATGTCTCATGTTTTCAACAGCAACCTTTTAAGTTTTGTGTGTTTGAAGGTGATAACTTGTGGTAGCACCTTTTAAAGCCTGCAATGAACTTAAAAATTTAAATTTAACCAACTTTATAAAAAGCACTCTTTTCACGAACAAATCACATACGAATAAGAAAGGTGGAAGGTGTTCAGTTTAACCAAAACGCAAAATAAGCAATACGTACTCGATAATTTTTAACAAAGACCCATTAAAAAATTGTAAAATTAAAATCCACTAGTATTTTTCAAATTAAAATCTGACGAAAAATATCCCAAACATATTTATAACCAAACATTTAGTGCTTGGCAACGCATAAATTTGTCATGGAAATTTTTTTTAAATTTTATCGCGCTATCACAAACATGACTCGACCATATTTGTTTTACCATCAAAATATTTGCAAACAAATTTAAATTTTGATATATCAAACAAAAAAAAAAAATGTGCAAAAATTCAATTTATTAATTATAATGTTTTATATAGGAAAAACCCTAATAATTCAAAACATACATAATTCAGATAAAGATTTATTTAATAATAGCAAAAACCTCTTTAGCTGCAAAATAAAAAATAAGAAATCTCACCTCAAGGTGTGAAGTAAATCACAGCTTATCAGGCATTCAATTTTAAACTCAAATAAGGCGCAACACTATGGGGTGTTACAAGTACGCGTTTGTTTGTATGTTGTCTGTATGTAACTTTTATCTAATTAGGCTAAACGGCTGAAATCAATAACAGGCTAATAAGACGTAAAAGTGTTTAACAAAAACACGAAAAAAAAAGAAAAACCATTCAATAAAAAATAATGAACTAAAAAAATTTAAAAATTAATCAATCAAAAAGTTTTATAAAAAAAACAATAAATTTAATTGATATGCAAACAATTTAAATAAGAAAATCCAAGTGAAATCTTATTTGTTCTTCTTTGCGATATCGATAAGAAAAGAAGCAAGAAAGTGAGCGATGATGAGCTTTAAAAATGACTTAACCCATAGCTATGTACTTACTAGTTTTGGAAAATTTTTTAAAATAATTTTTACTATGAACTTTGCTGGTTGCTTAAAAGTATTGGCTAGTAATGGCTCATCATACACTGAAATTGATATTAGATAGATGCTTCTACATAAAAACGAACCATCTTTCAGTTCGATCACCAACGATCGCGATCAAGGTTTGTGGCAAGTTACATAAATCGATTTGACTGGACACGTATTTGTTTAATTTCATCAATGATTTTGTACTCGTTGTTCCCTAGAAGTGGCACAAAAACATCAGCTTCATTGAAACTCTATCGAAAAGTGGTTGCTGCTATGGCGTATAAAGTTAAATGAACAAAAATTGATACTAAAAAACGCACGTTAGACTAAAAACTTACAGTCTGCATTGGCTCATAATTCATCGGTTATGCCTGAATTTGAATATAAATTCCTTTTATATAAATCCATTATTAAGCCAATGCGAACATTGAACTCATACAATGGTTAGGTTAGGTTAGGTTGGATCCGGGAGATGAACATGTTGTCATCATTAACTTAGGCCTCGAGAAAGGGCCCATTGTATACCCGATGCTAAGAGCTTTAGCAGAGAAAGTCTAAGAGAACCACTTGGATGTACATATGAGGAGTTATTTTTCAAAAGGGCGTAAAACCATGTTAAACAAATTTTCAGTAATGAGCAAAAACTTTTATGGGCTGTTTACAATAACTTATTTTTTTTTTTTTTTTGTCTCCTGTTTTATAGTGAGTTGACCAAAGATTCTAATCCCCTTAATATTTTTGTTGTAACATATTTGCAGTAATTGCAAAAAGTAAAAAACATTTGGAAATAAGCCCTTTTGTTCTGAAACGTTTGGAAATAAGCCCTTTTGTTTCAAAATCACTCTTATTTCACCATTTGGAAGTTTATTTTGATGTTTATAGGCATGGTATGTAAGCACCTATATAGCCTGGGGTATATAAAAAATATTAAAAGTTTTTTTGGCCACTATTCAAAATACGTCTTTTTGTATCAAACTCTAAAAATTTCTATGAAATTATATGGAAATAAGCCTTTTTGTTCTGAAATGCTACTTTTGATTACGATTTTATCTTAGAAAAATGCATTTTTTGTGATGAATTTTGGACAAGAGGATGCATTTTAGCATGGTAATGGCGATGGCATCCTTAGGTTTGTTCGAGGTTGGAAGTGGTTTTACGCCCTTTTGAAAAATCTCTCCTCAATATAGTATATACTTCCATATGGATTTAAGACAAACCTCAACCAGTGAGTCAAGCGATTCCAAACTGAAATGACCAAAATTCTTTCTACGTCTAAGCGAAAGCACTAGTCATTCACAAAATAAAAGAAAGACTGTTTCTTCCATATCAGGGTCTTTACAACTTCTACAAAGGTCGCCAATGTTTGAGAAACCTAAACAAGATGCATGGATTCCCATGGCACAATGTCCAGTAATAGCACCGATTAAGCTCCGTACATTATGTTTCCCCATTGCTATTAAAAACTTAGTACGATTTATACTATTTATATGATGGCCAAATAGATCTAATATGATTGCAAGTTTGAAGATTTGACCAACTAGAATAAGCAAGCTGAATACATTTATTTTCGATTTTTCCCTTGATTACGCTAATGGGTTTTTTTATTGAAAGGTCAGCCACAAGGGCATTTTGTTTTGACCCTATTTTAGCCAGTTCATCTGCAATTTCGTTGCCCTCGAAATTACTATGACCTGGAACCCAGTAAAGTGTTAAATAATAGTCCTCGCTAATATCGCAAAGGATATTTTTACAGCTTAACACAAGTTTTGACGTGATATAATTTGATGAGATTGCTTTGATAGCCGCCTGACTATCAATGTAAATAACAACGCTTCCAAGAAATAGGGACTTATGGGCATTGAGGAATTCACAAGCTTTAAGAACAGCAAAAACCTCTACCTGAAAGACACTACAGTCGTTCGGCAGTCAGTAAGTTTTTGCTAAGTCTAAAGGCTTAGAATAAATGCCTGATCCAGTGCCTGTATCCAATTTTGACCCATCCGTGTATATTTCAAAAGATGCGTTTGAAGGAGCCCAGTTTTCTCTTTCAGGTATTACCACCTTGAAGTTCGTTGGGAAGAGAAGGTGTGTTAAGAGGTAGTCAGTACCACCTATTACATCACAATCCATAAATTGGAGTAAAATACTATTATGACCAAAAGATTTTGATTTCCAGAAATCCAATTCTTTAAGTCTAATAGCACTTTTCGCGGCCATGCTTCTGGCAAAAATATCAAGTGGTTCTAGGTGAAGAAGAGTTTCCAGTGCAGCAGTGCCAGTAGTTTTAAAAGCCCCAGTAACACTGAGACACGCAACTCTCTGAACCCTGGACAGAATATCCAAATAACTTTGTTTATGTAAAGAGTTCCACCACAGCAAAATTCCGTATATGAGAATCGGCCTGATGACTGCCTAATACAATGGACTCAGTTCAAAATTTTAAGGACCATTACAGGTGCTCCACAGTATATACGGAACGAAAACATACATCGGGACCTATGCATCCCCTTGGTTGAATACGAAATCAAGAAATACAAGCAAAGTTACGCTGAAAGATTACTGTATCATAGCATTATAGAATATTTTAGAATTTGGAAAATTTCTCCAGACTAAAAAGGAAGTATCGTCCTGCTATAAATATGTTTAACAATGAGCTATGTTAAGCTGTCTGGATTCTAAAATTGTATATGCAGCCGTAGGCGCATACCCTTTCTATGCAACCGGTATCTGGCGCATTCTCCTCCGTGGGACTTTAAACTGGTATATGCAGCAACTGGCGCTTACTCTCTATCTTTTGGTTGTTCCTGCTTTATATGCAGCCGGAACTACTGGCGCGAATTTATATGCTCACTGAACTCATAGGGTGTACAATAGACCGGTGCGTTTTGGACGAAAGTTTAAAATTTGTAGCGCAACCTGCAGAATTGTAAAGTTTAACTATCGACATGAAGATTGCCGCCACCCTAACTCTGAGAGATGACGGGAAGGGGTGTCGATATATTTTTGAAGGTTGAAAAACGTGGTTTAAAAATGCATGCTCATAGGTCCTAAGTGAATCAATTCTCACCTTCATAGTAGGTCGAAAGCTGAAATCCAAGACATGGATTCTTATGTATTTTTTTCCGTAGAATCGAAAGGCATTATTAGTTTTCTGATTAGATGTCCCTTTTTGGCGTTAAGTGAACTTTTCAGCTCAAAAAAGTCTACATTTTTCCAAATCCCCTGTTTAAGCACTCCACAATTGAACAGAAAAAATCTTAGAAAAATTTGAAACATATATTTTGTTAGGATTTTTTCTGGGAAATCCAGTTGTACCATGGTTTTTGCGCTACGGCATTATTTTCATTCATGAAAAACGAATTTTTGATTTTTATTATCAAAAAATATCACGAAATCGGGCGTAAATATTTAGTCAACGAAGGTTCCCAACGTCCGGACGGTTTTTTCTTTTCGGTGCCCCCTAGTAAAATTTTTTTAGAATATTTTTGGAAATTTTTTTACCCATTATAAACAAGTTTTTGAAAAAAGGGTCAAAAAGACCCTTATAAACGGGATATAATGGGTTAAAATGTTCACAAAACTTAATGTAGAATCAAGCATGGAACAATATTTTAGAACATCTTAACCAATTATAAACAAGTTTTTGGAAAAAGGGGTCGAAAAGACCCTTAAAAACTCGTTATAACGGGTTAAGATGTTCTAAAATATTGTTCCATGCTTGATTCTACATTAAGTTATGTGAACATCTTAACCCATTATATCGCGTTTTTAAAGGTCTTTTCGACCCCTTTTCCAAAAACTTGTTTATAATTGGTTAAGATGTTCTAAAATATTGTTCCATGCTTGATTCTATATTCAGTTATGTGAACATCCTAACCCATTATATCCCGTTTTTAAGGGTCTTTTTGACCCCTTTTTCAAAAACTAGTTTATAATGGGTTAAAAAAATTTCCAAAAATATTCTAAAAAAAATTTTACTAGGGAACACCGGAAAGAAAAAACCGTCCTGACGTTGGGAACCGTCGTTGAATAAATATTAACGCCCGATTTCGTGATATTTTTTGATAATAACAATCAAAAATTCGATTTTCATGAATAAAAATAATGCCGTAGCGCAAAAACAATAGTACCACTGGATTTGCCAGAAAAAATCCTAACAAAATATATGTTTCAAATTTTTCTAAGATTATTTCTGTTCAATTGTGGAGTGCTTAAACAGGGGATTTGGAAAAATTTAGACTTTTTTGAGCTGAAAAGTTCACTTAACGCCAACAATGGACGTCTAATCAGAAAACTAATGATGCCATTCGATTCTACGGGAAAAAATACATAAGAATCCATGTCTTGGATTTCAATTTTCGACCTACTACGAAGCTGAGAATTGATTCACTTCGGACCTATGAGCATGCATTTTTAAACCACGTTTTTCAACCTTCAAAAATATATCGACACCCCTTCCCGTCATCTCTCAGAGCTAGGGTGGCGGCAATCTTCATGTCGATAGTTAAACTTTACAATTCTGCCGGTTGCGCTACAAATTTTAAACTTTCGTCCAAAACGCACCGGTACAAGTCCCTATAAACTCTGGAGACACATTCAACACTAAATTATATATTAGACATAATAATGAATAAGTATATTATTTAGGATTGAGATTTTTAATGTTATTGTCAGTCTCCTAAGATGATAAGATTCAATAAATAAATTAAGTATAAAAAAAAAATCATTGATTTTTTGACTTGTCTTAGAAAAAAAGTTTTCACCCTAGCGTTTTAGAGAAAACTATTTATAGAGAATTTTAATTTTATTGTATAAGCTGTCTGAGAGTGTAAAAAAGGATTTCGCAAAGTTCTAGTAAAAGAAATAAAAATTTCATCTGTTCTCTTATTGTTACATTGAAAAAATCTTCTCAACCATTAATAATGTGGTATAAATATTTTTTGTATATAAAATATACCACCTAAACAATCTATTCCTCATATTAGATCTATTTGGCCATCATATAGAATAAATTGTACTAAATTTTTAATGGCAATGAAAAAACATAATGTAGGGATCTTAATCGGTGCTATTACTGGACATTGTGCCATGGGAATCTATGCATCTCGCTTAGGTTTCTCAAACATTGGCGACCTTTGTAGAAGTTGTAAAGACTCTGATATAGACAAAAACAGTCTTTCATTTCTTTTGTGAATGTCCAGCGCTTGCTCTTAGACGTAGAAAGAATTTTTATCCTTTCAATTTGGAATCGCTTGACTTACTATCTGAGGTATGTCTTAAGTCCATATGGAAGTATATATGTACATTAGGGTGGGCCAAATTGTCTCGACGAAGTTTTATCGACCTCGACTACCCCTCTATGTGAAAGCTCATTGAATTCTATGAATATTTGCCCAAGGAACTATACCTCTGCGTTCAACTTTAGTTCGGCGCATTTTCAATCGAAAATTTTAACTAGCATTTAATATTTTTTTATTTTCGTACTAAATTTTGAAAATTCTTATGGAGACAAAAGTAATGTCATAATATGATTTAGCGGATATTCTGTCAATAATCAATAAAATTAAATTCTGTTTACACTTAAAGTTTACATATGTAATAGTGTGGAATTAATGGTATGTATTTGAAAAAATTATATGGGTCAAATAGCCGATTATTATGATCGACTTTCAAAATAAACGATTCATATTTTTAGATGAATTTTTTCAAACAAAACAACAACCTAGGATGAAAGTTCATTCAATTCTATGAATATTTGCCCAGGGAACCATATCTCTACGTTCAACTTTAGTTCGGCGCATTTTCGATTGAAAGTTTTACCTTGCGTTTAATATTTATTTTTATACTAAATTTTTAAAATTCTTATAAAGACAAAAGTAAGATCATAATATTAATTGGCTGGTATTATGTCAGCAATCCATAAAATTGGGTTCTGTTTTCACGGAAAGTTTATCTGATAGTGTTGAATTGATGAAATTGATTCCAAAAAATTATATTGGTCAAATGACCGATTTATAATAAAAGATTCATATTTTTAAATGGATTTTTTTAATCAAAAGACCAACCCAATTGTTTTTGGATGCTAGGATTCTAAAACTGACATTCATTTTTTTCCAAGGCGACATCTTGTGGCAGTTTAAGGAAATAAATTAGCCGCTTTTTTTAATTTTTCAGAACAATATACCAAAAATTAATTTAAAAAATATCAATCATTTATTATAAATCGGTCATTTGACCGAAATAATTTTTTAAAATAAATATCAGAAATTCAACACTATCAAGTAAACTTTTCATAAAAACAGAACCCAGTTTTATGGATTACTGACAGAAAACCAGCCAATTAAAATTATGATATTACTTTTGTCTGTATAAGAATTTAAAACATTTAGTTCATATAAAAATAAATATTAAACGCAAGGTACAATACAATTTCCAATCGAAAATGCGCCGAACTAAAGTGAAACGTAGAGGTATGGTTCCTTGGGAAAATAATTTTGTTTGAAAAAATACTTCTAAAAATATGAATCGTTTATTTTGAAGTCGGTCATAATAATCGTCTATTTGATCGACATAACTTTTTTTAAATACATAGTATCAATTTCACATCATCAAGTAAACTTTTTTTGTAAACAAAACCCAATTGTATTGATTATTGGTAGAATATCAGCCAAATCATATTATGACATTACTTTTGTCTACATAAGAATTTTTAAAATTTAGTATGAAAATAAAAAAAATATTAAATGCAAAGTAAAATTTTCGATCGAAAATGCGCCGAACTAAAGTTGAACGCAGAGGTATGGTTCCTTGGGCAAATAATAATATAATTGAATGAACTTTCATATAGCGGGGTTGCCGAGGTCAGTTTCTAAATCGGCCCACCTTAATGTACATCCAAGTGGTTCTCTTAGACTTTCTCTGGTAAAGCTCTTAGTATGGGATATACAATGAAGCCCTTTCTCGAGACCTAAGTTAATGATGCCAACATGTTCATCTCCCGGATCTAACCTTACCTAATCTATTCCTCCTAGGACCTCAAATTCAAAAGCAGTTCTCGTACCAAGGCTCTGGTATTTGAGATTTTCTTAAATTTTTTTTTTTAAATAACTGTGGGCTTAATGACATTTATGTAGTTTGAGAGACTGATATTCTTCGTGGCTAAATATTTTTCAAATGGACATTCAGCAACAGTAGTAAACAATGGGCTAATTGATAAATCGTATCATATTTTTTCCTTTGCAATTCAAATTGTAATATTGTTTTCCAAACATAAATATTTTCTTTAAAAAGTGTACAAGGTGCACATATGTAAGTGTATATGTTCATTCGAAACGTATACATATTGATTATTTATTTTTATATCTGTAAAATGCATTTTAAATTCAATTATAAAGTAAACGTTACAGGTTGAGATACCGATAAGAAATGCAACATATCGTTAACATCGATAGTAATAATACTATGAAAAATACATAAGATAAATTTGAATTTTTCAATGTTTTTTGTTTATTTAACTTTTTTATTTTTTAGCTGATAAGTAAAGTGCAGGTGAATGAACGCATAAGTACTGAGCTATACTAGGTACATACATGTATATGCATGTATGTAAATAGAACTTTCTTTTTCAATACCTTCATGAAGTTTAATAGAAATGATGTATGTTATTAAAGGTCAGTTTACTATAAGAAAAAATTAATTTGTTCAATGCAATGTTTAAAGTAAAATTCATGAAATCAAAACTTAAGGAAAAATTATATGAAAAAAATTTTAAAGTCCAGCATTTCTATAAGAGGGTTGCTATTAATATAGCCGGAATGAGAAACAAAAACCATTTCTTAATATAAATGTACCTTAAAATATTTCCCGTGATTATTAATACGGTAAACTGGGGAACCTTAGACGCAGGTGATTTTGCCATTTTAGACTTTCGATCCAAAAAGCTGAACACTTAAGGCCTAATTCCGCATTAATAGACGTTTTTACGTTTTGGCGAACTCCCTTGTAGTTTTCTTTGTGTAGTACAAAATAATATATATGGGTGATTCTCAGATAACTGTACTTTTTGTGTCCTCTGGCGATTTCACCTATACAGTAGGCTTTTTTTTTCCCAAAAAATTACGCTATAAGTTAAAAACTATGTTTTTCTATTAGAGTTTATCAATTTTACCACCGAATATTTATTGGTCTATTTTGAAAGCTTGCAAATATACCCCAAATGTCACAAACGTGGCATGTCCTACCCCTATTTTTTATAAACAAAACGATGAAAAACGACCAAAAAACGGAAATAGAACAGAAAACAAGTTACTACACATATTAAGTAAATACTTAAGGTTACAATACTCTGAGCTCATCTGCAGTTTTAAATAAGTTTTAGGGGGCACAATTTCGAATTGAAAACTGTCCCCTAGTTTTGGAAAAAAAAAATTTCTTGAAAGCATGCTACTACTGCATGGTACTACTGTTTCAGTCAATAGATTGAAATACATATGCATTAATTCTGATCACTATCCATTGCCCAAAGGTCATCATGTCCAGACGCGTCCAAAAAGAAATCTGTTTGCGTTTTATAGGGCATTTTATAAACAAAAACAGTTTTTTCTAAAACTTATGGTCACAAACGTGGCACTCGGCACTCCCAGGTAGTACATTTTATTTTATGCATGAAACAATTTTTTTGTGGGATTTGCATACATGACCCCAAATTCTTTCGGAAAAATCTTGAACTCAAAAGCGTGCTTTACAATGACCGATAAACTACAAAAATGTCACAAACGTGGCGCATCAAAAATGTCACAAACGTGGCACTTTTTATCAGTCTGCAAAAAACATATTTCGATATAAAGTTTGAGTATACAGATGTTAAGTTGAAGGCTATTAATTATGTTTTTAATACAAAAATTCTTCTACACCATCAGAATACTGAGTTATCCTTGCTCAAAACTGAAAAAATCACTGTTTTGACAACTACTTAAAGCTATAGAACAAAAACAACAACAAGTAAAATTAATTTTTGTCAATGAATTCAGACAGTTAAATTTATTGTCAACAAGACATAATTTACCGTTTTTCAGTTGAATTCCCAGCTTCTGAGTTATAAGCGTTTAAAGTAAGGACATCTTTCGATAACATACAAAGGATTTTTCGAGACCGAAAAGTTACAAAAAATTAAGTTTTATTATTTTTATCAATAATATATTTAATTACAAGAATTTCGAGACCTTGCAGACCATAATCGCATGAAAAATTACAGTTCTATGCTAGATTTAGTGAATGACCCTACTAAACTACTGCTTTACAAATTAACAGAATCAAAATTTCATCTGTTCATTCACTAAATCTACAATAGAGCCTTATTTTTTCATCCGATTTTAGTCTGCAAGGGCTTAAAATTTTTGTGATAAATTATATTTTTGATAAAAATAATGAAACTTACCATTTTTGTTAATTTTTCGGTCCAGAAAATCCTTTGTGTGTTATTGAGAGGTATCCTTTTTTTAAAGGCATATAACTCGGAAACTAGAAATCCAATTGAAAAACGGTAAATTATGTCTTGTTGATAATAAATATGGCTGTCTGAATCCATTGACAAAAATTAATTTTACTTGTTGCTGTTTTTATTAAGTAGATGTCAAAACTGTGATTTTTTGACTTTTGAGCAAGGATAAGTAAGGATACTGATGTAATAGAAAAAAATCAAGATCAGATTCGTAATTAGGAGATCCTAATGCACCATAAACGGCTATAAAAACAGAGAACAGGAAACCATTGTTGATCTTTAGGGCGATAGGGTTTAAAAAAAAATGGACCACTGGAGACATGACACTGTTTTGCAAAATTAGTCTTGAAGTGTAAATTTGTCATTATATGCAATATATCTCTCATTAAAACGCTTCAAAACCATAATTTTTCCATACTTTGGCTAAAATGTCACAAACGTGGCAATTTGGTCACAAACGTGGCAGCAAAATTTCTTAATTTCGACCTCAAAGCCGTAAATTCACACTTGTAGTTGATCTATTTAAAAGGTGAGTTTTAAGAGTGTGTTTACATAAGATAGCATGAAGAAACTTGCAAAAATCCAAAAAAATTATCTGCCAATTTTACAACTCGAAAAAGCACAGTTATCTAAGGATCACCCATATAGGTAGGGAAATGTCGTATAGGTTGGGACGGGTTTTGTTTTTGGTCAGCGGTTTTGAAACGGATGGAAATTTGTTAATTTAAATAAACCAATAAAAAGGTATGGTCATCGGCTACAACTTTTTCATAGAAAGTTATTTGACATCGTGATCAAGTCCAAAGTTATAGCCATTTTAATGAAGACAACTTGTTTTGCCGAAAAAAAATTTACCGTATAAGTTGGGACACTTTCAAAAATCACAAAGTGAGCCAAATAGTTAAGTTAATCTGCATGATATTATTTTTATTAGAACATTTATTGAAACGTCATGTTTCAAAGAAACAATTTGGGCAAAAATATATAATATTCCGCCTAATATGATTCGCAGTTTGTACAGGTGAAGAAACTATTCCGCATATTTTATTTTTAAGGTACTTTTTGTGCGAGACACAAGATACCATCAACGAATTGGCGTGCAAAGCAACTCTTTTAGCCAGCTTTAACAATGCATCGTCATCAATGGTTGAAATGTCCTCATTTTTATCATTCACTTTTTGGGTATACCTCGCCAAACTGCTTTTTGGGATTTTATAAGCTTTCTGGTGGATCGAATGCCTTAGCCAATTTTATTTCCTTGATTTCTGCGACCAATGCATTGAAATCAATAATTCCACGATCGGTTTTTCGTGCGTTAGTGAACTTGCCAAACTCATGGCTCATAAATGCGTCACAATCTTCAAAAATTCTTTAATAAATGCATTTTCATTATTATAAATACAATTGCATTCATCAAATATTGTAAAAATATAATTTAAATGGTATCGCAATGCCTTGAAATAAAAAAAAGTGCTGTCCCAGCTTATACGACATGAGTGTCCCAACCTTTACAAGGTTGCCATTTCGTGAAAGCCCAAAAATAATATTTGCCACAACAATACATTTCAATTACTCTTTCACGCAATGAAAATACACTGAATACAAGACACATTGAACATACTTACATGAAATAATTGGTTTAAGTTCGGCAAATTACGAACACGCAGAAACTATCGAAAAGATCTTTTTGATATGACAATTTACTCTTTTTTTTGGAATGGATATAATCAACAAGAGTTCTACGATCTTTTGCACATGAAACGTTAGGTTATAAACAGACTTTACTTCGACAGGTGGAACATAGGTGTCGCCAGTATAGGAAGTTCAAGATAAACGGCTGTCCTAACTTATACGGCGTCCCAACCTATACGACATTCCCCTATATAATATCAAAAACTGTCAAACAATGTACGTCAGGCACGAATAAAATATATTTGGTCTATGTATAAACATAATCAAACCATTAATGACTTGCAAACGTCTAGACGACTATGAATTACAAAGTATCATTTCTTAACTACACCTACTTAGTTCCAAGTCCGAATAGGGCAACTTTTGTGTATTTGCAAGAGAACCGAATATTTACTTCATCTGCTGATTATTCTGGAAATAATCAATTCAAAGTTTATTCCCAATCGATGGTGATTCATCAGTTGGTTTGAAATTTTGCGAGATTTTCGCTGATAAAATCTTATCAAATTTAGTCGTCATTTTATTATTGTTTTTTGTATGACTTTGTTTAAAAAAACAACTTTAACACTTATCAACTGTCGCATATTTAAAATTTTTTTTTTAAATTTATTGTTCTGTCATAAAATATTCACATGATTTTTCTTTATTTTTTTTTTTTTTTTTTCAAATATTTTAATTTTATAACTCCTGGCGGTAGATGGCACGTGATGTTTTGTCGCTAAAATTTTTATCACAATATTTTTTTTGTTTTGCGTAGATTATACATCACGTGATATGAAGTGCTTTGAAAAAATTTTCCATTTGCATTGATTAGGCATAAAAACAAATTTCTTTAAAGAAACAAAAAAAGTGGCATGTCATGTCTTAATTTCCATGTTGTAAAAAACTTCCAATTTTTTTTAGCGAACTATCAAGAATGAATTTAGCTTCATCTTCGAAGAAAGAATCAAGCTACAGTACCGATTTTCAGGTCTAATTCGTTGCATTTCTTCAAAAAATATTTATACAGACAGAAAGGATGACTGTAATCAAATCCTTAATCCTCATAAAATTATTTAAACAAATAAAAACTAGTAAGGGTGTTTATTACCTTTGGCCTGGCCAAACATTAAATACCCTACACAGCAGTATTTTAAAAATTTTGCTAATATGGGAGGTGCCACGCCCTCCGAATTGACCCAGTTTTTTCTCAGAGTTTGCATTTACAGTTCTTAGTATTTAAGTGAAATTTGGTTGGATTATCTGAAAAAATGTTTTCAGAAAAGCGTTTTGTCCGATTTTATCCAGTTTTTGCTTAAAGCTTGCATTGAAGATATTTTTTGTATGGACGGTAGGCGTGTCCGTTGACCGATTTCGCTCATTTTCAATCCCCCCTGCTAACTTTGACGACGGAGGTTGTGTACCAAATTTGATTGAATTATCTTGCTTAGTTTTCCCAAAAAATGTGTTTCCACACACAGCCAGCCACCCAGCCAGACAGACGGACATGGCTATATCGACTCAGGAGGTGACACTGATCAAGAATATATATACTTTTCCAAAGTGAATATACCCTGGGTGTTGGGTATAAAAACACGAGGTCGAATTGTGTTTACTACCCAGCCATCAACGTTAGAAATCAAAAATATTTCAGATTCTAGTACAGTGCAATTAACGGGTATCACTTAATTACATTCATATATGCTATAAGTTAAACATTGAGAATAAAACCCAGGAGAAAGTAAACTGTAATTATGCATCAGATCAGGCTAATACTTGATCAAATGAGATCTTAAAGCCTCATAACTCTGGGAAAGCCCGATTTTCAATAGGTGGTAGGTGTCCTCTCTAGGCAAAGTATAGAAAGTTCAAATATAGTTCCGAAAAATATGTGCTCGATGTTTTATCAAAACGCTGATTAGTAACCCATTGACCAACAATTTTAAGAACATGAAGATATTAAGATGGGAAACATGTAGAACTCCAAACTGATTTATGAGATTAAGAAAAATTATCTTATACATATGTGATTTCGGACGGTGACAATAACTATTCGAAAACAAATAACCTACACCGCAGCATTAAAAAATTTCTGTTTATACGGAAAGTGCCATGACCTATCCTGCTAAATCACCAGATTTTAGAGCTGTGCTTGCACCACCTGTAATAACGTTTGCACTGCGGCACTTGGAAAAATTTTCTAGTATGGTTTTTATTATGTTCTTGCACCGACTATTCCTAGTATCTGTACAAAATTCGGTTTTATTATAATCGAATTAAAGACATTAATTCAATAACGCCGCACTACAGGATTTAAAAAAAATTTGCTTGTATAAGAGGTGCCACGCCCTTTTTTCGAATTCACTACAATTTTATTTTTTTGGAACTCGCCATTATTGTTTCAAACATTAGTAGGTATGTGTTTTGGTCTTATTGCCGTAAATAATGCTCTAAATATTGCGTTTCAAATGACTTTTTTTTGTGGGGCGGTAAGCATGTCCGTGGAGCAGTCGAATAGACAAGCCTACATAGCTATATCGAAAGGAGGTGACGCTGATCAAAATCTATATATTAAAACGCAAGACAAAAACTTGTCATTCCTTTTTTACTATATTGGAATTGGCGCTCGACTTTGAGTTATACACCATTAGAAAGGTATTTGTGTGTAAATGTGTACAAAGTTAAAATTATTTTAATATTTTGGCATTAAGCCAGGTAAACTTAAATGCAAATTTTTCAATATTAACAAAGACAAAAAAGCTGACTGACACTGACTTCATGATTTTTGTTTTCTTTTCGTTTCACATTTGTGATTGTACCAGGAATGATAAAAGAGCCTTTTTATTTTGTACCAAATAGCAAAAAAAGTGCAAAAACTGTCCAAAAAGTACCAGTATTATATAATACATTTGTGGTCAAATTATGACCTTTGAGCGATTCTAGTATATATAATTTTGCATACTTGCCGCACCTCCTTCTGTGCGTTACGGAAGAACAAAGTGCATTCCCTTGGAGTAGAGTATTAAAAAAGCTCATCATATACTTCAAATTCTGGTCCGAAATGTTGGTTAAAACTGGAAAAAAGCACTTAAAAAATTTTAATTACATCAAGGCTTATGTTTGTGTAATGTTATAAACTGATTTATAGCGGTGATAATAACAGTGTAAACACAGAAAAAATTAACTCCAATCGTTTAAAGCATTTTACATTTTTCAATGTGGTAGAGAAGCAATAGCATTGCAAATAGTGCAAATTTTATGGTACAGGCTATTCCAAAGTGTTTTTCTGTACATTTTTCTCTGTTTAAGAATATTGATATCAACTTTTAACTTTACAAAAACCCTCAAAAATTGCACGAAATCTTTGCCGATGTCATCGTAATAGCTGAAATAGTCAAAGTGGAATTGAAGTGCCTTGAGCGTTCTTTCGTCTATCGACTTTTCTACCTTTTTTGGATCATTACTTGAACCAAGATATCTCGATTATCGTGAATTACTGTCAAAAATTAAGACCGTTCTCGCAATGAAATGCACTGAACTTGATGAAGAGATTGTACCCTTCATTAACATAGGTTTTTATAAATCTGCGCAACTCTTCTCAATTCGAT
Organism: Calliopum simillimum; assembly: GCA_951812925.1. Lineage (NCBI taxonomy): Eukaryota > Metazoa > Arthropoda > Insecta > Diptera > Lauxaniidae > Calliopum > Calliopum simillimum. The sequence goes on from OX638369.1 coordinate 37,835,413, forward strand.
GGCTCCAAGCAAATGTTCGTTTTGATCTATGCCCAGATTAAATGTACCAATATGCGAAACAAAACAACATATTAGCGAGTGGTTGGCGTTGTTGCAGTGGGAACCAGCCTTAGCTCGCCCACAGCAAACACCCATGAAGAATTGTTTTTGTAGATTTTTGTGTTTTTTGGCTCGTCTACAACAAAGACAATAGCCGTGTTTTTTTTTTGACGCGTATGTACGATTGTGGATATTTTTAAATTGGGATAACTCATGAACACTGAGTCGCACAATATGGAGAATCACGTTCTCTACAAAACCTTTTCATTTTATTTTTAAAAAAATATATCTTTTAGGAGTTATTCTATAAAAACTGGTTAAGCGCCGATAAACGGCAAAAAATTACTTTTTTTTAAATAACTTCTAAATAATTATTTTTTTTTTTACAAAAGATTAAAATTATTTGTAGATCATATGGTTCTCAATGAAAAAGACCCTCGGACTTTTTATCGTACGACTCACCGTTTATAAGTTATCGCAATTTGAAAATTACCACAATTGTATATACGCGTCAAAAGAAACACGGCTAATATTTTAAAAACAAGAAAAAACAGTTCTTCATGGGTGTTGTAATTCCGAGAAATTTGAGAAATATTCTAATATTGTATTTGTTGTAGACGAGCAATACAAAAAACAACACTAATAACCTTTCATGGCCAAGTTCTACGCTGACTGCGCTTGGCTCAGTGATTTCGACACCCTTGATGTGGATAACACTAACATTGTCAGTGATATAACAAGTACAAGTATGTGCAATGTATTTAGGATCTTTTTTTCATTCCAAAAAAAAAAAAAAGATTCACCTTTTAGTTAGACCCTTAAAATTCAGTAAATAAAAATGGTCAGACATCCTTTAAATGGATTAAGAAACTTTAACTTGAAAAAAATACGCACCGACAAATAAAACCGCATTCGGCGTAAAATATATTTATTATCTCTTTATAGTTGATGTATCTTATTGCAGAAAATTATGCTTTAATCTTCGCAACATGTTTTTTTATTTTTTTTTTTTTAATGACAATTATTTTGACATATAAATTACACAAATTATTGGATAATTTTCTTTTTTATACCGCACTGATGTCAAAACTCAAATTTAAAAAGCCATTGTGTTACATCTGACCTTTAACTTTTTAAATTTTTTTTCCATAAAGCACTTTAGGATTCCGTTGATCAATTTGATTATTGCATTTGTATATTTTATTTACCGACGGCAATACAATTTATACAAATGTACTGTAGTATCTATCCGATAACTCTTAAACTTTAATTGATTCTCTTACTGTATTTTTGTTTTATCGAATAAAATCTTTTACACTTTTTTGCGATTAGCTGGAGCCATTTTTCGAAAATGCATAAAACAATTCGCACCACAATTCGCAACGTTCGGTAGGTAGATAAAACAACGACAACGACGACGTCACGCGCACGCGCTTAAGTTACAACAACTGATTTAAAAGTATCTACGCGAGATGGTGGATGCGCGCGTCGCACTTAAGCTCCTCGCTAAGTCGTCGCAACAAAAGTAACTCAAAACAAAAACAAAAAAAAGTTAACCAGCGATTGTCCTCACTGACACCAACACAATGGAGAGGAGATACACAAAAAAACAACAAAAACAAAGAAAAAAGATAAAATTGCAAATCGCAAGCAACTTAAAATTTATCCGACCGATCGTATGCAACAGCTGATGTAGATACTCGTAAATAGCTGTGTGTTGAATGTATCGCGAGTGGATGCATCCATCCATCCATCTATTCAAAGCGCAGAAATTACATTACAACAATAACAACAACAAGAAGTATCTATGTACAAAAACAAACAACTTGCGACGCAATTCATATCAAATGCGAATTTAATGCGAACGAATAACACCAACAACGAAGAAAATGAAATGGATAGACCGATAACAATGCGAATTGCAAAAAAAAAAAAAAACGGCACGATGGCAAAGCCTTTTACCTAAAAAACACAAAAATTGAATGCTACGCACAGCTACGTGCTCCTTCCTCGTCGTCGTTTTATCTGTCAGTTACTACGCTGTCTATATCTTTCTATCCGTCGCGTCGTCTTTCAATACGCGTTCGTTACAAAAGCGCGCGCGCACCCTGAGCCCTGCGAGATCGCAATCCGTAAGCGCGTTTAAGCTCTCAACGTGCAAATTCAAACTCAAGTCAAGCCGTTGTTTGTTGTTGCACAAAAGTTTTTGTTGTTGTTGATTTTCATAATGCTCACGTGTGTCTCTGATTCGAACTTTGTATGCTTACCCTTTACTACTTACCAACCCTGCAATCTTTTGGATCGCAATTTAAATTTGAGTTACCTGACGTTTCGAGAGCATCGCTTTACGTTTCTTATGCTCTCTCTCACAGTTTTTGCTGTTTGTGCCCAGAGAGCTTTAATTACGTTCCACATGCGCGAAGTGATCATGCAGTAGTGTGGACATTTGAGAAATTTTGCAAAAGTGTGCGCTACAATTTTTGCAAGTGTATTTTGCTGGAGCGAACTTTAAATTCTCTGAGAGCAAAATACATACATACATACTTAGTGCTTAGTATTACGGCGAAATCAATTTAATGCTCAGAAGCAGGATAAAACTAAGTTTGGAAATCTGTAGTTGTGTCTAAAATAAAGGTCCTCGATTAATAGAATGGTCTTTTAAACACGGGGCCCCGATATGAATGCAACCACATATTTAGTGATACCAGGAAGAGTTCTCGTAGATTTGAAGCACCAAGATGTTTTATGGTTTTTAAACAGCTTCCACTAGACAACCATCTGGGCAATCTTGCTAAAATGAAATAAAATCAAATTTTGCTCACTCCCTAAACCAGGTTTTCCAGATCATGATCAGGCCTGGATCAGCTATGAGTAAGTATCCTTTGATCCATTCATCTGGTCAATATACGATCACAACTAAGCATTTATAACTCTGTTACGGTTTCAATAGCTTTTTTGACTCAAAATTATTCTATTGCAAACGCTGCTGAGAAACATCTATCAAAAACTATCCGATTCTCATTCCTACATCATGTAAATACTATATTTATCAGTATATGAGTAGAACACCTGATCCAAAGTAAGCCAATTACCCGATCCGCTCCATATTTTATCCGGTCAGCTTCACATTTTATCCCGACCGCTTTGTGTGATGTTTCTCTTCATATTCAAATTGAAAAGCAATCCTGATCTGGATCGCATTCATGCCAAAACTAATTTACATTAATGTTGTTTGGGAAAGAAAAAATACGTACAAAATAGAAAAATCTCATAATTTCAAGAAGTATAGTATGGCTGCTAAATAACATATGTATATACTTATGTAAAGGGGGTTTTTAACAATATAAGCGTTGGTCTTATAACTCATGTTTTTCAAGAATTGGGTGTAGCTGAACACTTATGCAGCTTTCTGAATAGGGATGTCAGATAGTCTCGATTGTTCACATTTTTAGTCAGCTAAGTATCTAGAGTTCAGAAAATTAGAAAAATCTTCAGATAAAATTCGGACAAAGAAAATTAAAAACGAAAAATCTTTTTCATTGTGTGCTAACTCGATAATTTTCTTGGCTTCCTACCTCAGATCGACTAATAGACCAGTCAAATTAGGTTTGAGTCTTTCACTTAGTTCCAAAGATCACAAAACCTATACCAATCGATAGAGCACATATCAAAGTGGGTCCTCCCAATTCTTCCGGGAAATTATGTTGATTGGGGCTTTCCACGTGAAGTAATAGGTAAAGAAATTGATGTTACAGATTTTAGTAATATTTGATTATGTTATATCTAGTTGACTGGTTAACGAGCTAAATGGCTTCAAAAATTTGACTAATCCGGAGTTATGCTTTGTTTTCGAATGAAATTTTTTAAGCTCGTAAATAAGACTTTATTCTGTAAAATCATTTTTTATCTGGATCGAGGACATACTTACATATATACATAAAATAGAACTCATTTTATACAGGTAATATTAAATTGATTCCATCGGAACCTCCAAACTTGAAGGAGTTGAGGCAAAATTCTCTGATAAAGATGAATTTTTAGATGAAGGAAGACTGTTGTAATTGTTGACTAAATACTGTAAGTGGGTTTTTGGGAAATTTTGAGGTTTTCAGCCCAAAATTCAGCATAGCTATATAAATCCATAGTTTGACTTACTTTGTTCTTGTTTTTAGAACCAGTCGACGATCTAAACCATGATTTTTATAAAAATTTCTACTACTCCTTACCGGACTATCTATTGTAGAATGAAGTCGGTGACTTTCTCTTAGAGAAGACGCAGTTCAAATTTTCTCTTATGGAGGTACTTTCTCTCGAAAGCTTAATATAAAGATCCTCTTAAGGTCATCGTAAATTTTAAAGCTTTGGAATGACTTAAGTATTCTGATTTCTTCCTCAAATGTACATATCTGTATTTTCGGAAATATTTTAAGTTGCTATCAAATCCTATCTTTTCAGGGTGCCAGAGCAAAAGGGTGTTGAGGGAAATGAGAAAGATGACGAACACGCTAGAAAAAGCACATCACTATCTTTATTATAAGTGTACTTTAGGGGTGTTTTTAGAATTTTGGATTTTGATACTTGACACCCCTCAATTTTGTGAAGTTAGAAAAATCTAGTAAGGGTGTTACCTTTGGCCTGGCCAAACATTAAATACCCTACAGGTGCCACTCCCTCCGAATTCACCCAGGTTTTTCTCAGAGTTTACTTTTACAGTTCTTAGTATTTAAGTGAAATTTGGTTGGATTATCTGAAAAAATGTTTTCAGAATAACGTTTTGAAGCTTTTGCTTATATGGGAGGAGCCACGCCCTCTTGTCCGATTTTATCCAGTTTTTGCTTAATGCATTTATAGTTTTTAGTGTCTGAGTCAAATTTAGTTCGATTATCTCTAAAAACGTTTTCAGTACAGCGTTTTGAAGCTTTTGCTTATATGGGAGGTGCCACGCCCTCTTGTCCGAATTCGACCAGTTTTTGCTCAGAGCTTGCGCTGATATTTCGCAGTATTTATGTGTATTTTGGTTGCATTGTTGTGTAAAATTCTCCAAAATTTGCATTTTGAAGATATTTTTTGTATGGGCGGTAGGCGTGTCCGTTGACCGATTTTGCTCATTTTCAATCCTCCGAGCTAACGACGAAGACAGTGTACCAAATTTCATTGAATTATCTTGCTTAGTTTTCCCAAAAAATGTATTTCCACACACAGCCAGCCACCCAGCCAGCCAGCCAGACAGACAGACGGACATGGCTATATCGACTCAGGAGGTGACGCTGATCAAGAATATATATACTTTTCCATATCTGCCACGCCTCCTTCTCTGCGTTACAAACGGAAGGAGAAAGTGAATATACCCTGGGTGTAGGGTATAAAATTGAGTTTGCAAAAAAAATTTTGGGGGTGGGGTGAGGGTAAGGGTTGGCGCATCGAGGTCAAAGATGAGAGAAAAGGAGAAACAATTTACTTACAGCCCTACAAGAGGGGCCCCCTCTAGAGGGTTCAAATGTATGACGGACCCACATTATTTTTTCTCCCCCAACATTTTTACCAAGCATACCTACCTCTTATCTCTGACCCCTAAGGGGGCTTCCATACAAAATTGACATTTTTAGGAAATCGATTCCCACCACTCCCAGGGTGCCCCTAGAAGGGTCAAATGTATGACCGGCCCCTAATAATTTTTTTCTCCGCAACATTTTTTCCCACCATACTTACCCTCTATCTCTAGCTCTTTAGGGGGCCCCATACAAAATTGACGTCATAGACATAAAAAATATGGAAAGGAAATCGTCAAAGAGACCCATAACTACCCAGGAGTCTCTCCTAGAAGAGTCAAATATATGTGGAGGAAAAAAAATGGGTCGCGTAAAAATAATGGGAGTTGGTCATACATTTGACCCTTCTAGGAGTACCCGTGGGCCATTTAGGGAAGTGGGGGCATTTGATATAAAAACAGTAACTTTGTATGGGAGCCCCCTTAAGGATTGGAAATAGTGGGTAGGTATGCTGAGAAAAAACTTTGGAGGGGGGCTAATGAGGGTCAGTCATGTATTTAACTCCTCTAGGAGTGACTTCTGGGCAGTTAAGGGCCTATTTGAAGATTTCCTTTCCATATTTTTCATGTCTATGACATCTATTTTGTATGGGAGTCCCCTAAAGAGTCAGAGATACAGGGTAAGTATGTTAGGAAAAAATTTTGAGGAGGAAGAAATATTAGGGACCAGTCCTACATTTGACCTTTCTAGGGGCACCCAGGGAGTGGTGGGTGTCGATTTCCTAAAAATGTCAATTTTGTATGGGAGCCCCCTTACGGGTTAGAGATAGGGGGTAAGTGTGTTTGGTAAAAATGTTGAAGGGGAAAAATAATGTGTGTCGGTGATACATTTCACCCCTCTAAAGGTGACCCCTAAACATTTGTAGGGCTGTATTTAAATTTATTCTCTTTTTCTCTTACCTTTGACCTCGATGCGCCAACCTTTACCCTCACCCCACCCCCAAAATTTTTTTTCCAAACTCATTTTTTTCCAACCTCACAAAATTGAGGGGTGTCAAGTATTAAAATGTTGTTACTAACGATCTCCATATATTCTTAAAACACCTCTAGTGTACTTACAACGTGCTTACTGTAATTTAAGTATTTTGAATAAATCGCAGAAGCTAGTAAAATCTTGATGAGAAGCCATATACCAGATCTGACTAATGCTAAATCGTAAGAGGTCAAAAAGTCTCATGGCTCCTGAAAAGTTATAGATAAAATGGGTGATAGCTGTCCTCACTGGCCACTTTCTTGTTGTTTTGTAAGCACGTTAGATCTTTGGGTGCTCCCTACAATTGTGTTTGCAGAACCGGCCGCTATAAATAGGAGGAGTTGGGAAGCTGGGAGTACATCTCTTTTCTACAGTTGAGAGTATTTTTTTCCGCCAATCTGGGTGATTTAATCAACGTAAGGGTTTGTGATCTTCCCCTATTTATTAAAGAATCTTAATAGATTTCAGATTGTTTAGGATACCACAAAATTAAAGTAAATCTTAAATCGTTTACAAATACTTAAAAAACATTGTATAAGTATTTTAATACTCACTGTTGCTTCAATCAATTAAATTAATCGGGTTTTGTGTCTTCTGAAAACTGAACGCAAAATTAAATCTTGATTTTATTAAAAGGTTTTTATATGAATAATTATCTACAAATCGAAACAGAAAATATTCCTTCATATACGTATATTTTAAAAATTTTTTTTATCGCAATTCGCTTCATTTTAATCCACATCTTATGCGCTCTCTTCAATTAACATATCTTACTATCTCCTTCTCGCTTAGTATCTGTTTTATTTCACACTCTCATTTTTTGAATTCATTACTTGTTGTTTTTTTCTCTCATTTGTTATTCAAATTTCTATAGTTGTTGTTGTTGTTTTCTTGTTTTTTGTTTAATCGCGTTAACTCAATATTCCATAATCCACTATATACCGTCGTTGTTACTCATGGGTGGAGCCTTTTTTGGCGTTGCATTTCTCCGACGCATTGGATTTCTATCTATGAGTACGTTTTGGGTTTATTTCTATGTATTGCAGTATTTTTTGTTGCCATCCAATTGGATTTGAGTTCCCAGAACCGGTTTTGAGTTGCTCTTTGCTTGATACACATACAAACAGATATATATGGAGCTGCAGTCTCTCTTTATTCAAATTTGCTCTTAAATTCGTTTTGAAAATTTTAAGTCACGGCTGTGATCTATGGAATTGCATAAAGAAGATAGAAGTGAGTTTATGTATAGATAGAAGTAAAATTAAAAATACGTCTTGGATAGCTTAGAATGAAATGGCGTCAATATATGTATGTATACTTTTTATAAATAATCGATGGTTTGGTAACAAATGAATACTCTTTTAGTTATAAAGTTACTCAGGGTTCTGCGCTGCCTTATCTATTTTTCTTAATTTATTAAATAACTTCCTGTCAACAACTCAATCCATTTCTTGGCAGTTAGTTGACAAAATAAATTCTCCTTCATACTGCTGTTAAAAGCGTCAAAAATATTTCAAGGTTGATAGAATTTGGTCTCGTTAATTTTTAGTTAATAGGCATTTTTGAGTACAATATCATTGCTCAATCAGACATGTTCTGAAATCTGATTCACTTCGGAAACGGAATGAAATCAATCTTTAAGAGCTCCGTATTTCAATAATTAACACCAAATCGGATTTATGTATCGGTAAATCGAAAAGGAACCATTCTTATATTTTATTTGTTGAAATACAATTCTGATTCCATCTTATTTTTTGTAAGGTAGAGCTTTTGAAGATTGCTTTCATTCCGTTTCCGAAGAGAATCGGATTTCAGAACATGCCTGAATGTGAAATTTGGCGTTTTCAAAACTCAACTGCTTTAAAAAAATAAGATTCGAAAAAAAACACCTCGCAGTTTTTTTATTTCTGAGGTCAAGACCAAAAGCATTACTAAGACGAAGACCGAGAATAAAATTTAAAGCCAAAGAATCAGTAAGACCAAGACTCAATGTCCAAGACCAAGATTCTTTGACAAAACTGGTATTGGTTTACTCATCTCTATTAAAAACGACAATTGAGTGTGGTTGGAGCTATCAAGATCAAATATTATCTGGTGCCTCACAGACAAAACGATTAATCTCCTCCATACCCGCTACTTGGTCGGCTTAGAAATAGTGAGACAAACAACTCTTGATCTTTCCAGGCATATCGGTTAAGACGGACCTAAGATTGGCAGAACAGAAATTTTGCTTAAGCCATACATTAAAAAAAACTAGTAAGGGTGGTATCTTTGGCCTGGCCAAAAACTAAATACCCTACACTGCATTTCAAGTATATTATTAGGAGAGTATAAGATCAAATTGCTTTTATGGGAAGTGCCACGCTCTCGCCTCAGAGCTTACCTTAATTTTGCGTAGAGCTTGCATTTACTGTTCTGAGTGTTTGAGTAAAATTCGGTTAGGTTTCCTTAAAAAAACCTTCAGTATAGCATTTTGAAACTTTCGCTTACATGAGAGATGCCACGCCCTCTAATCCTACTTCGCCTACCTTAAGCTCAGAGTTTGCAATTAATGTTCTTCGTGCTTGAGTGAAATTTGGTTATCTCAAAAAACACTTTCATTATATAATTTTGAAACATTTGCTTATATGGGAACTGCCACGCCCTCTTGTTCGAGTTTGCCTAGATCTTGCGTATAGCTTGCATTTATAGATCCGAGTGTTTGAGTGTAATTTGGTTGGATTATCTCAAAAAAAACTTTCCGTATAACATTTTGAAACTTTTGTTTATATGGGAGGTGCCACGCCCTCTAATCCGAAATCGCCTAGTTTTTGCTCAGAGCTTAAACTAACTTTTCCTAGTATTTATGTGTATTTTACTTTTGTTATTGCAGATAATGCTCTTATTATGGCATTTTGAATATATTTTTGTACGGGCGGTATGCGTGTCCGTTGAGCGATTTCGCTCATTTTCAATCCCCCGAGCTAACTTTTACGACGAAAACAGAAAACCAGATTTCATTGAATTACGTTGCTTAGTTTTCCCAAAAAATGTATTTCCACACACACCCAGCCACCCAGCCAGCCAGCCAGCCAAACAGACAGACGGACATTGCTATATCGACTCAAGAGCTGACGCTGATCAAGAATATATATACTTTTTCATACCTGCCGCGCCTTCTTCTCTGCGTTACAAACGGAAGGACAAAGTGAATATACCCTGGGTGTAGGGTATAAAAAAAGAATAAATTTACCGATTCAGCCTCTTTTTAACTGCCTTAATCACAACATATTCAATTGATTTTTTTTTTTTTTTTTTTGATAGGTTGTGAAGAGAGGCAGTGGACAAAAGATTTTTTTAATATGGGCGATGCCAAGCCTATATGGAAAAATAAGCTAATCATGGGTTAACCGTATCACCGATTTTAATGAAATTCGATACGGAGATTAGTATGTAGGTTTAACACTAGGAAAGGAATTTTTGGTTTTAAGTAGGAGATGCCACGTCCTTAAGGAAAAATTACTTGCTATGATAGATTGAGCCCTTAAAAGAAGGATACTAAAATACTTAAGTGCTTAAGTAAGCTCTGCTATACACCATATCGTGATAATAAATAACGTGACACGAATATCACGATTTTTGAACCCCCCGCCTCCCACATGTCAAACTCTGTCACATTTTCATAGACAAAAATTGTGACATCACACTCTGACATTTTATACCATAAAATTATATGATTTTTTTTTTTTAAATAATAAAAATTTAATATGCCTGAAGCTTAACAGTCGTAAAGTTTTTTGTGAACAAATAATGCTTGAAACTTTCGAAATTTTTTGCGATTTGAATTGTGTGACATCACACTTTCCAAGATCCCCAGACCCCTTCTTTCACACTTTGTCACAACTTTCCGAACCGACCTCCCATCCTCCCCTAAAAATGTGACGTAATTTATGGATAGCCCCTAATAGGGAAATACGCGAATATGGTTACTATTAAGAGTTTGCTTGCATGGCTGCTTTAAAAGCGAATTGAAATGGTCCGTTTTCAGGGAGTTAGGACATAACGACCAATGAAATAATGCACAAAAACGAAATAACGCCCAAATTATTTTCATATGAATTTGGGCGATAATCGTTTTGGAAATAACGCCTAAAAATTTGGACTTTATATTGTTTTTTTTTTTGGCATTATTTCGTTTCATTTTTAAAGACTTAAATAACGCCCAAACTAAAACGAAATAACGCCCAAAAAATAAGATGACGTAATAACGCCCAAACTAAAACGAAATAACTCCCAAAGAATATGAAACAACGCTCAAAACAAAAACGAAATAACGCCCAAATTATTTTCATACAAATTTGGGCGATAATCATTTTGGAAACAATGCCCAAAATTTATTTGTATCAAAATCACAAATTTTGGGCATTATTTCGATTTTGTTTTTGGGCGTTATTTCGTTTTTTTTATTTTAAAATGATTATCGCCCAAATTTATATGAAAATATTTTGGGTGCTATTTCGATTTTGTTTTTGGGCGTTATTTTAAATTTATTGGGCGTTATTTCGTTTTTGTTTTGGGCGTTACAACGTCATTTTATTTTTTGGGCGTTATTTCGTTTTTTTTTGTTTGGGCGTTATTTCATTGGGCGTTATTTACCAACGCCGATTTTCAGCTTATAGGCGAACTCTAGTCATCTTAAATCATCCAACTTGGTTGAGGCATTGTAATGCATAATACTCAGGTGTTAAAAACTCCGCCAACTTTTACAACTATTTAATTCACATAAAGGCAGCAACGGTTTTTCATTAATCATGAATTCAACAATTTCAATTAGACTAATTATAGAAATTATTTAATTAACATAACTTATTCCAGAATTTAAAATTAAAAAAAAACAACATGAAATTTGTGCTTTATGCAGCTGAACATAAAGCAACAACAAGGCACAAATGATAAAGTAAACAAACATAAAAACAAATACTTAAGACGACTTCCAAATACAACAATAACAAAATATCCACTGTAATATACACCGTCAGACAATGAGCATGGATGGATGGCATGGAACGTTACCCATCCAAAACGGCCGCCTATGAAGAACGCTACCATAAATCAAAAAACAAAACTACAAACGGATTTGTTGGCTGACAGCAAAGTTCGCCGCCGCCGAAGCCGCTAGACTCGACGACAGAGACACAAAGACTGCACAATTAAATGAGAAAGAACGAGACAAACTACAAGTTGCAGGTGAAATTCAAAAAAAGAGATAGAAATACTTGGTCCCAATAGCGTGCACATGCTTAATATGATTAAAGAAACAAATAAACTTTCATTGATAACGATGTGTCAATAATGTGTTCGCGATTTTAAGTCGACAACTGTTGCTGCTGCCGCTGCTGCTGCTGTTAGTTGCAACAAACTCGAATGTTGCTGTGCGCATGTGCAGCGTGGCGCAACAAATTTGTTGAAATTTCAATTGCCAACGTAAAAAAAATTGGCAACAATGTTGTGTGGGGGAAGCAGCAAAACATGAAAAACGTTTCAACAAATCGCACTGTTAAACAAATTACAAATGTAATTCATTAAAGTAATGCAAGTAATAAAATGAACTGATGTACGAGTATGCAATGTTGAATAGCAGTAAGAATGATGCAGTTGATGAAATGCTATGGGGACAGATATTTCAAAAAATATTCTTTATCAAAATTTCTCACCACTTAAAAGTTCTAGTCGAAGAATCAAGTGGAATTCCAACAAACTGCGACCACTGCCCAATTAAAGTGTTAGTACCTCGAATACTTCGGAAAAAATGCCGTTGGAAGAGGATCGGAAAATGCTGCCTCTGATGATCCTATTGATGCTGCCGTTGGAAGAGCTACGGAAAATGCTGCTGCTGTAAATGTTGATGCTTCCATTTTTGGAAATGGAAATTGTCATGCTGAAATTATACACGATGATAGTGAAGAAGGGTTGGATTTTACCGCTCTAATCGATGTCAATGCGGAAGTTTCTGCTCCCGTTTCTACTCCTGCTAACAACAACGGGGATAAATTGGAAACGGAACTGATTTGCTTCGAAAGAAAAAAGAAATTTTGGAATTGCGGCAACAAATTAAGGAACTTGAACATGGTAGTACTACCCACAATGAACAAAAATGTGATTTCAGTGAAATTGAGCACAACATTCCCAAGTTTTGTGGAGATGACAATTTACGCTCAATAAGACATTTTATTCGTGATTTCGAAGAAATAATGGATACAATTAATGCCGATAATACATTTAAACTTTTGAGTTTAAGACGTTCTCTATGAAGAATTAAAACAAGAGCTAATAAAAGAAATTGATGTTTCTGTTACTCGTCAGGACATTTACCGAATTTTGGCTGAACGACGTTGGAATAAACAAGAGGAATCTCTTCACTGTTACGTTCTCAACATGCAAGCAATTAGCAGATGTTCAGATATTACCGAAATACATAGAAATTATTGACTTCATAATAGAAGGAATTGGTCCAAACATTACCAATGTTAATTTATTGCTTGGTGCTCGGACAATTGATGAACTAAAATCCTTAATTAATCGTTTCCAACAAAAATATTTGATAAAGGAACAAAGCGAAACTTGGAGTTAAGTGTGCCGAAGCCAAATATAAAACCGAATGATAAGATTGAAAATAAATTGAAATCAACGTGCTTCAATTGTTCGCAAGCTGGTCATATGCAGTCTAACTGTCCATTTCCAATGCGACCACGTGGGTCTTGTTTTCGATGCTGGGAAATGGGTCATGATCACCGTTCATGTCCCAATCCAAAGAAAATTTTGAAGGCAGTACCTGCTAATCATTTGCGGAATCAAATTGCTAGTGTTCTCGATGAGGATATCAAAAACGATCAGAGCTCTCTTAATGTTATTGGGGCTTTTAATTCGGTGAGTGTTGCTTTTGAAAATGATTTCGTTGAAAGTGCAAAGTTTTATCGTATTCATTCTCTTTTTGACACCGGAAGTCCAATTAGCTGCATCAAGAGATCATTCGTCCCTTCAAACTTGTGTGAAATACACTTCTAAGTCAACTACTTATTATAGCATTGGAGGACAAAAACTTGAAATTTTAAATGAAATCAAATGCTTTATTTAATTCGAAAACCAAGATAAACAAACTAAACTTTTTGTCCTTTCTGACGAAACGATGCTTTTACCAGTTATTTTGGGAGGAAATTTTTTGAATAGTTTTAATATACAATTGACAAGAATATGTCTTAGTTATACTGTAGAAAAACTTTTATTACTCAATAAATCTTTACTTTTCACTAACAAACTAAATGATTCTCTGAGAGTTCTTGAAAAATTAAACCTCCTACATGTTAAATCACCACATTTTAAGAAATCAAATGCTGAAACTTTTGATTTTAATCCAAATCCGAGTAATTTATTTGATGTTCCAAGCATATTCAACATTGAAACTGAATCAACTGATAACGAAATTAACATCGATTTTAAATTAGATAAACTGCACCATGCTGATTTAAAGAAACTAATTTTAGATTTTTATTTAATGCCCATAGATAATCGAAAGCAACCGTTTGACTATGAAATGAAAATTCATTTAAGTACAGATGTACCATTTCATTGCACTCCTCGCAGACTTTCGTATTCCGAAAAAGGTAATGTCAAATCAACTATTACCGACTTGTTAAAAGACGGTACAATAAGTCCAAGTACTTCACCTTATGCATCTGCTATAGTCTTAGTGAAAAAGAAAAATGGACAGACGCGTATGTGCGTTGATTACCGTGGACTTAATAAAATAACGGTACGAGATAATTACCCATTGCCATTAATAGATGATTGTATTGAGTATTTAGAAGGCAAACAATTTTTTACAGCCTTAGATTTAAAGAACGGATAACTACCCGTGATTTGAAACCGAATATTTCGAAATGTAAATTTGGATTACTGCAAATAGAATATTTGGGGTATTTTATATCATCTTCAGGAATTTTTCTTAGTGAATCCGATATTGCAGCTATAACCAAATGCAATCATGTATAGGACTGTTTTTATATTTTCGACGATTTGTTTCATCATTTTCTAAAATTGCAAAGCCACTCCAAGATTTATTAAAAAGAAATACTGATTTTAATATTAACGAACGTTGTATTGAAGCTTTCGAAGAATTAAAAAGTAGGCTCCTTTAGGCTCCTATCCTTGCTATTTATAGTCCAACTAAAGAAACAGAACTGCATTGCGACGCTAGTTCGATTGGTTTTGGTGCAATTTTATTACAACGCCAAGTTGACGGCAAATTACACCCGATTTCATATTTTTCGAAAACCACTTCTGCGTCTGAATCTAAATATCATAGTTTTGAGCTAGAGACTCTTGCAATTATATATGTATTAAAACGATTTAGAGTATATTTAGAAGGAATTCCTTTCAAATCGTTACTGATTGCAATTCTTTAACGATGACTTTAGCAAAGAAGCAAGTCAATCCACGGATAGCTAGATGGGCATTAGAGCTAGAAAATTATAATTATAAAATTCAGCATCGTAATGGCTTATCTATGGGTCATGTTGATGCTTTGAGTAGATGTCAAGTTGGTGTAATATTGAATGCAAATGATGTTGACTTTCAAATTCAAGTAGCGCAAGAACGAGATTTAGCTATAAAGAACTTAAGAGCTTCTAGGCTTAGTCTTTAAAGTAAAAAATTATCGACGGAAAACACTGTACGTGCCGAAAGAAATGGAAGATAATGTGATTCGGTTAATTCATGAAAAATTAGTCGCTTTGACTGCCCGTTACTTCAAAACTGTTGATTATTTCATAATATCTTCAAGACATTTTTTGAAGAGCATGACTAGGTCAACATTATTTTTTTAAAAAGTTTTG
Organism: Calliopum simillimum; assembly: GCA_951812925.1. Lineage (NCBI taxonomy): Eukaryota > Metazoa > Arthropoda > Insecta > Diptera > Lauxaniidae > Calliopum > Calliopum simillimum. Next base: position 37,850,843 of record OX638369.1, read on the forward strand.
GTCCAATGTTGTTGTTTCGGTACAAAAAATTCAATTTTTTAAGAAAATTTTCATGACTTTTTTTCTATAAATTGGTTTTTTGTAATTTTTAAAGGGTGGAATATTTCTTTGGAGTCCTTATATTGTAGGGAATTAAATGTTGATTAATTTAAAAGAAAAATTACTAAAAAATTTTAGTTTTTAAGGAATGGAGCCCGTTTCAAAGTTAAGAAAAAATTTACTTTTTTATTTTTTCTTCTTAATTTTTAATTTGGTAAGAAACCATTTTAGTAGTCATATTTCTTAAACTAATTTGAGACTACTGAACCCGAAAATAGCATTTATTTTCGTTTTAGTGCGTTTTTGGGCTGTTCCAGCAGAGATAATCGAAAATTTCCAAATTCGTGCACGCAGTTCAGGAAAAAGTTTCAAGTTGCCGAGAACTGCTTAAAGCTGTGAAATTGCACCTGAGCATTTACTGAATAAGAAAAAAAAGTTTTCAAAATCGGTTCATGGCATTGTTTTTAAAATGAGGTCGAAAAACGGTATTTAAAAAAACGACTACAAACCAAAACCAAAATAGTTACTTTAGATATAGGTATTAATGTTGAATTCGAAATTTGACGCGAAATTGCTGTATCACTTAAGGTTTGTGAGAAATCTCACCCCTAATGTTCAAAAAATACGATTTTTGAGGTTGTGTAGAAAACGCACAAAATCGTTTTGGTCTTTTCTATTAAATGCGTCATTTAGTACTGTTCTCCTTCTTCAAAATAAGTTACAGAATGGTCTTGTATGATTTTTCTTTAAAAAGTTATGACCATTTTAAAATAACATTATAAAAGATATAGTAATATGGCAATTGCTATAGAAAATCCATACAAGATTTTTAACTTTCATGATGTCATTTTAAAATGATCATAACTTTTTGAAAAAAAATCGCACAAACCCATTTCATAGCTCATTTTGAAGGCAAAAAACAGTTCTAAATGATGCGTTCAATACCAACGAAAAATGCATTTTGTTGCATCCAAGAAAGTAGCGATTTTAAGAAAAAAGATTAGAATACTAATTTTTTTCCAACATTGAGACCGGCTCCATACCCTAAACCTTAATATTTTTAAATAATTTTTTTTTGTTGAATTAATTAACATTTAATCCCATGCAATATAAGAATTCCAGAATAAATATTCCGCCCTCCAAAAATTACAAAAAAACAATTTATACAATAGAAAAAAAGTCATGAAAATTTTCTTAAAAAATATAAGTTTTTGTACCGAAATAACAACAAATTTAATTTTTGGAACAAAATTTTTTAAAAAGATAATGTTGATCTAGTTCTGCTCTACAAAAGTTGTCTTGAAAATATTATGAAAAAATGAACAGTTTAAAAGTAACGGGCAGTCAAAGCGACTTCCCTTTTTTTAGTCAATTTTTTGACCTTTGATCGAAAACCGGCTGGGTTTTTTCCACTACCGATTCCAAATTTTTTTTTAGATCTTATTTTTTTGACCTCTAATTTCAGGAAATGGACGGGGAGCAAACAAATTCACAACTTTGCACATTTCATATATCTTGTGGGCGCTCTATTATATATTAATATTAAATAACAGATATCATGGCAGCGGTTCAATTTAAAATTGAAAATTAATAGCGAAATTTTCTTCGAATGCATTTGTAAAAATATGTGTAAAGTTGAGTTGCCGAGTACTTTTTGTGGTTGCTACATTGTAGCCCAAATTGGTGAGGTTAGACAACTAAAACAACGGTTATAAGCTAAATAAAATGAGTATTTAGTTTCAACGATTAACGCAAAACAAAGTAATATGAATTTGGGTGAAAATTATTATTACAATTTTTTACAATATTCTGAAGTTATAACTGCAAATTTGAAGTTATTACTGCAGAAATAGGGTATTATTACAGCTTATTTCAATGCCTGATGTACTCTGTACCAGTGCGACACTTGGAACGAAATTTATATAACATACCAAAGAAACCTATCCCTTTTGATACAATCCATATTTTTTTTTGACTGTGAAGCCTTCGGGTGATCTTCGGGTGTCCCAGAAAACTATTCATTAAGGCTTGTTGTTAGTCCGACATAGATGTATTTACTCTAGTATATATTAGTAAAGGGTGTTTTTTTTAGAGGTTTGTTTTTCGAATAGAGATAAAACTGGCATTTTGTGGTCAAATCTGGCAATTCTAATGTCATTTATGTTCAGTTTGGTTTGCCATTTCATCATGAACAGGTTGACCAAAGAACAACGCTTGTAAATCGTGCAAATTTATTTCGAAAATAATGGTTCAGTTCGCGAAGTTTACCGCAAGCTCCGTCCATTTTATGGTCGACATAATCGTCCATCAGAGCAATTAATTCGGTTAACCATGGATCGTTTTCGCACTACGTTTACTCTATGTGATAATACGCATCCGCAGAGACGTCGAACAGTGCGCACCGAAGAAACAATTGCCGCTGTAGAGCAAAATGTTGAAGAGGACCCGAATGAATCGATTCGCCACCGTGCACAGCAATTGGAGCTTTGTCCATCAACTTTATGGAAGATTTTGCGCAAAGATCTTGGCTTGCGACCTTACAAGATCCAGCTTGTGCAAGAATTAAGGCCGCGAGACCATGCAATGCGTCGTGATTTTGGTGTATGGGCCGAAAATGAGATTGATCTCGATGCTGATTTTCATCGCAAAATTTTGTTCAGTGATGAGGCTCATTTTTGGTTGAATGGCTACGTCAACAAGCAAAATTGCGAATCCACATGAGACCCTTGAGACGCCATTACATCCACAAAAACTGACTGTTTGGTGTGCTCTATGGGCTGGTGGAGTCATTGGGCCATACTTCTTCCGAAATAATGCTGGAAAGTCAGTTACCGTTAATAGAGACCGGTATAGAGCCATGATAACCGACTATTTTGTTCCCGAATTGGATGGCATGAATGTGGATGAGTTGTGGTTCCAACAAGACGGCGCTACATGCCACACAGCGCACGTCACAATCGATTTATTGAAGGAAACATTCGATGAGCGCATAATTTCGCGGAATGGACCTGTCAATTGGCCACCAAGATCGTGTGATTTGACACCATTGGATTATTTTCTTTGGGGATATGTGAAGTCGCTCGTCTACGCCAACAAACCAGAAACGTTAGGGGACTTGGAAGCCAACATTCGTGGCGTTATTGCCGACACACGGCCCCATATGCTCGAAAAAGTGGTTGAAAATTGGACCTGTAGAATTGGCTTTATTCGAGCCAGCCGCGGCGGCCACATGCCCGAAATCATATTTAAACATTAATGGCATAAAATGGTCCTTCCAATAAAGCCAAATTGATGGACATTACAACGATTTCCTTGTGTTTTATTTCAATTCAAAGTTCTATACCTCTAAAAAAACACCCTTTATATATATCCTTCGTTTTAACTGTGAAGCTTTCGAGTGACCTTCGGAAATCTTCGGGTGTCCCACAAAACTATCCATTTGGGCTTGTTGTTAGTCTGACATAGATGTTTTCACTGTAGTATACTTATACACTCTTCGTTTTGACCGTGGAGCCTTCGGGTGACCTTCGGCAGCCTTCGTTTGTAGCACAAAAACCTACCCGTACCTAAAATACACTCAATGTCGAATTTTCAGCTCCATTGGCTAAACAGTTTCTCAGTGATACACCCACACAGTAATGCTTAGAACTGTTTGGCAGGTATCCTTGCCAGGAAAAAGGATGCTAATCACACGGTGCCATTTTCTATATGATATTTGCTTTCGATTGCCAACAAATTTATTGCGAAAGAGAATGAGAGTAGTTTGGGTCAAAAATGTAATTAAATAAAATTTTATTAAAAATATCCTTACCAGTATATGGAGTGCCAATCACGTCAAGTTTTGTTTCTGTATATTTTATTGTATTGGGTGTACAACTTAAAAACCGGAATTTGACGGTGGATGTCCGTACTAACAAATATCGTGAATGATCGAACTTTACATATATGTCATTTTGAAGGTACATTTGACAGCTGTCAAAATCAGTCAACAAAACAATTTTATCTTGTGTGCATCATTATTATTTTTCACGATGAATAACTTCGAAAATTGGAGAAAAAGACAGCATTTGCGGGGGGGTTCTAGTGGGTAATTTTTTTGCAAAGAAAACAGCTGCCGAAAGTCATCGCATTCTTGTAGAAGTTTATGGGGACTATGCTCCAGCTGAATCAAGCTGTCGTGAGTGGTTTAACCCTCATCTCCCCAACATATTTTTAGCAACACAAGTCCACATCATGGGTAAATTTTACCCATAACTTAAAAACATTCTGTTGTGGTCAATATCCCAAATTTTTAACGAAACTTAGTTATTTCTACCTTAACAATCTAATACCAAGGTGAATTGAAAGGAAAATAAGTTATATCTGGTGTTTTTTACATATAATTTAAGAAAACTTTGAAAATTAATAATTTTTACATTAATTCATTGGCAATTTTTTAAAACACAAAAAAAAATAAAAATATCATGTTTTTTGTAACAAATTACATTTTTTATATAAATAAAATAAAGTATTTTTATATTATTATCAATTCAATTAAATAACATTTCAAAATTTTTTATACAAGCTCATAAAAAAGTACCAAAAAAATAAAACAAATAAGGATGTGCATGTACTGCAAAACATAGCCCTATGCTCAGAGCAAACAGGTTTTTTACACCAAATTCAAAGGTTTTTAGTTTTTCGGTCTTTTTTTGCCGGACATTAGAAACATCTGACAGGTTTTTCTAGTACAACATTGGTTGTTTTCAGAGTGGACTTAAAGTACGAAAAATTTTCATTATAAGCTCCTTCAAACTTTTTCGAAGTTGTGTGATTTGGTATCTGCTTTTTAATTTTGGTTAAAACAATGAGAATTCAATTTTTTTCAAAATTTTAATTATTTCGTCGTCATGTTTTACTCTTTTTCGTGCCATTTTTCACTATTTTCAATCAAAACGAAAAAAAAAAAACTTACATAAGTCCACAACATGGGTAAAATTTACTCGAAAAAAAAATTAAAACGCTATACCTCCGACAACCGACGACGACCGCTTGCGACAAAGCCCACAACAAAAGGAGAATACAGTGAGGTAATTTACATGCGCTTATTCCCTTTTTTTGTCCGTTTTTTAGCGAATTATTACGAAAACAAACTTCGCATGGGTAAATTTTACCCATGATGTGGATTTGAGTGTTAAAAGTGGTTATTTTGATGTCGAAGACTAAGAACGTCCTGGTCAGGACCAGCTAGGTGTGATCCATTATGAGCTGTTGCCAGGTGGCCAAACCATTAATGCTCAATTCTATCGTCAACAATTGATCCAATTGAAGCAGAAAATCCAAGCAGAGCGGCCAACGTATGCGACCAGACATGAGTCAATCATTTTCCACCACGATAACGCTCGGCCACATATTGCTGCCCCAGTCAAAAATTACCTGGAAAACAACGGAAAACAACGGATGGGAAATTTTGTTTCACCCGCTTTATAGCCCAGACCTTGCACCATCAGACTACCATTTGTTCCGATCGATGCAGAATGTCCTATCAGGAATACGCTTCACTTAAGTTCAAGATATCGCAAATTGGCTCGATTCATTTTTGGCCGCCAAGCCGGCGCAATTTTTTTGGGATGGAATTCATAAATTGCCTGAAAGATGGGGAAATGTTGTAGCTTCCAATGGACAATACTTTGAATAAAATATATTGTAACATTTTTCCACAATAAAGCATCAAATTTCGCTAAAAAATTCCGGTTTTTAAGTTGTACACCCAATATAAAAAAATATTTCATCAGGAAAGCCGATGAGGGTAGTAATTTCTTCACCGGATCTTAGACTATATTGATCTTTTTCCAAAGCAAATTGATTTGATTTGAAAAAGGTTTAGTTAGAATTAAGATAAGATTAATTTGATATGACAAAGGAATAACTTAGAGCACTTTGTACTCAATAATGCTGTTGATGTCAACTGATTACCATCAATTGGACGTATTATATATTATATCCAAAATTATTTCAGAGAATTTCAAGCACTAAAAACATTTTAAAACAATAAGTAGAAACTTTGTTTTAAACACCTGTTAGTCTCCACTAACACAATTAACAAATATCGAACAAATCAACTGACAAAATTGCGCATGCGCGGCAACGGCGGCAAACAAACGCATTGTCAATGTGCGAATCTCTATAGAAGATTATCTTGGCACACGATCAGTGTTGTTTTAGACTTAATCTGCAGAGCGCCATCTGACAACAAACAGAGTTGGCAACATTGTACACAGCAACAACAATAATAACAACAAACAACGAGTCGTGTGTGGTGCGGTCGCTGACACAAATCCGCATCCCCAGTTAAAAAGAACAAAGCAGCAGCAAGAAAACCTCTTCTTCTCAATTAAAAACTGAACCTGACTTGCGGTTAAACTTTTGATCTTCACAGCAAATTGTCCATGGAACTTACTATACTGTAGGTATAAAACTTGGGGGAATACCTCCAGTCATTTGTGTGGTATTTTGAAATAGCTGTCAGAGCGCTCGACAGAGAAAGCACAGAGAGAGAGGTGGCAAGCAGAGACAAGCGCCAGAAGAATATGTCACAATTGTTTACCATATGCGCAAAACAATTGATGTGGCTCGGGCAGCGTATGCTTAAAATAAGCAAAATACCAATAATGGACCCATCCACATATTGTATAATTCCTGGAGATCATTGATCGCGCAAGATTGCTGCTGCGAAAGGACCATCTTCATGCTGTTTAAGTTGGTCAAATCAAAAGATATTTAAATGTTTGCGACTTGAATTATTTGAAAAATGCTCATTCAAATTGGTTGTGCATTGAGTTTATTGCTATCGTTGTTATTGTTGTTCCATGTGATTTGTCAAGGTAGGAGGCACATTGGCGCCACCGATCAATAGTCTTATTTTTTCCTTCAATGCGGCAACTTTAGGCATTTTTTTAATAGTTTTTTTTTAACATTTTAATTGCGCTACAGAGTGTTGTTCACTCTTTTATAAAAAAAAGCAACATTTTATTTTTAAATCTTAAAAAGTGATCTTCTGCCCGATCTTACAACACAAGTCTTCATTTTGTTGGCAAGTCAAAACAACTCTTCAGATTTCTCTTTTGAATTTCTCATTTTGAATAGGTACATAGATTGTTTCTTAGGTCTTCCCGCTTTTAACCACAATCATCATAATTCAATTATCCAATTATCATCTCAAGCGTAGATTATTAGTTTTGTCTACAAGCACTTAACGCCTCTAGGCCGCAATGCTCTGATCATTTTTAGCTGATAAGCTTTAATTTGAACGTGAGAATTTTTGTAAATAATTTGTTTTTTTCGATTGAAATTTTTGTACGTTTACCTGTGACCGTTTTTTTTTTTTTAATTTTTCTTATCATTTGACTGTTTCATTGTCAATATTTTGAAAAACTCTTTGAATCATTTGTTTATTATATTTACTGGCGCCAATGGCAATTTTAAATTGTATAATTGCTAGATTTTTTCTTTAATGATTTGGGATCTTTGTAAAATTTTAGCTTCCAAATGTCACTTGGCACAACTTTATGTATTGATCATTGCATTTATTTATTTGTGATTATCTTTACTTTATTAAAAATATGGGTCGGCTTGGATTTGTATTGAGTTTAACTTAATTGACTGACGTATAGAAACAACTCAATAAAATCTTTCAAAATCCAAATCAAGTACATACGATCTGTAAATCGTAATATTTTGCTTCTGCTTAAAAGTCATTCTCCCTGCTGTCCCTAACCTGCACTTAATTTTCTTATTCCGCACATAACGTTATTTTCTAAAAAAAAAACTTTTGCCACGAGACCGATTCAAAAGTTAGAATGACTTTAAAAAGAAAAACCAATGGAGCACTTAGCACTTTTGATTTTACTGAAGGCCTATTTTGGCTAAAAAAAAAAACATTTTTTTTTGGTTTGGTTTTGTTTTCATTAGAAAATGGATAACCAAGAGTGCTTTGGAAATAAAGACTATGCTGTTACAAAAATTTTGGCGTTTAAAAATTATAAATTTTTTTTTAGGGATATAGATAGTAATCACTTCTCAAAATCGATTTTTTACGTTTTTCAATTACACGGTCGAAAAAACGATTTTATACTCAAAAGTATGGCATCTTCCGAAAAAAGTCTACGAAGCAAAAAATGCTAAGAATTGTCCAAGTGATACGTGTAAATTTTTTTGAATTTTTTGAGATATTTTATAGTTTTTCGAAAATTTATCTGAGAGTTTTTAAATGTTAAGTTTACGTTCGTCAGAAAAATGCTAGGCTTACTCAAAACCAAGGCATCTACAAAAAAATTTCATAAGACGTAAAAAGTTATGAAAAATTTCACTACCGTTCACGGAAAAAAAATACCGTCTGGACGGTGACAGCCCTGTGTAGTAACGCACTCGCACCAATGATTCAAGATAAACACTACATTATACAACTTCAAAAACTGATAGTTTGATAACCGTCAACATACAAAGATTTTGGGGGCCCGGAAATCATTGCAATCATTTGCTTTTAAATAAAAATATTTAAAAAAAATAAATAAAAAGGGTGCACCAAGCCCCAATATCGGTGTAAAAAAGAAAACAGATTTTTTCCACCAAAACTAAATTTGTTTTTCAGTGTAATTTTTTTTTTTCTTCAAGTGCTCATATTTTTCTACAGAAATTATGAAAATTTCATTAAAATCGGATAAAAAGCCGATTTGCTATAAATTTGCAAAAATGTGTGTTCCCAAATGTTGGCTCAAACTTCCTATGGCCGCCATCTTGAAAATTTTCGGAATTTCGGCAAATTATTTTACCAAAGTTATATGTGTGTCAAATACTAGCTTTCCACGAATTTTCATAAAAATCGGATATGTCAAGTCGAATCTTGGTCGGTTACGCAAAGAAAGACTCGCTCACATCACAGAAGTACGTAAATTTTGAATTTATGGAATATGCCCTCTTGTTCGAGTTCGTCTAGTCTTTTCTCAGAGCATGCATTTACTGTCCTTAATGATTGACTGTTTTTTTGTTTCGAGGTTGTACTCATTATCCGTAGTAATTATGAGTATTTTACTTGCGTTATCGCAAAAAATGTTCTTAGCATTACTTTTTGAATATATTTTTTGTATGGGGGGTAGGCGTGACCGTTGATGGATTTTGCTCATTTTCAATCCCAGAAGCTAACTTTGACGACGGAGGCAGTGTACTAAATTTCATTGAGTTACCTTGCTACCAAAAAATATTAAAATGATTTCATCGGATAGACAGGCAGGCAGACGGACATGGCTATATCGACTCAGGAGGTGACGCTGATAAAGAATATACTTATACTATTTTCTATGCCACGCCTCTTTCTTTGCGTTACAAACGGAAGGACAAAATTAATATTGCCTGGGTGTAGGATATAAAAAGAATCGAACACGGTTTACGTCCGTGTGATCGATAGAAAAACTTTTTAGACCTCTACACCACTGGCCTATATGATGAAAAGCTATAAAACTTGTCTGTCCATATTTTGAAATTTGAAAAAATATTTTACTTTTCATTCGCATTCTGAAAAGATTTTACAAAGTTCTGAATGGCAAGTGAGGTGCTAAAAATTAGAGCTTTCTTATCATACAGAAATCTTTTGACCCCGTAAGGCATATTCTTTGGATATTTGAAAAAAAAACTGTTTCATCCATTTATCGTGCGAAATGCAGGATCTCTATCAAAAAAGTTTTTCGTAGAAATTCCTTAGTACTCTTTACTTTCCTGTACAGTTTGTTTCAGCTCTGTTAATTGCTTTATTTAGTTTCTAACAGGTATAACATAGAATATCTAATTAGTTTTAACTAAAACTAACTCCATTTTGTAGATTTACACTCAAGTCCCACCTATAGCAAAAACAGAAAACTTAACTCGATACATGTATCTTACTATGCAGACATGTTGTTTAACATGGAGAAAACATTGGTTGTTGTTGTTATTGTTGTTGCTTTTTATGAATTTCAATTAGCCAATTTCCATATAACCATAGAGAGAGCGAGCAGCTGGCAGACAGAATAAAAGCAATACAGAGCTCCAGCCATCCATCCATCCAACCATCCAATCCATTCGCAATCAGATGCAAAGCCAATGGATTAAAATTTTAACATCTCGTACTTCAGAGTGCAATGCTTGAAACTCCGCCTTAACAAAAACAAAATAAACCGAATAAGCTACAGATACACAAAAACAACACATGTTTTTATTAACTTTACAACAACAACAATAATTTGATTTTTTTTTTTTTTGTAAACATAAATGGATCGTTGCGCCAAGCATCTACTAGAGATTATTTTTAGGTATGCGATACAATGAATACTTTGGAAAACCGGTTACTCAATTTTTTTTTTTTTTTTTTTCTGAAAGTTACTTAAAATGTCAACCGATATCAGATTAAACAGAACCTCTTGTTATTGGCTAACTTGGGATCGCTTAAATATCGAAAATTATGTAAACTATGAGGGAAGCAAATTTTGGGGTGGTTCAATTGTAACGTATGCAGACTTTCAATGATTTTAAGCCCACTTTCTATTGTATTAACTAAAATAAAAATATGACAGAAAAGTGGCATGAGTAAGAAAACTTTGAAATATTCACTCCCCGAGAGCCAAGACTATTTTTAGAATGGACAAACAATAAGATCTATTTATTTTTAAATTTTTCAACTAACAAAAAAGAGAGTGAGCGAGCTCTAAAATATTCTTCGTTGACGGAAGAGTGTAAAAATGTTCACCGTGTTCTTTTTTTACACCCCTTAAGGGGGCCCCGATACAAAATTATAAAAATATCAAAAAAATTCATTACCGGGAGATGGAAAAAATAGTCACCGACCCCCATTTGATTTTCATCTTCAACTGTTTTTCGAATGTACTAACACCTTTTATCCACCTCTTTAGGGGCTCCCATACAAAATTTTAATAAAAATATAAAAAAGATTCCTCATTGCAGTGAGAGAGATGCAATTATTGATCAGAGTCTCCTACTGAGTCAAAGCCATGTCCGTGGAAAATTAACGAAATTGGTCAACGAGCAGGTATTTAATTTTTGGCCAGCACCTTTTCTAGTTCTGATTCTAAAAAATAATATTTTTTTAGTTTTTCTTTCAATTACAATTGATTTTGATAAAAATGTTTTTAAATTGAATAATTGAAATTCCCTTAAAAAAAACCGATTCATCGCATAAAAAAACCAAATGTAGTCATCACTAACAGCGTCAGCAGAAACGTGTATTTGTATCTACACACCAATCAGTAGGTTTGTCTTGCGTCTGGCTGTCTGTTTGTTCGTACGAATGTTTGCTTTAAGTTGCAATTTTGCATATTCAATCAGTTCCAGTTGCTTAAGTAAAAAATGATCAAATATTCAACAACAACAACAACAACAACAGCAACAACAAAAACTTTATAAAACCAACATGGTAGCAGTGACATGTCGCAATTAATACAAATACTTGCAATGGTGGATATTTGCCTAGTCATTCGAATGAATTGTAAATGTATCATAATGTAAAAATGTTAATTAAAGTAGTTAAATATTTAATAGAATGCAAAAAATATTGATCATCCCAATTATAGCGAGTGAGCTGTGATCAGTAGTGGTGATGACTCCGTCTGAATCTGAAATTTTAGCAACATGCAATTCAATTATTCCGATAAAATGTAAAAAAAATCTGACTTAAGCCTGGATTCACAGTCATTAATTATCCAATCAGTTAACTAACAAGTTTAACTAATGTTTCATATTCACAATGTTTTGGTTAACCAAAACAATGAACTAACTAGTAAGGGTGTAAATTTTGGCCTGGCCAAAAAATAAATACCCTACACTGCAGTATTTTGAAAAGTTTGCTTATATGGGAGGTGCCACGCCCTCTTGTCCGAGTACACCCAGTTTTTGTTCAGAGCTTGCATTTATAGTTTTTAGTGTCAGAGTGAAATTTAGTTGGATTATCTCAAAAAACTCTTTCAGTATAGCATTTTGAATCTTTTGCTTATATGGGAGGTGCCACGCCCCCTTGTCTGATTTCACCCAATTTTTGCTGAGAGCTTTCATTTATAATTCTTAGTGTCTGAGTCAAATTTGGTTCGAATAGCTCAAAAAACGCTATAGCGTTTTGAAGCTTTTGCTTATATGGGAGGTGCCACGCCCTCTTAACCGAATGCGCTCAAATTTTTATCAGAGCTTGCGCTTACAATTCGTAGTACTTATATGTATTGTGGTTGCATTGTCGTGAAAAATACTCCTAAAATTGCATTTTGAATATAATTTTTGTATGGGCGGTAGGCGTGTCCGTTGACCGATTTTGCTCATTTTCAATCCCCCGAGCTAACTTTGACGACGGAGGCAGCGTACTAAATTTCATTGAATTATCTTGCTCAGTTTTCCCAAAAAGTGTATTTCAACACACAGCCAGCCAGCCACCCAGCCAGCCAGCCAGCCACCCAGCCAGCCAGCCAGCCAGCCAGACAGACGGACATGGCTATATCGACTCAGGAGGTGACGCTGATCAAGAATATATATACTTTTCTGCCACGCCTCCTTCTCTGCGTTACAAACGGAAGGACAAAGTGAATATACCCTGGGTGTAGGGTATAAAAAGAAGCAAGGCATGGCTAAATCTGTGAAGATTGTTTGTGTATTTGATGAAAACATATCGATAAGTCCAACATAGAAGTTAGTAACTTGAAAATCGTAGTATTTAGTTATGATTATATCTGTATTTTTTTTTTGTATGGAGACCTAAATAAAATAAACTTGGGTTGTAACTTCAAAAATTGCTCCCAGCCCTTCAAATCTTAAGCTAGAGGTACCAAAATTTGACACAAGATGAAGTCTAATGTGTAAATTTCGAAAAACATTGTCCCGTAAAAAGTTGGTAATTTGAGTCACCATCTTATGTTTTGGATGTATTAATATGTTTTGTAAATTTAATCTTAACTAGTAAGGGTGTTACCTTTGGCCTGGCCAAACCTTAAATACCCTACACAGCTGTATTTTGAAAACTTGGCTTATATGGGAGGTGCCACGCCCTCTTGTCCGAATTCACCCAGATTTTTCTCAGAGTTTGAATTTATAGTTCTTAATATTTGAGTGAAATTCGGTTGGATTATTCAAAAAATGTTTTTAGTATAGCGTTTTTAACCTTTTGCTTATATGGGAGGTGCCACGCCCTCTTGTCCGATTTTATCCAGTTTTTGCTTAAAGCTTGTATTTATTATTTTTAGTGTCTGAGTAAAATTTAGTTCGATTATCTCAAAAAACGCTTTCAGTATAGCGTTTTGAACCTTTTGCTTATATGAGAGGTGCCAAGCCCTATTGTCCGAATTTGCCCAGTTTTTGCTCAGAGCTTGCGCTAATAGTTCGTAGTATTTCTGTGTATTTAGGTTGCATTATCATGAAAAATACTCCAAAAGTTGCATTTTCAATATATTTTTTGTATGGGTGGTAGGCGTGTCCGTTGACCGATTTCGCTCATTTTCAATCCCCCGAGCGAACTTTGACGGCGGAGGCTGTGCACCAAATTTCATTGAATCATCTAACTTATTTCTCCCAAAAAATGTATTTCCACACACAGCCAGCCAGCCACGCAGCCAGCCACCCAGCCAGCCACCTAGCCAGCCAGCCAGCCAGACTGACGGACATGGCTATATCGACTCAGGAGGTGACGCTGATCAAGAATATATATACTTTTCTATATTTGCCACGCCTTCTTCTCAGCGTTACAAACGGAAGGACAAAGTGAATATACCCTGGGTGTAGGGTATAAAAAGAGCATCTACTCCGGCAATACAGCGTTATTCCTAGCAATAACTCGATTTTAATTTTATGCAATATATTAACCATGTCATTTGGCTCTGGATTATCAATCGCATGTATTGCAGCACTTCCCAAGCCACTTCCTTCCTCAAGCAAAATCTGTCACAAAATTCCTTGGCGTCGTAGTTTTGTTAAAAATTCCAGCGATTTTTAAGAAATTTTTGCGACGATCAACCATAATATTACAAATTTTGTCAATACCTGCGTCGCACAGTAGAACATTTCATATTTTTATCTAGAAAAAAATAAAAGGAGTACTAATATGACTCCCATGCTGCATTAGCTATGCCTAGTTATGAAACATTCGAAAGATGGGCCCGATTAGTTAATAGACATGCCTAAACCCATATAAAGTGAACCATATTTTATACAATATGTGTGGAGAAAATGAAAAGAGATATCGACCTGAAAAATTTGCGCAAATAAATGTCTTTACATGAGCAATGTTGTGGTGCAATATGAAGTAAATCGATGAACGGGCACTGACTTCGAAGTTTTCGTGACATTTACCAGAAGGTTTACAACTTTTTTCAGAGGTACGCTAGCATATACATACGTAAGATCGGATAAAGATATCAACTTGATATTTAGTCCAAAGTTAAATATCTGTATTTAGGAGGATATACCCAAATTTAGTGCAAGAAGTCCAATGGATACACACATATAATACATTTCAAAAAATTGCGCCTGAAAACTTGAAAGCCTTAAAAATTGCATAAAAAAGAAAGATGCAAGTAGACGCAGCTCACGTTTGGTCCTTGTTATCACAAAGGATGTACTTATTAAATAAATCATTAATTAGAGAAACTGATCTAAGTAAGTTATTTTTACTACAAATTTTACATGTGTTCAATAGAACATCACTTTTTTATTATAATATAGCACGTAAGCAGAGCACAGACCAATAACCGAATAATATACATTCATACCTTATAACTTTAATAACCACCAAAAACCAAAAATTGGCTAAATCCACCCTAAATTTGGACTGAAGCAGGTGCTAAAAGGGCAGCAAAATTATTTAATATAATTTATGAAATCAAATTTTATATAGCATGCTGCCTAGAGAATAGCGAACGCAAAATAAAAATGTTAATACCGTTAGGCAACCGGGATTATAGTCAATCATTTGCATGGAAAAAATTGGCCAAATGACTACTCTAAAATTTGAATTAATTCCAGCTAGATGTAGCAAATCTCCTACTGTGCGTTAGTGTGGAGCGAAATTTGTTTTTTGCGATTTTCGAAATGGGCCACATGCGAAAAGATGCTCCATAATATTCTAAATAAAAAATGTTATATGGTACTTTTTGATATTTTAATGTTTTGTACTGTCACAAAGACCTTGAAGTTTTGAAAAAAAAAGAAAAAAACATTACATTAAGTTACAAAACATAAAAATTATTCTGAAAGTAAATTATATTTGCGCTGATTTATCAATCAACAAAGCAATGGTTTTCTAAAATGTTTTGTCAAAATACATATATGTACAATATGTTCCATGAATACTTCTCTATATCATTACCCGAAAATAAACAACTCGCTAGCTTAGAGTGCAAAAGTGCCAACTGCACTTTTTCAAATTGTTCAGGAGAGACAAAAAACTGTATAAAAAAATTTGCATTATATTTAGCAAATTTTTTTAATGCAAATTTATTTGTTTGGTTGTTTCTTACATGTACAGTAAGTGTGAAAATAAAAAAAAAGATGTATCTTTGATTTAGAAGACTTTTCATCATTTAGCACCTTTTCTTCTGCTATTTTTGATTTGTGCATATCACTTAGCACCTTTTCTATAAAAAATTACTATGATCATTTTTCTTTTTTGAGTTAAATAAATGACTAAATTTGCCTTTTTAATGCCGATAGCATTTAATATTTATTGTAAATAAAACATTTGTATAGAATACAGTCTTACTTCGTTGCTGCAACTTAAAATTAATTATAAAACAAGTAACTTTCTTAGGTTTTTATCACATGAAATCAAGTTTGCAGTCTTACTTCATTGCTGCTTATATAAAATATAAAATAAAAAAATATGTAGCACCTACAATAAAGTTATATGTATATCACTCGTGAGGTAATTCCTCATAAAATTGATGGTGATCTTTAGGCAAGGACATTTTTAGGTATTGCAAATCATCATATTTCCTAGTTGTAATTTTTTTTCTCTCACTGTGAAGTTGAGGCTAATCAGTCCAATCTAGCGAAGAAATAGCTCTATTTATTCTTTGAGGATGATGTTGCCATGAATTTGTGAATCTCAATTTGTGCAACATTTGTTTTTCGGCTGTATATCTTATCGCACGAATATCAGTTACTTTGGCGTCACCTTTTTCCCGGCCAGGACGAATGCTTTTAAAGAATTGAAGACCTCTAAATGTTTTGAAAAAGGTGTGATCTAAATATTCCACTTCATATGGTTCTGGTTTCTTTCGAGCTTCTTAACAAATAGCAACATATTCTGCAGGTACGTCTACAGTCCTATGCTTCAGCACACGCTCGATGAGTGAGTGAACACTATCAGCCTCCATCTGCGTGTGTCCAGTTTCCAAAATTTTTTGTTCTATAGTTATTTGATGTTTAACAGCTGCATTTAATAAAGCATTACTCATCGTGACATTTCTGTTTTGATAAGTGCATCCGTCGCTGTAAAATATAATTTTTGTCGGGATTTCAGTTTCACTGAGAAAAGGAAGAATTTTCTTTTCAACAAAATAGACCCAAATGCTTGCGAATTCCTCCGCAGACACGCCTCCTTCAACCTCATTCCAAATGAAGCAGTAACCTTTATGGTTTATCAAATTATAGAAGACTAAGTTGTGCACTTGCAATTTAGTACGATAGTATAGGCTGCTGACTTCTGATTTTGGTGCCATTAAAACCGCTTGCAGATCTACAGTGAATACGATTCGCTCTTCATCTTTGTCCTTTTGCTTTTCATTTCTGGCTTCTTTTTTTTTTTTTTTGGTGAAGAGCGTATGCTTCATGCGAAATATTATCCATAGAGTGACGCACACAAATTTCGCATTGATCTTTTTTAGGCGAAAATAATCCAAAATTGTTTACGTTAAATTCATCATAAAATACAGAAATTGAAAGCGGTTTTATTCCGTGTTTTGGACAATAATCTTTTACGTTAAGTTCGTAAATCATTCATTTTGAATTAAAGTCGGGTAGAAGGTATTTTTTTTGTGTTGCTGCACGACAATAGTGCGACTCCATGACTGGCAAGGAATCCAAAAAAGAATTCAAACATTTTCGTTGATTTGCAAAATTTGTATTCGATCTTGGATTTGAATTTTCGTAACTGGTTACAGACCGTTCAACCCAATTTTGCATTGCATGTCTACCAATGTCTAATGTATGTAAAAAAAAAGTTCTGCACACACGCATATTTCGATTATCTATTTTTAAGTAATATTTTAAAGTTCGACATCTTTTTTGTTGTTCGTTCTCCTCACGTTTAACACGTCTAACAGGTGGTGTACTTTGTATTAAGGTATTTACATAAACGCGTTTTTGTTGAACATCCATACTCCAAAATTGTTTAAATAATTTACTTCTCTCGTCGTCAGTGATTTGCGCGCATTGCATGGCGGATTTGCTATTGTCATTTGTACATTTACATCGCTGCCTCATTGCTCTTGCATCTTTCTTTTTTTTATAACACCAAATATCATTTTCTTTCTTTTTTCCATGATACGATTTGCCCCTTTGTCTTCGATATTTGTTTTGAGAGCTCATCCAAGCTGTTTGCTTAACTTGTACTCTCTTCTTGCGCTTTTTAGATTTCACGGGTAGGTCAATGGAATAATCCGAATCGCTGTTGAAACCATAAGGCACGACACCAAAAGGGTCGATGTTATTGCTGTTTTCAATTGCTTGTAAAGCATTGTTATAACTTTTGTCGTTTGCCATACAGAACTTTTAATAAATGTAGGAATTAATAATTTATTTAATATTTGTAAAACAATTATAAGAATTTTGTTACCTTTAAAAACTAAAATAAATGTTAGAAACAGCAATAAAACACTTTTTACGGAGCGCGAACGAACAAGCTTAGCAAAAATCAGTCATATGGTTATGCACTTAGCGCGGGCTTTTTGACAACCATGTACATGGCACTTTTGCGAATCAACCCAAAACAACATGAAAAAAAGGGTTACCTAACTTTTTTTTTTTTTTATCGATGTATTTTTTTATTTTCTTTCGTTCTGCATTAAAATCCCAATTTGGTAAAAAAGTGCAGTTGGCACCTTTGCACTCTAAGCTAGCGAACTGTGAGCTAAGTTATTGCGAGTTGAAAGTTGTATGTTTTATTCAAACTTCTAGAGGCAAAAGAGGGGCTTAAAGCCGGTTTATTCGCAAGAAAGAGTTGTTTTGATTCATTTCTTCACCTTATCCTACTCACAAGAAGCTAACAAACAAACACTCATCAAAAATTTTCAGTGCCAACATTTGGAGGTCGATTTAGTACAGAGGTGTGCACCTGGAGTAAAAATTTTTTCATCTTGCTCCCATATAAAGTTGATTTTGAAGTCTTACGTCATGAACGTAAGGCTTGAGATTTTGATTTTTTCAAATTTTAAGTTTTTCTAGACACAAGCCAACAACAACAAAAAGTACAAATATCCTGCCGTATTTAACACGCTACTTGTTCTCAAGTGTCAGTCCAATTCTAGTTTTGAAGGAAACCAAAAAATTAATATCAGTAAACAACCACAATAAAATTTGCAACAACAATTGCATACGCTGCTTTTCTACGAACTTCAAAAAATAAAATTCATTGCGAGCGACCGCAACAACAATTTCATGCAGCTTGAAGTCAAGTGAGTTGAAGCCTTTTTCGTTGCGATCGTCGAGCAACGGGAATTATTATTTTATCATTGATTTGTTGTTGTCATTGCATCCCTCGAATTTGAAATTTTTATGTTTTCATTTTTTTCGAAGAATGCTTGGGGACTTACATTTTGCAAATTTCGTGAGCTAGCTCTTTTAATCAGCCGATTAAATATTTTAGCTCCCTTACGTTACTTGTGTGCACACCTCTGATTTAGTATTAATAATATAAAAATACCATGAAAAAAGGCGCATAAGCTCGGTTTATTCGCATTAAGGAATTGTTCCCACTAAATTTTCTTATTTTCCGACTCTGGATGAATTAACAAACAGGCCTGATCAAAACATTTTAATTTCCAAGACTTTGAGGTAACCTCGCAAAAAGGGGCTTAAGCCCAGTTTATTCGCAAAAAGGAAGATTCTGGACTTTAATTTTCATATTTTCCAACTCAGGAGAAGTGGACGAACAAAACCTCATCAAAAAACTTCAGTGTTCCAACTTTGAGTTTTTCCCTATACTAGCGTTCGCCTTGTGGCCGAAGTTCGACCATTTCGATTTGACCGTAAAATAAAGGAAAAAGTTTTTATCCCCTTCCTTGGTCGATAAAACACAAAAAGCTTTTAATATTCTTCCTTAGGGTTCGGGTTATCTGCATCGGTGCAGCAGCTAAGTTGCAATATCGTACTTTCCATTTAGAGGCGTGTAACTCCTACTAAAGGTCAAAAAGTTTTTGATATCTTCCTATACCAAAATTCATAAAAATCAATCATGCTATCGCGGTATATAGTGCTAACTCTATATCTATACCAAATTAAAATCGTATGCAGTATTTTCGCCGTGAGAGCGCTTTTTCCATTTAGGGGCGCGGCACTGCCCACTGAAAACATAATGGTCATGCTATCGTTCCTTAGTGCCAATCCTATATCCATACAATAGGAGCGTGGCACCGCCCACTGAAAAACATATTGCTCATATTAACGTTCCTTAGTGCTAACCCTATCTTCATACCAAATTTCGTTAAAATCGATGCGGCGGTTCAGAGAGCTTTTTTTCCATTTGGGGGCGTGGCACCGCCCACTGAAAAACATAATGGTCATTTTATCGTTCGTTAGTGCTAACCCTATCTCCATAGCAAATTTCGTTGAAATCGATGAAGCGGTTTAGCTGTGAGAGCGTTTTTTCCATTTGGGGGCGTGGCACCGCCCACTGAAAAACATTATGCTCACATTATCGTTTCTTAGTGCTAACCCTATCTTCATACCAAATTTCGTTGAAATCGATGCAGCGGTTTAGCTGTGAGAGCGTTTTTTCCATTTAGAGGCGTGGCACCGCCCACTTTAAAAAAAATATAGTCCTATGCACTGCTCCTCCTCACAGTCTTTCCAACAAAAAAAAAATCAAGCAAATCGGTTGAGATTTAGGTATAGAAACAGGGACCTAACCGATTTCGTTTGCCTATTTATATATAGATTCCCAGGATGAGTTTAAGGTTTGATTGACCTGTGGCAGTACTAAAACTCAAAATTTTGAGAAAATTTTTATACACATCTAAAAGGTGATTTACGGAGCATCTTTTCCGCGCTGACCCATTTAGAATATGTAAAAATAAAAAATCTCCACCCTACTGTGCGTCGTTTTAAAAATTTTCTACGTCTGAAAATATTTTTAGAACTTTCACAAATTCTATTTCTTCGGCATCAGCTGTTGGTTTGTGAATGGTTAGCCAATGAAAATTGTTGGATTAACTAATGGTTAACCAATGTCTGAAAATAAAATGTTGGTGCTTAAACTCTTGCCTTTAGTTAGCTAATGAATATGAATACGGGCTTTAGTGTTTTTCACAATTTAATAATTCACAACAACTTATTTCACTGGTACACTGACAAACCCAAATAAAGTCCGTGATTTAAAAATACTTTATGAAATGTTACTCATAATTCACATTGTCCAAAATCAAAAGCTCAAAATTGTGATAAAAAATGATTTGAAAAATATTAAATCGTATTCTGAACAATACATTTTTAACAGAATACAACAGGCTTCTGTATAAGTGATTCCAAAAGTTGTGAAGCATTAATAAACTGGCTTCTATCAAAAGACACTTCTCGGACATTTCAATAAAAAACAAACCTATAAAGTAGACTTTTAATTTTTTTTTTTTTTTTCCTTTTTTTGACTTTGGCGGCCATTTTATTACAAAAAAAGATCCTATTAGCACACTTTTTTTATAATTTTTGCCATACCAGTTTTTTGAGTTGAGGTCAGAAAAAAATACTTTTCAAGAACAATCTGTTTGCAGGCTCCAGTAGATAAAGGGCAGAGCGTGTATCGCGTAAATCATATGCAGTGCAATGCGTGCGAGAAACCCATGTATTACGTATTTCCGACCTCAAATTAAAAAATTTGGTATAACAAATGTACACGTACTACCGATTTAAAGGAAATTTTCCATACTTAAATGTCCACCAAAGTCCAAAAAAAAGGAAAAAAAATTAAAGATCAAGTTTAAACGGTAAGAACTTTGCAAAATCCTTTAAAACGCTATAAACCAAATATATTTTTAGAAAGTCCATACAATTAACTAATAGTTTTTCACAAAAAAATTTTCTATAAAACACTAGGGTGATTTAAGAAATTTTTTTTTTCTAAAACAAGTTCGAAAACCAGTTTTACTCTATTATTCCTCATGGGTTCATTTTAGAGCCCCCATGTGCAATTTTTTGTTAGTCTGAGCTTCCTTTATCACCGCCCAGAAGCTATCTAGTTTAGTGCTATGAATTCTGTAAAATTTTAATAAACGGCGCCTTAATGATGTTTATATTAAATTTAGTCAATCAACATTAGATATCCATTTCAAAATAAAATTTTTGCAAGAAATTCCCTTGCAAGATCATTAGGTAAAGTGACATTCTGTTGATATACATAGCAACTCTTTTTTTTTAAAGCATAGCATAGCAAATGAGGCAACACAAAAGTTGCTACATCATATACCCAATGTATAGATACAATGAAATTGTTGCAAGCAAATGTGTAAACAAATGACGAAGGCCTTTAGTGGCGGCACCTTTTTGTAAACAAATTTGAATTGTAATTGGCATTTTTGCGCAAAACCTTGGTCCATACAAAAGTGGGTAAAACTTAGTGCAAGATCGCCAATGAGTATGCAATTCCACTGGCTAATTAAAATATTTTAAATACTTAATTTAAATGTAAAATAACGCATGCGCGGCCTATAAGCAATGGGTAACATTAGAATCTAACAAAATATAATTAAATGTTTTTTTTTTTTTATTATTGCAGTCATTGATGTTGTTGCCGCTCGCCGCAATGATTCTTGTGACAAATTGGTAAATTATACTGGAGCAACACTTAAGTAGTCGTGTTTTCAAGCAATAATACTTACAATCATTAGTGATGTAGTACAACAATATTTTATATAAGACAACAAAAAAAAAAATATAAAAAATTATTGTCTATAAGTCTTAAAAGTAGTAATTAAGTGAAAAACAGAATTTCTGTAAAAAATTTGTTGTTTTTTTTTAAATAAAAAAAAATTATAAAAAATTTTTCTTTTCTTCTAAAAGGTGCTATAAACATCTAGAGTTAATAAACTTCCGAGATGTTAAATTTTTTCATTGCACTTATTAAGTGCCATCACGAGTAGAGCAACACAATGAGAATTCAAGTTTGGTAACATAAAAAGGTTGGAAGTTATTAAAATATTAGCATTTTTTACGCATTTATTAGCCATGTACTTCCTACCACATTTACAAAGCAGCTCTCATAAAAATGGCATGTAATTTCTCTTTTGTGTTCTCTTTGTGGCCATTAAGTGGGTGCTGTCGCGCATGCGCAAGTGCTGCAATTTAAATTTAAACGTAATTTAATTACAACAATTGCAGGCTTAAGCGCGCCCCCTACACTGTGCATTGTAATATTTGCCAACGGCAACATACTTCAGCGACCATTACAAATGAGTTGTTAGCGTGAATGCTGCTGCATAGTGCATTTGGCTCATAAATCATTGCGTAAATTGCCAACGTCTCTGATGTTTCTTGGCCTTGATAGATTTGCGTCTGTGCAAATTGATTGTCAAAAGTTTTGTTATCTTTGCATTAGAGAATGTGCGGGTGATTCTGCAAAAAAATTTTGTACCATTCAATGTCCCGGGGCTCAAAACCATGTTTAAATTTAAAGTTTAATATTTTAACTATGTAATACAGTTACTAAACCAGAGCTTCTATACGAATAGCTTAGATTTTTAATGTTTTACTATGAAATTATAACATAAAGTGTTAAAAAGTCATTCTCCCTGCTGTGCTTAGCTGGTTCTTAGTTCGTTTAGCATATTACGTATATAAATTTCAGCTACTGTTTTTCTGTGTTAACCCTTCGAAAAATTGTTTTTTTTATCAAGAAGTTGGTCCCTCATTTTAGACTATCTGCGGTCAGTTTTCATATGCTAACTGCTAATTTTTTAAATATTGAGTAAATAGAGAACTGAGCGTGAAGAGAAAAAGGAGATTTAGGTTTTTTCGATAAAGAGTGTGTTTTTTTTAAAAAAAAAGTTCAAAAGTTTTGTAAAGAACGCATGTGTGCATTATTCTCCGCGTTAGTTTTTTTATGTTACTTAGGGCCATTTTCACAATGTTCAGTTAAGCATTAACTGGAACTTTAACTGCCACTTTGATATAAAATTTCATACAAAATTTTTATTTATCTGAAAGTTAAATTTTAACTGGACATTGTGAAAACGGCCCTAAACATATTAGCTTAACTTTATATAATTAAATCAATAAACAATTAGAGGGGTTGCCCACAAGTTTAAACTTAAAAAAAAAAATGCTATTTTCATTGTGATATTTCTGTTTTTGCAACATTTCGTCATTCTCCGTTTAATCATTCTCCGTCGTTTTTTGCAACATTTCATCACTCGCCGTTTGGTTAACCTCAACCTGTTTTTTTTTGTTTGTTTTGTTAAAAATTAAAAACAAATTAAAAATTTAGTCTTTAAACACTGAAGTAAACTTTTTAGAAATCCAACATACATTTTTTGGGTTGCCATCTGGTTATTTTCGAAAATATAATTCTTACTTTTGTTGACTAAATTTAAATATTTGGATTTAGAAACGCTCAGATAGACTTCTTAAAAAATTTGCAAAACTATCGGTGCTGCCATTCGGTTTTTTTTTTTAGTTTCGCTTAAGCCATTAATTTTAAAAGTAAAATTTTAATGTAGTATTTAGACACTTAAATAAGTCCATAATAAATGTAGTTTAGTTTAGATTCAAAAATCTTATATAATTCTTACTTTTTTAATTCTTGACTAAATTGAAAAGTAAGATTCAAAATAAATTTTCGAAAAAAACAATGTGGCAACCCTAAAATTTATGTTGGATTTTTCAAATGTTTATTTAAGCGTTTTGAGACTGAAATTTTATTTTAATTTTTTAAATATATTGTTTAAGCGAAATTTAAAAAAAAAAAACATATGGCAACCCTGAAAGTTTATGCTAATTTTTCAAAAATGTTCCAGAAGTTAAAGTCATCATATTCTATACCTTCGAGTAATAAAAAAATAAAAAACAATAGGTGGGGACAAAAAAAAGGCATGTTTTGGTACATTTTTAGGAGATTTACCCATGTAGATGTGTGTGAGTATAAGTAGGTAAACTGGGGCTCTTCATCCTAAAATTTCAAATATTTGTCAGCAGTTTTTGGAGTTGTGATGTTTGTGTCAAACGTTTTATAACAATTCTGAAATATCTGGTATGCTTAAACATTTTGCATTATTGTATTATATATGAATTTAGTAATAATTACCATATCATATTTTGCTTGAAATAAATATTTATGTGTCCCATATGTATGCATTTGTTGATAATTACCAAATCAAGAGATAAAAAATCGATATTGCAAAATATGAATAGTTTGAATTTGCACCAATTTGTAAAATAAGTCTGGTTGTACGCTCTTAAAATCATCTTAATTGTCCAAGTATCAAGTAATTTCAATTTCGACCAGGGTGGGACAATATATCCCAAAAAAATTTGAGTAAGCAAAATTATTTAAAATGAGTTTACATTTATAAAAACTCATTTTTATATGTTTAAAATGAGTTTAAATACATATGTATAGAAATCAATTTAAACAATTTTGCTTATTAAAATTTTTTTGAGATACATTGTCCCAGCCGGATCGAAAGGGTTAAGTAAAAATTTAAATCAGTTTTTGTTCAAAAAGAAACCTTTTATTTTCTATATTAAACAAATAAGTTATACATTTAAGTCTTACTATTACTACGAGTGTGGGAAACACCCTTTATATTAAGTATATTGTATTTAAAACTCCATTATCTAAACGCAAAGTAAAAATTATGCGTTAATACGATGACGTCTTTGTCGGCAAAACACATACATAAATGTCGGTATTACAAAGTAATTTCAGCCACAACAGTCACACAAATCCATAAAAAACAGGAGATGAAAAGAAAAAACCAGACTGCGAGGCTTTGCTGGCATGCAGAAGATGTGACATCGTTATTTCACCATGGAGCGCACGCAGCAAATAAGGTAACATCTGAATATTTTATTTGCAATGATGAAAAATTATGTACACAAGTGTTGAGCCAAATCGAAAGGATTATCAGAAAAGTTGAAATATCTTGAAAGTGTCGAAAATTCTTGCAAAAATTTAAAAATGCTAAACAGTAGGAAAACTTGGAAAAAAGCCGAAAAATATTTAAAAACCAAAAATATTGAAAACATTCAAAAATTGTTCGGTGCAAATAACAAAACACAAAGAATGTTGAATAAATTCACAAGCTGCAAAACATTTTAATCAGTCGAAATGATATGAAAAATCAAACAAGTTAAAAAATCGATAAATTAAGTATGAAATGATCGAAAGATGATAAAAATTTTCAAAATTAAATTAAATTAAAAATTGTAAAATGTCCGAAAAGTTGAAAAATGGTGTAAAAAGTTGAACAGTCAAGAGGAAATCAAAGAAATTTCTAGAAAGTTGAGGACCTTTCCGAAAATGTAGAAAAGTCGAAAAAGTTTGAAATATCGAAAAATTATGAAAATTCAAAAATGCAGAGATTAGTAAAAATACTTGGAAAAGGTTGAAAACACATGGGAGATGCAAACATTATAGAAAGGATCAAAAGTTAGTCGAGAAATGGCGAATACGTTAAAAAAAAAAAAAATTTTTAGAGAAATCGAAAGGTGTCGAAATATGTTGGAAGAATCGAAAATTCTTGTACAGAAATGTTGCAAAGAACGAAAAATATTGATTAAATAAATAACGTGTAAAAAAATTAAAAAACCATTATGTAGATATGTATATTCAAAAATCTATATATTAATACGCAAGACAAAAATTTGTCCTACCTTTCTTACTATGTTAGAAATGGAGCACGACATCGAATTATACACCATTAGAAAGGTATTTGCGTGTAAATGTGCACAAAGTCAAAACTATTTTAATATTTTGCCATTTAGGAAGGTAAAATTAGCAGCAAATTTTTCAATGTTAACAACATCAAAATTCGCGGTCACACAGAGCTGAAAAGAGGAAACAGCACAAAGACAAAATGCTGAATGACACTGACTTTATGTTTTTGTTTTCTTTTCGTTTCACATTTGTCATTGTACCAGTGATGATAAATAAACTTTCTATTTTGTACCAAAAAGCAAAAAAAGGACTAAAACTGTCTAAAAAGTACCAAAATTATTTAATACATTTGTGATCAAATTTTAACCATCGGGCCATTCTAGTTTTTATAAAAAGCTAATGAAAAAAGCAGATTAAGCAGTGATATTTTGAAGTTCCAAGAATGTTAAATAGTCGAAAAATTTGGTAAGTTATGAACAAGTCGGGGTACAGTGAAGAAATCCGAAAACCTAGAATAGATTAAAAATTGCTGAAATTTATTATAACTACGAAAAATATTAAAAGAGATTCTAATATAGTTTCAAAAGATAGGGCCATCGATTTTGTCGCAAAGGGGCTAAGTCAAAAAATTTCGAAAATGACGAATGAGTCCAAATAAAACATTGAAGAAATCGATAAACCTCAAAAGGTTGAAAGTAAGTATGTAGTTGAAAAATGTTGGAAAAGTCGAAAATGTTGAAAACATTAAAGAATTTGTAGAAGTCAAGAAATGTCAAGATTGTTGATATGATCGAAAAATGCGGAAAAAATCGCCAAAAGCCGAGAAATCAGAAAAAAGTTTTTTAAAGTGATTTTAAAGTGATATATAAAATGGTTAAAAACTTTGAAATTGATACATATGTAAATGTGTTATGTGTTTGAAATAATACCTTACTGTGGTACAACATTTCAAAGTGTTATATTTTCTACATGATATTTTCTTTATGCTTAGGTAAATGAACACAACACTGACAAGAAAAAAGGGCGGCTGTGGGCGCAATAGCCACGATTCAATGATCGTAGTTGATCACTTTGGAATTAACCACCAGCATTAAGTGATCTTTCATCTCTATTGCTCGATTCAACTTAACCATATGTTTGTCAGCGATGTGCTTATTAATAATGCCACAAATGGTTATTACTCTTAAAGCTGCCGATTGGAATAATGCAGGAGCGTTGAGCTACAAAACGGTAGTGGGCCTGTAAAATAAAAAAAAAGCTATTAGTAAAAATATGAAAGAAAAATATATAAGGTGTACGTATGCCTTGGGTAGATCTTTCCGTATGTATATTTGAGTACTTTTCAGACGAAACTTCCAAATTAAATGCTTCCTCCCAATGTCACATGCTACTTTTGATGTCCAGTTTATCCAATCTCTTTCATTTGAATTGCATTGTTTTACTTATGATCAATCCACCACTGTTGCATTGCGTCACGTCAATAATCGCACAATTATAATAAAAATAATCGTAGACATAGACAATCCGTTCTCCATCATTCCTTTAATGCAGTGTAATCACTCCTAGAAAAGATCTCAGTAGAAGATCGCATGTGAATTTCAATGACATTTTTTCTTCTTCTTTTTCATTTAAGTTGCTGCTGCTGTTCTTGCCGCTCTGCACTGTAAGTGACAGTCAGTCAGTCCAACCAGATTGATGTTGGTAACTTGGATTAACGCTACGCAATTTTCCACGATTAGTTTAGTTTTATTTCTTGAACAATTGCCGGGTAATTGGCGCTGCATAATATATAAAACGGTTGCATTGATGTAATCTTCTAATCTTCAACGTTCAGTGTTTTTGTAACACCATTTTAAGCGTTAACTCTGGTAATGGTGATCAGATGAACCTGTAAGAAATTGCAATTAAAAGTGAATTTTTAGTGTTATGATTTTTTTAGTATGCACTTATAGGGATCTTTTATAGAGTTCTACATCATAAATTTTAATTCTGAAATATCTCCACTTCAGATATTCTTAAAATGTGCTGTCGTTTATAACTTTTTAAAGTTCTCTAGATTAGTGAAAACAGTCTTTTTTATATAATGCTTTAAAAAAAAATTCAATATTTCGTAAAAAAAATGCAGATATAACAAGTCATTCAATAAGTCCGTAGGATAAGTAAGAAAAAAACAAAATTTTGACAAAACTCGATTTTATTATTCAACATAGTTGCCTTCGAGGGCGATACAACGAGTATAGCGATTTTCCAACATTTCGATTCCACTTTTATAGTACGATTTCTCTTTTTCGTCAAAATAGGCTGCAGCTTACTGTCTTTTGGATTCTGGTGTGTAAAAGTGAAGCCATGTTTCATCCATTGTCACATATCGACGATAGAATTCGATTTTATTGCGGTTTAACAGCGCCAAATACTACTCCGAAGCATCAATTCGTTGTTTTTTTTTTGGTCGACTGTGAGCTCACGCGGCATCCACTTTGCACAGAGCTTTCGCATACCCAAATGTTCGTGTAAAATGGTAAAAACACTACCATCTGATATCTTTACAATGTCAGCTAGCTCGAGCACCTTCAATTTGTTCATAACCAATTTGTGGATTTTTTTATGTTTTCTGGAATAACAGCCTAATTTGTGCGTCCAAACCGCTCTGCACCATTTGTGCTGGTACGACCATGTTTAAATTCAGCAATCCATTTGTATCGATGGAGCAGAGTTCGGATAATGTTTACCAAGCCATTGTTTGGTTACCACTGTATTTTTTTAATCAAAAAGCAATCCTTTATCAAAACTCGAAATTCACTTTTTTCCATTTTTTTTTTTTACGAACAAAAAATGCTTCACACAAAATGCTATAACTCATGAATCAATAGTCCGATTGCTGTTAAATTTATACACGTCTCGTTTGAAGGTTAGTTCCAAATAAAAAAATTCTAGTAACGCCATCTATGTGTCATCCTACGGACTTATTGAATGACCTGTTATATGGGAGGTTCATATTGAAACCAACCTGTCCAAAAATTGTATGCAACGATCGCCTTTCAATGGGACCTCTCTTTTAGTTTAGATAATCTACTTGGTTTTAAAACGTATCCCATACAATTACTGTAAACTATATATACTATATTTCAGTGTGTGAATGCCGGACAGAAGTCTCTTGTGCTTAACGTGAGCATCTGCCATGATGGCTGAATCTCATGGTGTTCTTCAGACACGGTCCAGTATAAGACGGACGACGCAACCCTCCATCAGCATAATACCGATGGCTGGTTTCCAATTTTCAGAATCATGCCATCAGACACAATCTCATCCAATGGTGGGGAAATGAGGACTATCTAAACCTCTGCCATCCTTTGGGTCATGGCACCCGGTTGAGAATGCAACTCCACACCGAGCTTGCAAACTCTTATTGCGACTTAGGTCCAAACCACAGCCACCATGAAACTTCCCGAAGGGCCATCCCAATAGTCAGTTGGAATATCCAGCGAACTGGCTCCCGTGGTAACAAAATTATCTCTAGTCAGAATACGTAGCAGTACGCTACTGTTAGTATGACTGATCCGCCTGGGACTAATCACCCATGTCGACATATCATGGATTGTGAAAACACGTTTCATTTACACGTTCACCATTTACGACTTGACTTGCTATGGATCGTGGAAACACATTACCAAGTGTGGATTTCTCAAGAAAATCCTCGAAATCCTGTTTTGGATTGCTATTTACCACTTTGCCACATGCGTAACGTGACAGTTGGAGATAGGTTTGGGATACCTCCAAAAGTCACGCCCTTCCGCCTTCCTGCTGCAGTCGACAGTGTCACCGCCAACCGCCATTACCAGAGGTTGCTGCTGGGAGGCAGCAGGGACAATGTCTAGTCAACATCCTCTCAAGTTCTGTTCTACCTTATTTCAATCCTCCGTTAACCCCCTGTTAAACAACGTTCAATCTTCTATCAATCTACATACCCCAACGGGAAGACAGGAAGCTGCTTCCAAGGAGAGCGCAATAGAAGCACATCACTCGTAGCATACAAAATGTTTCAAATTCTAATTTTTTTTTATTACTGTTAAAAGTTAATAAATCTACCAAAAGTTACAGAAAAAACTTAAATTTTGTAAAATGGAACTTAAAACTTAGAAAAACTTCCATATGCTTCCAAATATGTGCTTCCACTCAACTTCTACGGAAGCGTATTTGAAGCGAATTTCATGTGCTTCCAAAGATGTGCATCTCCGCAAGGACATGCTGTGTTGAAAAAGATAAGCAGTGAGAACAGTACTGGAAGCGGATTCTTGCTTCCCTAGAAGCGCAACTGAAGTCGTTTCAACGCGCTTCCGTTTCCCGTTGGGACCATAAGTAAGACTGCGCCTTCAGATCCATTGATTAAACAACCAGATTTATGCGACGGGAGATCCAGATTGCCTGATCAGGTCTCCCCCCCTCTCCAAATATAACTAGGTTATGATAGGTCGGGGCCGGTCCACCATAGCCAAATGCTTCACCATCTTTCGACAACCTCGGTGGTGAGGACCTAGATCCTGTGTAGATTTATTCTGCGTAAGTAGATTGATTAATATGGGCATTATATGAATTTTATATAAAAAATATATATAATATATAAATTTTATACAAAAAAAGTATAAAAGATTTTTATATTGTGATACTATAAAATTTAAACCAAAATACTTTAAATTGTGTTAACACTTTATGTGTATACATTTTATATGAGTGAGCATAAACGGTTTGTATATCAAATTGAAGCATAGATTTTATACCAAGTTTGGTGTGGATCTGTATTAATTCCAATTTGGTTTGAATTTTACACTCAAACTTTTTTCTGTGTACCTCATAATTTCGCAGAAAACAGCAAATATTTCCATATCGGAATTATAAGTTTCCTGGAGCTTTTCTGTTGAACCAATAAACTGACTTACAGCAAATACCCACTTTATATCGTAACACCCATTGCAACCAACACCCAGCACGTAAGCATTTATGATCACGTAAGCAAAAATTTTTAGCAAATATCTGGAGCGCATAGGCGAGAACACATACATTCGTGTCTTAAAATAAAAAATAAAAGATTTCAACAATTGAAAGAAAAAAAAAAAATGGAAAAAACGTAGCATTTGAAACGTTTAACAAATGAATGTGGCTTAAATTGCTTGTAGCCATATTTAGAATTTACATAGCGACGCATTTAATACCCCAACAGACAGGCAGCAGCAGTAGCATTCGACGATTGGTTACAATTTATGATGGATGGTTGGTGGAATTGTTGCTGCTGTTGTTGTTGTTGTTACATAGATGCATTTAATAATTGCTATGAATGTGCGCCTATGCAACTGGCAACTGAAAACGATGCGAACATTTGATCGATAGAGTGAAAAAATCATATGATGCCACAACAGTCACCTGTAATCGTGGGAAAATGATCGATTTCATTTTCAAAGTTTTTGCGCTTTTTTTTTTTTGCAGGCAGGCAGTACACCACCAAACATCAAAATCTGTCCAAATGGAAAACATGACATTTTTACAACAACTACTACTATTTATAATACACAACTACTACCAAGTCAGAATTTAGAGCCACGCACTCACTACTCACTCAGTTAGTGACTAACTAATGGTGTTATATCTATGTACACTATACGTGTCTATAATGCACCTTTGATTGTGCGAATCGCATTTTTTGTCTATAAAACGTCACTCCGATGAAATGTATCTTGTGTCCCTCTACCACATATGCGTCGTCCGTCGTCGTCGAGTATTTGTCGAGAGTTGATGTCGCGCCATTTTGGTAACGTTTGAATATTAATGACCCAACGCCAAGTTGTGCGTTTTACTGTGATTTTTGTGTCCGATTTTGTAGTTCGATTTGGTGTGTTTTGTTGTTGCTAATCTGAAGGTTTGAATTAATTTGACTTTTTTTGCATTCATTTTTTTTTTCTGTGTATTTTTTAATGGTAATTATTTGTATGTTATCTCACCATGTTGCATAACCTTTGCATTGTTAATTAGCCAGTAGCAGCCTTCATTGGGAATTAGCTTGAAAAGTTGCAATTAAAATGTTGTAGAATTTCGCTATAGACAAAATTGTGTAATGTTTCATCATCAGACCAATTCAGAAATGAGTTTAGTGATACTTAGTAACATGCGATTGAAATAATCAAATTTAAATGAGATCACAACGTATTGCCAATGGAAGAATAAAGTTCAACGAAGATTTCATGAAGATGCTAGAAAAAAATTCTTAATCTTTGGTATTGTACCTACCATATTCTTATATAAATGCAGAGTTATCTGGAATAAATTGAAAAAGTATTCTATACTATACCCTTTGGCATGACCAAAAATAAAATACCCTTAAATGTTGCTTGTACAGAAGGTGCCACGCCCTCTTCATCAAGTTCACCTAGTTTTTGATCATAGCTTGAATTTGCTTTTCTTAGTGTCTCAGTGAAATGTAGATGGATTATCTCAAAAAACGCTTTCACTACAGCATTTCGAAATATGGGAGGTGCCACGCCCTCTTGGCCGAGTTCGACATTTTTTTCCTTAAAGTAAGAGTGTCAGGGTTTCAAAATCATTGAGCAAAGCGCAGTCAGTACAAAATTTTTTCTCGTCTACAACGACTACAATATTTCATTAGCTTGCAAACTGGGAACTACAACAATCACAAAACATTTTTTTTGTTATATTTTTGGATTGTCTACAAGAAACATAATATTTCAATAAAAACAAAAACAATTTTTACTGATTGTTGTAATTCCGAGAAATTTGCAAATTATTGAAACATTGTGGTTGTTTTAGGAGAGGCAAATTTGGCTCACTTTTGTTAGACACTGGCACCCTTACCTTAGAGCTTGCATTTACTGTCCTTAGTGTCTGAGTGAAATTTGGTTCGATTATTCCAAAAACCGCTTGCATAATTCAGTAATAAAAATGTAACAAAGATAAATATAAAGAAAATACAATTAGCCCAGGAAAATAAGACATTTTCTGCGAAAAAATTTCCAGTGGAAATTTTTCACCAGAATTGTCTTTATTTATGAATGATACACAAACTGTGAAAAGTCCATTGCAAAGTCATGTGCGCTTAAAAAGTTATTAAGGCTCAGAGGTCGTTAAAATCAGTTTTTTGCAAATATCTCGCTAATGCTAACTTTTACAGAAAAATGTTGGTCTCCAATTTTGTAGCACAGGAAATTTTCTACAAAAGTACGGTAACAGTATTTGCGTACGACTTCTAGTTTAGGAGATCACCCAATTTAAAAAGTTGTTAACAGTTATGATATGAAATACTACCTGTGAGTTCATATTAAAATATCTTACTTTTTAAATTGCAATAACTCTTTAATGAGAAGTTGTACAAACAAAATACAAATGCCGTTTGAAAGATAATTTAATTTTCTATATACCGTATAAAATTTTTTTTTTTCGAACGGCTCATGGCCTTAAAAATATTCTTGAATAACCTTTAAGGCTTCGAAATTACTGGTTTTTTAAGGATATCTGCGAATTGGTAAGTACTACGATAAAAAGTGACGGGACCAAATTTGTAGAGAATTACAAGATCTACGAAAAATAACCGGTATGTGTACACATAGAAGTAACCGTATAGAAGATATTCAATATAAACCGGTTTTTTGGCATTTTAAGGGTTTTTTTGGAATATCTTCTAAACGGTTACCTCTATGTGTACACATATCGCTAATTTTTTGTAGATCTTGTAATTCTCTACAAAATTGGTCCGATTACTTTTTATCGTAGTACTTACCAATTCGCAGATATCCTTAAAATACCAGTAATTTCGAAGCCTTAAAGGTTATTCAAGAATATTTTTAAGGCCATGAGCCGTTCGAAAGAAAAATTGTATACGGTATATAGAAAATTAAATTATCTTTCAAACGGCATTTTAATTTTGTTTGTACAACTTCTCATTAAAGAGTTATTGCAATTTAAAAAGTAAGATATTTTAATATGAACTCACAGGTAGTATTTCATATCATAACTGTTAACAACTTTTTAAATTAGGTGATCTCCTAAACTAGAAGTCGTACGCAAATACTGTTAACGTACTTTTGTAGGAAATTTCCTGTGCTACAAAATTGGAGACCAACATTTTTCTGTAAAACTTAGCATTAGCGAGATATTTGCAAAAAACTGATTTTAGTGACCTTTGAGCCTTAATAACTTTTTATGCGCACACGACTTTGCAATGGACTTTTCACAGTTTGTGTATCATGCATAAATAAAGACAATTCCGGTGAAAAATTTCCACTGGGAATTTTTTCGCACAGAAGCTCTTTTTTCGTCTTATTTTCCTGGGCTAAATAGGAACCAAATCTAATAGAGAAGCCTTATCATCTAATTCGATTTTGATTGAAAAATTTTCGATTTTAGTTCTGAAAGTCCAATTATATCATAATTAAAGTATCGATTCGATTTAGTTCCAATCGAAATCGAACTACATGATAAGGGTAATTCTCATTAAGTTGTCGCTAATATAGCTCTGGTACAAACATAATCAGAATCAAAATCACTTATGTGCATAGATGACTTATAAGTCACGTCCTTTAAAAGAAAACGAAGATCATCACCATCTCAGTGAAGATAAAAACTGTCCAAGAAACAATTTGCAAATTTGTTACTAAAGTTTTTGAATTACCTGATTAAGGTGTTGGTCAAAATATGGGTGCTACTTTTTCTATATAACATGACGTGTAAAAAAATTATATAAAAATACTTTAAATCAAGGGTGTCAGTGTTTTAAAATCACTGGGCCAAGCGCAAAATTTTCTCTTTTACAACAATTTCAAAGTCCCCGAAGGACAACAATCACTAAAACTCTTTTTTGTTGTTTTTTTGTAGCACGTTTACAACAACAACAATATATCAACAATTTTTTAAATTTCTGAGAACTACAACACACACAAAAATCTGTTTGTTGTTTTTTCTTTTTGATGCGAAACAACAAGAACAATTTTTCATAATGTTTAAATTCCGCAAAGTTTAGAACAGCTCAAAAAATAACAACAAAAATTATTTCTGTGATTGTTGTACTTCTGCGAAATTTGCAAAATATTGAAATATTCTTGTTGTTGTAGATGAGCCAAAATTGGATCACTTCTGTTCTTCGCTGACATCCTTGCTTTAAATGAAAAAGATGTCTAGCTTTCAAAAAAAAAAGCTCACAAACTGATTTTGTCTACTTACACGGAAATACCTTTCCTTTGTGAATGCCCAGCGTTAAATACCCGACTCGACAAGGTTTTCGAAAGTCACTTCTTCGACTCTCTTGAAGACATCGCTCAAAAGAGTCCCAAATAATACTGTTCTGTTGAATTACAGAAAAGGTAAATTTCGGCATTTCTCAGAAACTTTTAACCTATAGTTGTCGACAAGTTTTGATGTCAAACATGTGAGGTGCATGGTATTAATTCGAATAGTAATGATTTTTTGTGAATATAGGCCCGCGCACATATTGCTCAAACATTAACAAGTATGTGGATTAAATTTTTTTTGTAGGCATATATATCTTTAATATTAATTAATACCATGCACCATACGCGTTTGACATCAAAACTTGACGATAACTATAGGTTAGAAGTTTCTGAGAAATGCCCATTTATCGGACGAAAAAAGATCTCAAGTAGAAAGCCTGCCTTAGACGCACAGTTGGTGAAAAATATAAAGCAACACTTTAAGCAGAATTCCAACAGGTATCTCAAAATCTACTATACAAAGACTAAAGAAGAAAAGCAAGCTGAAGATCCACAGATTTTAAAAATTACCATACCATTCCGATGCAAGCAAGCCCGAAAGTTATGCGAAGATTATGTATCTGACTAAATTTGACTGTTACATAATGGACGATGGAATACTCGTTAAAGCAGATTTCAAACAACCACCGGGAGATACGAATTTTAAACATGTACGGAGGAGAGTCAGGTACAAAGCAAATTTAAAGGCAGAAAAACCACAAAATTTCCTAAAAAGTATATAGTTTGGAAGGCCACATGCCCGTGAGGTATATCGATGAAGCACTTGTACAAAACATAATGAAAGCCCTTTAGAAAAAAGTTAAATATTTTTATAGAAAAGAAATGTTTATTAACATGTTTCGGGTTATTTGTATTCTGAATACTACCCATAAAAAAAAAAAACATTCATCGTTTATTTATTTTAATCATAAAAAACCAAGTGTACATTTCTTCTAGGACAGTCCTTAAAACTTTTTCGAAAAATCAGGATTTGTCAGGACCGGACCAGTGTCGAATTTAGTAAGTCTAAATCTTTTCGAACGAAATTTGGGCATTAATGGTCTACATAAATTTCTTTTTCGTTGATAAATTTTCTGTTAATGGGAAAACAACTTCGGAGAAATTTTCCACGAAACGCCTATACCATCTTGCTAAGCCTATGTAACCTCTAACCTGTTTATTCGAATCAATTTTTTCGGGATCCATTGCGATCCTGACATATTCGCTAAGGTATTCTAAATACGTCACTTGCGTGATAAAAAATATGCTTCTGATCACGGTTATTGTTAAATTTGCTTTTATGAACTGTTCAGCTATTCTGACCAAAAGAGAGAGGTGTCTTTTGAAGTCTTCTGAGGTCATCATGGTAGCCGAAGGCGCAGTGTCGCAAGTCAGGAGGAATGAGCTGATCTGTTAACTGGCAAATGGTTTGAATGCTGTCAGTGCTTTTGGTTGCTCAGAATGGCTAATTTCCCAAAATTTATAGCATTTTGTATACCGTAAGCAGGGGTGACTTTGATACAAAAAAACAGAGTTTCCAAGTTTAGGAGCTTATAATTTCAACAATTTTAATAAAATTAATAATTTTATTACTCTTAATTTTTTGTGGGGGTTTCAGCTTTAATGTCATGTAATATAGTTTATACTAAGTAATTAAAAATATTTTAAAATAATATTTTTGTAAGTGGGTTAAAGTCACCTCAAGGGTGGGGCGACTTTAACCGAAAAATTTCATTCATTGATTTTACATGCTATACCTTTAACGATCCAAAATCAGGGTATCAGGTTTTGGAAACTTAAGTTCACTTTTCATTTTGGCATATTTATATAGGCAATCGGCCTAGGCAATGGGATGTTTTTCAAGGACGAGATTAAAAAAAAAAACTAAAATTTTTGATAAATGCGGTTTTAGCCTTTGGTGTGCTTTACTTATTGTCACATAAGTTACATCAAATAACAATACTAATATTAAAAGCTAAGCAGAACTTAAAAAATCCACAAAAACAAGCTTAAAATCGATTGAAAATTAGAAAACAAAAAATACTTGATTGAAAAAATTTAAAAAACGAAAGAAATTCTTAGAAAGTAACGTTAAAAGTGCCTCATTTGTTAAAGGGCTTCGGTGGCTTAATTTTTTGCAAAATTTCGCTAAATAAATAATAGCAAATATTCTTTCTGGCCAGCCAATTGTTTTACAAAGATAAAAAGGAAAATATAATTTCACATTGGCAAAAGACTAGACTTTATTTTTACTAAAGTTCACCATACCTGGTGTTTTGGGCGTTAATTTGGCCCGAGTTTGGGTTTCTTTTAAGCCAGCCTTACAATACAAAGTTTTTTGGGGGTGACTTTCGACCGGTTCAAAGTCACCCCAAAAACATTGTTTTCTAACATACTATCATATAAAATGCATTAAAAATACTTAGAGGCAAATATATCAACCAAAGTTGATGGATTAGGGAAGTTAATTAAATAATAGTTCTTGTTATATCACTCATCTAACGCAAACAATTTTCCTTCTAGTCAATAAGTAGTAATTTTCTGAGTGTTAAGAAATCCGGCATAAGACAACTTTTAGAAAATGCAACAATATATCCGAAAGTTCGCGCTCAAATCAAATATTGAAAACAGACGCTAAAAGCCAATACCTCAAGGATACTGATTGACCCAACACAAATCGATAACTAGTCTTTGGGGTGATAATATTACGATTTTAATCTTTTTTTTCTTGCCGGTTAAAGTCGCCCCCGGATGTCAAAGTCACCACTGCTTACGGTATACTG
Source organism: Calliopum simillimum (assembly GCA_951812925.1). Classification (NCBI taxonomy): domain Eukaryota; kingdom Metazoa; phylum Arthropoda; class Insecta; order Diptera; family Lauxaniidae; genus Calliopum; species Calliopum simillimum. Next base: position 37,889,011 of record OX638369.1, read on the forward strand.
ATATTTTACTCCTAGAGGAGCATCGAATCGTCTTCATTCAATGCTTTTCCTTGCGATAACTCTGATTTAACTGCACTATTCATATTCTTGCATTCCATTCCCAAAGGTCTTTTCCATGTGCCTTTTGTTTTGCCTCAATTCATTTTCATTTGGTATAAGTAACTGGTTGCAATTTTGGAATAAGTCGGCTTCGAGTTGGACTTTTTTTATGCGTTTCAAGCATTTTTGAAACTGGAACCTGGAATCATCCTTGTTGCTTTAAAAAACCAAGTCAAGTTTTAGCTTACTGTGTTTTAGAAGCACTTTTCTCAGTACTTTTGATGTGCAGTTTCGCCATTCGTTGTAGTGACTTTTAAGGCATATTATGACGTAAATGCAAAACAACCAAAGTCTAAAAGTATGCGAAAATTGTAGAAAATGGAACTTCACTGCATACTGTGAATGTGGTGGAAGGGAACATCCAAAATAGCTTTAAGCAGTTTGTTTAGTCTTAATTTGATTGATTTCTGCGGTTTTGTATTCTTGATGCCTTCTATGACAGCGGCTGTGGTTAGATTAGATTACATTATATGAGAGTCTACGGCAGAAGTAACTATTGAATCCAACTGTTTGCTGCAGAGCTGTCTGCGATTTTTTATTTCTGCAACGCACTCTACTTTGCTTTCAAGATAATTTTACATTTTCATTTTTTCTTCCCTTTCCAAAATTTCAAAGTTCTTTAATTTTATAATTTAATCGTCATCTCTCTCTTATTTCTCAAAAAGACACCAAATTTCCATGCTTATCCAGAATTTTTGATATTTTCTTGATCTATTAAATTGCAGTCTTCGGGTTCAGGTTTTCATGTTTGTTTTCTATTGGACGATTTGCATACTTTTATTTAATTCGTATTGGGAGCTCCGTTGATCATCAAACTTCTTATATTTTTTCGAAGAATTTTACCCACATTCTAATTTATTATTAGATATTTATTATTTTTTATGTTATTATTATTTATTTATTTTCTTGTGAGAATTTTCATCGAAAAAATTCAATATTCCAATGGTCCATTGAACTTAGATCGTACACAGAACAAAATTACTAATCAACTTATCAGTAGAGTACCATAAATTTCACCAAAAATGACATTGAAAATTTCACGTAATGCCTTTTGAATCAAAAGAAAAGAATCAAAACTGATGAATCATTTGTAGGGTCAAATGATGACACTACAAAAATCCAACACAACAACACACGTAACGACGGAAGTCAAAATTTAGGCGCAAACAGTCTTGACCACAATAAACAAATTTCACATTCTCCGCGTGGTAGATAGAATTCAAAGCACCAAGTGAGAGGAAGAGAGCACAGGTGTTAAGAAATTTACGACTTTTGTATTTGTTTATTTATTTGTATTGTGAACGCGCGCATGTAATGACATTAAATTTTACAAAAAAAAAAAGCAACAACATCCCAACTGATGTGACTACTGACTGTCTGAGAGATGATGATGATATGTCAAAATCACACGCAGTAAGAAGACCGATCCGTATCAGTCAAATTAAGCATTTAAATTTCATGTACCGAACGAAAATTGCTTTAAATCCGTGAATAAACAACTTTTAAGCGCGCGTTGTAGTTAATTTGGAGCGGGATTGTTTTTTTTTTTTTTCATTCCGACCCCTTCTAATGCTTTTTTGGGTTACCCATGTACCAACCTATTCTAATTAGCGTCGAGTTTGTGTTTTTCTTTAATTTGTTAGTGAAATTTTTAGTTAATTTTTTTTTTTTGGGTCTAAGACTTTGGGATGCTGTTTTAAGCAGATTACAATCACATTTTGTTTGTTTAATTTCAATTTTGATTTTTTCGACAAATCATTGAATTTGTTTTTCTATTTTGACAATTTGTCATTTGCACGCTCTTACCAGTTTTTTCTGTTTTGTTTCTAGTGGGAAATGACATGCTGTAAGTTTGAGAAATATCTTGTGTTGTTTTTGTTGACTTTGAGGAAGTGTGACTTGGGTTGGACTGCAAGAGATAAAGAAAATATTTAACTTTTCACTTTAGAAATAATTACTTTTCATTGTTAATTATTCCTTTTTATAAATATTGTTTTTTCGAATATATAACTTTAAATAAATTATTTATAAAACTTTTATAATGTTGCGCTCTTTGCTCTTGTGCTGCTCGAAACATAATGTTACTTTCACAAAAAATACTGCCAGGATTTTTATACACATATTCCTTCCAATAGATCCAATCAACCCTTCTACTGTTCATTTTTTAGCTGCACAACCCTTTTTTATGCTCTGGAAGGATTTGCATAAAAACATTTTAGTACTGTTTTTTAAAGGGTTGTTTGTGTTTTTGGACATTTCCCCTTTAGAGTTTTTTCAGAATTGTTCGTTTAATGTGAAATGTTACAACAAGATGGTGTTGAAATCGAATATTTTTCAGGGTGCCTATTTTATACCCTACACCCGGGGTATATTCACTTTGTCCTTCCGTTTCTAACGCAGAGAAGGAGGCGTGCCAGATATAGAAAAGTATATGTATTCTTGATCAGCGTCACCTCCTGAGTCGATATAGCCATGTCCGTCTGTCTGGCTGGCTGTGTGTTGAAATACACTCCGTCGTCAAAGATAGCTCGGGAGATTGAAAATGAGCGAAATCGGTCAACGGACACCGCCTACCGCCCATACAAAAAATATATTCAAAATGCAATTTTAGGAGTATTTTTCACGACAATGCAACCAAAATACGCATAAATACTAAGAATTGTAAGCGCAAGCTCTGAGAAAAAACTGAACGAATTTGGACAAGAGGGCGTGGCACCGCTCATATAAGCAAAAGCTTCAAAATGCTATACTGAAAGCGTTTTATGAGATATTAGAACCAAGTTTGACTCAGACACTAAGAATCATAAATGAAAACTCTCAACAAAAATTGGGTGAAATCGGACAAGGGGGCGTGGCACCTCCCATATGAGCAAAAGCTGAAAACGTTTTTCACACAGACACTAAAAACTGTAAATGCAAGCTCTGGACAAAAACTGGGTGAACTCGGACAAGAGAGCGTAGCATCTCCCATAAGAGCAACATTTTAAAAATACTGCAGTGAAGGGTATTTAATGTTTGGCCAGGCCAAATTTTACACCCTTACTAGTTAGTTTTTACTATGCATTCTTCAAAAGCATGATGACTAGCTTAGCACACTTAGCCTTAAACATTTTTTTACTTGTTTGCGGTTGCCGGATCCGAATCTGGTCTGGGATCGATCCGAGACATCTTTGCTCTAAAGCGCAGAGAATGCTTTTTTCAGGAATATGGCGCTCGTCCAGGCATGTTTTATAAGTAGAACACTTTTGCCAACGTCTGCGAGTAGCCCTAAACTTTCTCTTTAACGGTAAAATTTTTCCGTTTGGATCATAACTTTCAAAGATACCTTCCATTGAAATAAATATATCCCGAATCTAATTGAAGGCCAAAATAAATTTGTATAGAATAGAAATACTCTCTTCAATGAATGATATCTCGGAAAGTAATGATCTAATTTTGAAAGTAGAAAGGTAAATTTTAATGAAGAAGATTATGGCTATCCGACACTGTTGACACAATTTGACTACACTACTCCCTAGATATTCACCATATGTCTGAAAATAATGATTTTCCCCACCTTAGACAAACGATTACTTGGATCGCAGATCCGATAGAGAAAATTGGTTTTCAGGTTCGGTAACGACAACTGCAAATTAACAAAAAAAGTAATCGACATCTCACTCAAAATTATTTTCTCTTAGTTTGTTGCACAGTGTTATCATAAGACCAATACCATAGCAGTGTTGGACTTAGTATTGGACATAAAATCATGGTGTTGAATATAAATATATTAGCGTTTTGGTTTGATTAGGGGGGCTACTTTTTATAAGTTAAACTAAGAAAATTTGATTTTTGATCAGCTAGAATTCACTTACTTCTTGTACCAACGATTTTAAGTATTAAAAAAGAAGACTTCAGTGTGCTATTTATGTGGACCGCTAGATTGAATAATCAGGGCTAGTAATAAGCAATATTAGTCTTGGTCTTGAATCGAAAAATTACCTAAGCCAAGACCAAGGCTCCGAGATAATTTGAAGACCAATACTTGGTTTTCGTCACGATGATCATCATGACCAAGACTGCTATACGGTCTTATTAATTTATAGTTAACAAGTGTGTCACGCCTCTTTCGAGCATAAAATCATCTCTCACTTTGGAATTTGGCATCTTAAAAACCCAATTGCTTTGAAATTATAAGGCTTACAAAATTTGAATTCTCAGCAATCTTTAGAAATAACTTCAAGGCCAAGACCGAGACCAAGACTAAATACCCAAGTTTAAGTCTTGAGCTTGGTCTTTGTTTCATTAGTAGCCAGGGGACAGCTGAATGATGCTCCGATGCGACACTCATGGATTTAAATGCAATTAAATGTAACTTTAAGTCAGAATGCCATAACATTCTTTGATTCTGTATAAAGAATTATCTAAATAAAAATTCAACAATTTCTCAGCACTACATTTCCTAAGCAAAGATTTCCTTTGAAGCAGAGTCTCCACATCGATGGGAACTATGTTAGAAAGCACTCATATTAAATTAGTTTATGAGGATCATCCACATTCCAGTAGTAGAGTGTTGCATGTAAAATGTGTAAAACTTGGAAAAAATAGAAAACCAACATATTTAACCAATGCGTACGGATGATGCTTAAGAGTCCAGCAAACATCGAAGAAGAAACGTTCAGCAGTGGCTGATAAATTATGAAAGCATTAAAATAATTTACAAATTAAATACAAGAAATTAAAGCAAAAAAAAAAAACCAATCCCAGTTGATTTCCAAGAACACAATCAAGTGAGTAATGTTAATAAAAATGGTCATAAATTAAACACAGAAGACACAGAACGGCCAAAGCGTCAACTGTCAACCGGCGGCGGCGTTGGCTGCATATGAGAAGCAGCAATAGCAGCAGCAAGAGATTCTTTGGCATTTGGCGTCATCCTGTTTTGAAATGCAAGTTTTTACTGCATCATGCGCACATTCTGTTTGTTGACTTTTTCCACAAAAATTTACATTGCATCTACTTGAATGCGTAAGAAGATAGAAACGAAGCTCTTCTGGCAGTAGCCGGCCAAGCAAAAAATACGCAACATCACTCGCTGCTGCTGGTCCTGTTCTTTTGGATTTCTTTTTGCTGTCGCTTGTGAGAGCACGCAAAGCATCCTGTTCGCGTAGCAAAGATGGCTGCATTCAGATTACAAAATTATGTTAAATATGTTTTAAACACATAATGAGCGCCAAGCTGCGATCCATCCATCCATCCAATCGTGGTAGAAATTATAAATACACGCCGTGAAAGGAAGTGACGATGACGAAAGGAACAATTGAATATGCGTGAAAAAGATATGGACAAATATTACAACTTGACAATACAATAACTTGTTATTGCAATTCTAATTATTAAATATTAATGTTTAATAATATTTCCCCAAGAAGTAATGTTCAAGACATCCGGAATTTATTGACAATAAAGAAACTTTCAACAAAGTGAAAATTTCACCTGAATTTTACTAACCAACAGCCTTGTCCCAGGTATATTGCTTCAAAAATTGTTTTTATTTAGTTCTTAATGAAATCCTGGCAAATGATTCTCTACAAAACAATTAGGTCCATAAAGTGAGCTATGCAGGTGTGACGAATTTTGATGTTTTTTGGTTGGGAATTTCGAGCTATTTTCGAGCTTTTCAACGGTAATTTCGAGCTGTCTGGGAAATTTTCCATTTTCCGGAAAAGCGGAAAAATTGTTCTGCATAGCTGAGTTCATTTTTTCAGCCAGACGAATCCGAGGGAAGAGTAAGCGATGAAATCTGTTAACACAGGAATTTCGAGCTACTTTCGAGCAAACTTTTAGCAAAAAGCATTTTCCGGAAAACTCCAAATTTTCCCTGAAAATTCCCAAAAAACTTTTTTTATGGCTAACTTAATGTTTTCAGCCAGACGAATCCGAGGGTGACGTCACAAATAGACATCCTTGCAGGAGAACGTCAGAGAAATATGCAATATGTTTTCTCATCAGTATTCGACCTAGTTTCCCCATTTTTTCGAGAAGAATAATAAAAACAAAATCTTAGCATAGTAGTTTAGTTTCTGAATTTCTGATTTTTTATTTAGATCACACCGGAAAACGTACTTTTCTCTCTACTCTATGCCTTTTTCAATTCTTCTCTATTCTGAAGGGATCAAGTCTTATCAAATTGGCCGCAATGTCATGACTATCCGTTAGCCTAATCAATTCGAATAATGCGTATCCGTTTAAGAACAACCGTATTGGTAAGGTTTCAACTAAATGTTGAAGATTATCCACCACACAAAAATGTACCCAATTGGCTTTCGTCATGTGAACTCATCGACTGAATGTTTTTGAGAGAGGAATGTGAAGGGATGACAGGAGAGGTTTAACCTTACGAAAATAGTCTTTACTGTTCAGATTGTTATTTTGGCTGAAGTGCAAATAGGATATTGCCCATCATATATTGGTATCAATTCCCTGATTAAGATCTTCATCGGCATTTTTTCATGGCATTAAAGCTACACAAAAGCCTCTTTAGCCTATGACTAAAATATTTCCATCTAAAGCTTTCAAAAAATGTTTCCAATGAAAGCAGCTTTCTGAGCAAGTAAAAGAAAATTGTATAACTCGGATTGCACTAACGTTCTTCCAGGAGAATTGATGAGATGATGATTACAAAAATGCCAAAATTGTATCTTATTTATTATAAACACTAGCTAGAGAGTTATGATAATAAAAAAACCAAGACAATATGGAACAAAATATTAAAAGGTACTGAATATCGTCGAGTTAAAACTACGTAAATCCGTTGTTTTCTCAATGGATGGCTTTAGTACTCTGTATCTGGCTTAGTTTTTGTTTCATTGATTTACAACGGATGTCGTTTTAAAAAAGACAGTTAGTACTAAAAAAGTTTCTTTGACAGTTTTGCATTTTATTGACTCTACATTTTGCAGGTTCTCTTCGATTAAGGCGAAAATGCAAGTCAGGCGGCTTAAAATGTAAATAGAGTTTATGGTCCTGATACTGTACCAGCCAACCATGTGCAATTTCGGTTTCGTCGATTTCGTTCCGGTAATTCTGAGGTTAAAGATGAACCACGCTCCGGAAGGGCAATTGTCAAAAATGTTGATAAAATTATGGAAATCGTTAAAGCCGACCGTCATGTAAGCACTGTTTCGATTGCACAGGAGCTGAACATTGCACAAAAAAACGCTTGAACCATTTGAATAAGGCCTGATACAAAAAAAACTCGATGTACCACACGAGTTAACTCAGAGAAATCTTATGAACTGAATTTCTATCTGTGAATCGCTACTGAATCACAACAAAATCGATCCATTCTTGAAACGGAAGATAACTGGTAATAAAAAATGGATCACTTACGGCAACAATAAGCAAAAACGCTCGTAGGCGAATGGCAATCAGCCGGTGCAAACGGTGTCCAAGCCAATATTGACTGCCAGGAAGGTTTCGCTCTGTGTTTGGTGGGATTGGCCGGGAATCATCTACTCTCCTACGGCCAAACTATTAATTCAATTATGTACTGTTAACAATTAGGCCATCTGAAGGAAGCTGCCTAGATGTAGTTTTAACCCGACGATATATAAGCGGCAATTTCTCTTCCATTAGGACGTTAACAGCAGTTAGAAGTAAAAATTAAAAACAACAGGAACAAACATAAAAATGTCGACCATAGTCCCGAATCCTTCTAAAAGGACGTTAGGACTACCTGCGTTAAATAGTTAAATACTATAAATATCTAGTTAAATCAATAAATAATATAATATTTTCACAGTTTATTATAAGTGCCAAAAAGAGATGAATTATGTATCTTGATCTATCATGCCCACTATTACAACAGATGACGTTTGGCCGCAACAAGCCGTATTTAAATCACAACCTAAGCCACCACAGTGACCATAATGATGATGCGACTCGTCATTCAGAACAGAACAACTGTCCGGACGGTTCGTTTGTCTACAGTTTTTGCAAGTCCATAGTCCATTAAAATTTTGTTCTTTTTGGCTTTATTTCATGTGTTACGCTCTTTCATCGCTATATAGATTTTTAAATACTGTAATTTAACCAAGTGCAACTGCGATTTTATCACGCGCGCTACCAACTGTTGATCTTCATGCTGATCTTAAGCCGCTCTGGCTGGCTACTTCATCTGCAATTTGCTAATTTATCAACAATTCGTTGCGCTACTTTGCAATAATTTCGCATAAATTTACCTTTGTAGCGAGCGAGCGAGCGGGCTTTTTGACTTAAAAGAACTCTGAACTGAAAATTCGAAAATCATCAATTCCATTAATATGACGACGAATGGACGACGGCGATGTCTAGTCACAGTGATTGCATACATCCATTCTACAAATTGCATCCTTTTATTCAAACATTGATTAAGTTACTCACTCAGAGTCAATTATATTTTGAGTAGATTTTTAAATTAAGTTGATGACTTTTGTTGCACCATTCCATTCCATTGCTATGAAGCATCTAAATTCAGTTGTGCTGCTTAAAATTCCAACAAATCAATCATCAGAGTTGTTTTTGCTGTTTGCAACTTGATCTTGACTTGGATAATTTTTTTTTTTTTTTGAAAAGTGATTAAATAATTATTTATTGAACTAACAATTATGGACATTTCCATATAAACCCCGAGTGATTGAATGATTCAGTTGCATTTAACATTGAATGACACTAAATTAATATATGGTAACGATAGATAATATACAATGTAACAAGTGTACAAAAAAACTTTTTTCAAAAATAAATGAAAAAAAATACACCTAACAACTGAAATTAACATTTGGAATTTGTTTTTTTTTTCACAACTCTGCGCTTGCCGATCCGTTCGATAATTGTCTTGATATTCAATTCACATTGTAGTGCCGCGCGCGATCGCAACGCTGAATTCTTATGCAAATTGCCGGTGATTGTTTAAGGTTCGAGCAAATCTGAATGTTTCAAGTTCGTGTAACAAGTTGATCTTGAATTATTTGCTTTTGCTGATTTGCATAGAATGCGCCTTTTATTTTATTGGTTTTCTACTGATTCGTTGGAGCGGCTTGCTTTGATTTCATATAAGTACCTATTCATACGGAAGCACATTTAACCTTAACGAAATAGCTTGTACATTTACAATACTAAACTTATTTTACCATACATTATTACTACAGGTCTTCCAGTCCAAGTTAAACCTTTTCCTAATCAAATCAAACTGTCTGGTAGACAGTGCCTACAATCGAAATAATCCTTTTACAAATCATGAAAAACCTTGTCAAGTCAACTTTTTACGAATTAAATAAGCCATTTCCGAAATCAATTTACCCTTAATACAGAATTAAGCTTTGCACAAGGATATTATATATTTGGCTTTAATGAACTTTTTGTACATTTTTGAGGTCGAATAAATATGAAAACCCAGAAATCGAAAATGCATCACACTACTTTTATAAAAAATATACATAAATGATTTGTCGAGATTCCAATTGATTTATTTATAAAATAATACCTTCTTGAAACCGAAAGAATAATTAAAAGTTAATTTAAAAGAAAAAATTCTGAAAATTCTTCATGTTTCTTATAATACATGAGAGTGTTTCTTTCCGTAACGGACCAAGATTTGACTTGACATCTCCGATTTTTATGAAAATTGGTGAAAATTTTGTATTTGACATAAGTACATATGACTGTGGTATAATGATTTTGTGAAATTCCGAAAATTTCCAAGATAGCGGCGATAGGAATTTCTTTCAAACCTTGGATACTCACATATTTGAAAATGCATAGCTCCTCGGCTTTTTATCCGATTTAATGAAATTTTCAGAGTTATTGTAAAAAAGTATGAGCTTTTGGAAAGAAATAAAAAAAAGCAAAATGAAATAGATTTTTGTGGAAAAAAACTTTTTTTCTTTTTCAAAGCCATTTTGGGGCTTGGTGCACCCTTTTATTATACCCTACACCCAAGGTATATTACCATCTTCCAAGCATACGCGCCCACAGAGTTGGCAGAGAGAGAAACCAAAGATGAATTCTACAGCCAGCTCGCTGCAGCAATAAACAGTGCTCACAAGAACGACATCATAATGGTTATGGGCGATTTGAATGCCAAAGTAGGCTCAGAAAACCTTAACCTAGAGCACGTGATTGGAAGGCTTGGGTGCGAGAAACGACAATGGAGAGCTTCTCATTGACGCCTGCAATACAGCCGGTCTTGTCGTTGGAGGTACGCTATTCCCACACAAAAAATGCCATAAAGCTACTTGGGTGTCTCCAAACAACACCACTGAAAACCAAATCGACCACTTCTGCATTAGCAGAAAATGGAGAGGGAGTCTTCTGGACGTACGAGTAAAGAGGGCCGCTGACATAGGCTCCGACCACCATCTTCTCATCGCGGTCATTCGACTAAAACTTGCCGCTAATAAACGTCCCAGCGAACAATCTGTAGCAAAAAAATTCGACGTGCTTAAGCTTAAGAACGACGAGGTACGCAGATCTTTCGTAGAAGAACTTAAAACAGTTCCGTTCGATTGTGGTGGAAGTATTGAAACATCATGGAGGGCCGCTAAAGCTGCGCTCTTAAACTCCAGTGAAAAAATACTTGGGTTTCGACCCTCGAACAAGAAGCACTGGATGAGCGAGGAAACGTGGGGTCTTGTCGAAAAAAGAAGAAGCGCGAAAAAACTGAGAGACGACGCTAAAACTAGAGCGCAAAAGAACGTCACCGAAAAGGTCTTTAACTCTCTCAATAAAGAAGTCAGGCGATCGTGCAGACAAGACAAAAGAAGAATGTATAACGACCTCGCGAGTGAAGCCGAAAGCGCTGCAAATGCTCAAAATCTCAGGCAGCTTTACGATATCACCCGCAGATTATCAGGCAGAAAACTCCAACAGAGCCGCCCTATCAAAGACAAAAACGGAAATGTCTTAACATCTGCAGACGACCAACTAAACAGATGGAAAGAGTATTTTTGCGATATACTAAATCCCATGTCTACCACATCCCTGCAACCAGAATCACCAACTACAACTGCCGCAATGACTCGCAGTAGTAGTCGAATACAAGGCCGCCGGTATAGATCAAATAACAGCTGAACTGCTAAAGGCATGCCCCATAACATCAGCTAAAATTCTCCATCCTCTGCTAAACAAAATCTGGAGTGAAGAGCGTTTACCAGAAGATTGGCTACATGGCATGTTAGTCAAATTGCCGAAAAAAGATGACCTAAGCGAGTGCCAAAACTATAGAGGCATCACCTTGCTCTCAGTACCATCAAAAGTACTGACGAAAGTGCTTCTGAGCAGGGTAAGCGAAAAACTTGATTCGGCCATTCGAAAGCAGCAAGCAGGATTCCGGCGAAACAGATCATGCGTGGATCAAATCAACACGCTCAGAATAATTGTCGAACAATCATGCGAGTGGCGTGCTGCACTTCAACTTGTCTTCGTTGACTATAGCACTGCCTTCGACAGTGTCTCCCGAGAAAACATCTGGGCGTCACTGCAACGAAGAGGTATTGCCGCAAAGGCCATAAACTTAGTACGTGCACAATATGAAGGCTTTAAATGCAGTGTGTTACACAACGGGTTGTTGTCACCGACATTCACCACTAATTCAGGCGTACGGCAGGGGTGTTTACTATCACCATCACTCTTCCTTATCGTTCTTGATGATATCCTAGATAAAGCTCTTAATAAGGCCAAAAGGGGTATTCAATGGAACTTTACCGAACATCTGGAAGATCTCGACTACGCTGACGACATCTGCCTCTTATCGTCCAAACATTCAGATATGCAAAGCAAAATTGAAGACCTTGTCTTGGAATCACAAAAGGCCGGCCTAAAAATCAACGTATCCAAGACTAAAAGCATGAAGCTAAACGCAAGCAATGACATCACGTTTAAAGCTGGCAGTGATGACATCGGAAACGTCGATAGCTTCACGTATCTAGGCAGCATTATCTCCATGGATGGTGGAGCAAAAGAGGATATCAACTCAAGAATAGCAAAAGCAAAAGGCGCGTTTGCTCAACTGAACAAAATATGGTCTTCATCCGTTATATCCACCAAAACGAGAGTGCGCATTTTTGATTCGAATGTGAAATCGGTTTTGTTATATGGGTGCGAAACATGGCTTGTTACTGAACAACTAACAAACAAGCTGCAAGTATTCGTCAACAAATGCTTAAGGCGTATACTAAAGGTTTGGTGACCTCGCACTATATCAAATGCCGAGCTACATCAAAAATGCAAGCAGAAGGCTATAGCAAACGAGATCAAGCTGCGCAAATGGGGATGGATTGGTCACACTCTCCGGAAACCACACAGCGAAGTTTGTCGCCAGGCCCTTGAGTGGAATCCACAAGGCAGTAGAGGACGTGGTAGACCCAAAACCAACTGGAAAAGGTCGTTGGAAAAGGAAATCCAAGAATCGGGAAAATCGTGGCAAGAGATCAAAGTCATCGCAAGGGATCGTGACAAATGGAGAGATTTCATATTGGCCCTATGCTCCTCCTAGGAGTTAAAGGAGAATACATACATACATACATACACCCAAGGTATATTCACTTTGTCCTTCCGTTTGCAACGCAGAGAAGGAGGCGTAACAGACTTAGAAAAGTATATATATTCTTGATCAGCGTCACCTCCCGAGGCGATAAAGCCATGTCCGTCTGTCTGCGTGGCTGGCTGGCTGTACGTTGAAATACATTTTTTGGAAAAACTGGACAAGATAATTCAATGAAATTTAGTACACTACCTCCGTTGTTACAGTTAGCTTGTGGGATTGAAAATTAACGAAATCGGTTAACAGACACGCCTACCGCCCATACAAAAAGTATGTTCAAAATACAACTTCAGGAGTATTTTTCCCGACAATGCAACCAAAATACACATAAATACTACAAATTGTGATCGCAAGCTATGAAAAAAAACTGAGTGAATTTAGACAAGAGGGGGTGGCAATTCCCATATAAGCAAAAACTTCAAAATGATATACTGAAAGTGTTTTTGGAGATAATCCAACCAAATTTCATTCAAATACTTAGGACTATAAATGCATGCTCTGCGTTAAAACTAGACGAACTCAGACAAGAGGGCGTGGCACCTCCCATATAAGCAAAAGCTTCAAAACGCTATACTGAAAACGTTTTTTGAGATAAGCCAACCAAATTTCACTCAGTCACTAAGAATTATAAATGAAAACTCTGAGCGAAAATTGGGCGAACTCAGGCAAGAAGGCGTGGCACCTCCCATACCAGCAAAACTTTTAAAATACTGAAGTGTAGGGTATTTAATGTTTGACCAGGCCAAAGTTTGCACCCTTACTAGTTTCTTTTTTAATATTTTTCGACCCTCTAAATTGTGGTATGTCTTACGGTTATCAAATTATGAGTCTTTGAAGTTGCATAATTTTGTTTGTATAATGAGTCGTTGGTGCACGTGCACTACCATACAGGGTTGCCACCGTCCGGACTGTATTATTTTTCAGTGCCCCTAGTGAAATTTTTCGTAGAATATTTTTGTAAAATATTTTAGCCCATTAAGTTTTTGGAAAATGGGGTCAAAAAGACCCATTAAAAACGAGATAAATTGGGATGAAATGTTCTTGAAAATTGTTCCTTGCTTGATTTCATGTTTAAATTTCTCAACACATATAATATAGCGTTTTTATGGATCCATTTGACCTCATATTCCAAAAACTTAGTTATACCTTAGAAGAGTTTTCGATTCCTAGTTAAACCTTATTCGAAACAAATTGCCTTTATCCAGATTCAAATCATTCCTTTTGCGAATCAAATTTAACCTTTTCGAAATCCAATAAACCTTTTCCATATCAATCAAACCAAATGAAACCTCAATCTCTGATTAATACGTGTATGAACGTTTCGCACGTTGTTGTGATCGAATAAATATCAAGATCAAGATATTGATAGTAAACAGGTTTTCCATTTTGAGTTAAGCCTTTTCCAAATCATATTGATCATTTTCCAAAGTAAACTAAACTGTTTCCAAATTATTACACTGGGCTGGTATTTAGTGATGAGCACACCAAGACCATGACTATAGCAGTCTAGGTCTTGATCTTAGACATTGGTATGGTCTTGGTTTTGACATTGAGTCTTGGTCTTGATCTGTTGCTCATTACTAATGGCATTTCGCTTTCAAATTTTAAGAATTCAAGGAAAACTGTTGTTGGTGAATCCTTGATTTGAATCGTTTCCCTTCCGGAATCGAACTCATGCCGGTCAGAGTGCTTGGGGGTGCAAGGTCTTCTAGGTGCTCGTTGGAGGTGCTAGTGAAATCTGTTGAGGACATTGTCCAGTACTAACAGGAAAGGATTGTTTGTTGGCTGCAAACAAACTTAGCACATACCAGTAATGAATTGAAAAAGACCTGAAAGCTTCTCGATTTGTAAAATTCGATATATGAAGCCCCCTTATAGCGCGCTGATGAAGGTTAACGATCTTGAGTGAAGTTGCAATTTCGGTCGATGCTTTCAAAAGCAATACTGTAATCAATGAAGATCAAGATGACCTGCCACTCATCTATGTATATATAAATAGGCAAACGAAATTCAGTCACTGTCACCTAAATCTCAATCGATTTGCTTGATTTTTTTTTTTTTCTGTTGGAAAGGTTGCGAGTAGGAGCAGTGCCATAGGTGGTGCCATGCACCTAAATGGAAATTGATTTTTATGAAATTGGGAATAGAGACAGGGCTAACACTAAGGTGCGAGAATATGACCTTTATGTTTTGAAGTGGGTGGTACCACGCGCTCACGGCTTTAATTTTTATGAATTTTGGTATGGGGATAGAATGAACAGGACGAAAAGATATCAAAAAATTTTTGTTCTTTTGTAGTAGAAGCACGTCTCTAAATGGCTTGTTACTGAACAACTTACGAACAGGCTGCAAGTATTCGTTAACAAATGCTTAAGGCGTATGCTAAAGGTTTGGTGGCCTCGCACGGTCTCAAAAATATTTTCAAACGTCTAATTGTTTTTCATAGAAAATTTTAAAGTTCTGCAATAGTATTAATATACGAGTACTGATGAACAGGGTACTGACAAAGCACACTTTTAGAACAATTTATCGCAAGAATTGTCATATGATATCCCATCGTTGTAGAGATTCAGATGAAGTTGTGTGTAACTGTAAGCCAATGTTACAGTAGGCAGATACATGTAAATTTTAAATTTAAAATTAAATTTTCTCATCACCCTATATATTTACAATATAAGGTGATTCGTTTGAATATTTATGCAATTAATTTACATTTAAACGTTTGTGACCACAAAACAAAAAAACTCGATTAGGCAACTGCATTTGATGATCAACGAAACAACAAAAACAACTGCAATTATTGTAGCCTCCAAAGGTGATTTCTTGACAAAAAAGTAAACAACAAAAAAATGCAACGACAACAACAACAACATTAAATGACAGCTGCCTATCAATGTGACATTTTGACCAAATGACATTTTAGTGCGACAGTCTGTTGCTGCTGCATAAGCGTCTCTTTGTCAGCCTGTCTGTCCATTTGTCTGTCTGCCGTTGCAACGCCAGTTTGTTGTCGTGTTTTTTACACTTCAATCGCAGATTAATTGTTGACAATTTCTGTAATGCAAAACGTTTTTAATTAACCACAGCAACAACAGCAACGGTAGCAATGATGAATGTCATTCTCTCGAAACAAACAACAGCAGCAGCAGCATTCGCAGTTACAACAGTAGCAATTGTGTGTTGACAACTGCTGTTGCTGCTGTTCAACCGCTTGCTGTTCGCTTTGAAATGTGTTGCTGCGATTTTTCGTTCGGTTGCCAGTCAGCAACCATCCATAATTTATGGCTTTGTCTCGCTGCTTTTCATATGGATGTTAATGAGGCATTGCCACATTATGTTGTATGTTCTTGTTGCTGCTGTTGTTGTTCTGTTGCTTGTGAAAAATATTTTAAATGTTTTTTTCTTAAATTATTTAAATTTTTTGTTGTGTTTTTTTGCTTTGAGTTTTGATCTGAGCGCGCACTTTATGTTGCAAAGCAATGTTGAAATCCCAAAGAAACATGCCACACAACAATATGCATTTTGATTGACAGTTTGTGCATACAGATTTTTACCATTTTTATTGGCAAT
Source organism: Calliopum simillimum (assembly GCA_951812925.1). Lineage (NCBI taxonomy): Eukaryota > Metazoa > Arthropoda > Insecta > Diptera > Lauxaniidae > Calliopum > Calliopum simillimum. The sequence continues at coordinate 37,905,242 of OX638369.1, forward strand.
TTATTTGTACTTTTTTTGAATTTTTTGGCTGACATCGCTTTTAATTTGATTTTCAAGCTACAAAGAATCTCAAATAGTACAAAACATTGCAGAACTCTAAGCAAATACATATGTATGTACCACTACAAGGTGCCTGGAGAAAAAAAATAGGTCGTACAACTTTATTTCTAGCAAATTTTACTAGAGTAAAAACTCCCAAATAAAATAATGTTTTAGTAAATTCAGAACTTTCGAACAACCATACCGTTGTTCAAACTACTCCATGGGAGAAACCAACTAGTCCAAATTCTGGTCCCTTCACATATAAAGTTCTATTTACGTTTTACATTGTTTGTCATTGGGCTTAACCAATTCTCTTTTTATGCATTACATTTGGTCCCGAAAAAGGCCAATTTTTTTTTTTTATAAATTTCAACAAATTTAATTTGAAATTCAAATTTTACACAAAAATGTCAAAAAGTGGATTTGAACCCAGGATTCTCCACGCCGCGCAAATCACCAGACCGATCGTTTGCTCTTCTTCCCAATCGACGGACTGCCAAACAGTACGTAGTCAGTAACGTTATAATTTCACTGATACAATCGATACACAATTGGACCACTTTTGATGCTAATGACAGATTATGCATTACATTTGGACCAGTTTTGAGACAATTGACCGACATTGCATTACAATTGGACCATTTCGGATAGAATTTATAATTTAAGTGAATTTATTGTAGTATTAGGTGTAGTCCATTATGGACTACTTACAAAAAGCTACACCAAATATTGGACTATTGACACAATTTACTTCGTCGGTCGTACAGGATTTTTAAATTTTTACACTACTGTACTGACCTATATGATAAAAAAGTATAAAATTTGTATATTAAGCAAATGTCTGTCAAAACATAAACATTTTAACTAGAATTATAAATTAAAAACTTTTTTTCTCCGAATGACGTCAAAAGTAATGTCGTAATGTGCATTGGCTGCCATTTTGTTAGAACGTTTATATAAAATTTGAAACTTAATGTATTTAAGGTTAAAAATTGGTTTTGGTCAAATGACTACCTCCTGAGTTGACGCACATTTTTACGTCCATTAAGTTAGCAGAGCGAAAATGGCAGAACTGAAAAAAAAAATGCCATAATTTAGGCTAATTTTGGGCCCAAACGCCGAATTTCAGGCTCTTCATTTTTTTTAAAAAAAAGTTTGCTCTGCTAGCTTAAGCTTAAGCTATAGGCTAATTATAGGCTAATTTTGGACCCAAACGCCAAATTTTAGGCTCTTCATTTAAAAAAAAAAAAAAGTTAGCTTAAACTTAAGCTAGCAGAGCTATTTCGATAAAACACATATGGGACGTATATTGAACTAAAGTAAGCAGTCAATAATTATAGGCTATTTAAATGCCCCATCGCCAAAAGAAAAGCTTTTCATTTAAAAAAAAAAAAAATGTACCAAATCAATTTTCTTGAAATAAGGAACTTTGAATAACAACAATTTCAGACAAAAAAAAACAACAAAAACAACACCAACAACAACAATAACACCAGCAACAACAACAACAACTTTACTACTCCTAAAAAAAAAAAACAAAGAGAACCAGCTTTACAACAACAACAGCTAAACAACAACAAATTTACTACTAATACAACAACAGTAATTTTACATAAAAGTAGGGGAAAGTGAGCGGCCTGCGGCCGCAGCTCAGGATTTAAAACTCCCAAAAATCCAAGACCGGCTTCGCAGCGGCCTTCGGCCGCGGATCAGTCTATGATATATCCAACAAATAGGTTTGCTAGTCAAATTGCGCGTGCAATTTTTAATAAAATTTTTTATTTTTTTAAGTAATAAGTAGCTTGCATAAGACTGATCTGCGGCCGAAGGCCTCCGCGAAGCCCTACTTTTATGTAAAATTACTGTTGTTGTAGTAGTAGTAAATTTGTTTTGTAAAGTTGTTGTTGTAAAGTTGTTGTTGTTTTTTTTGTCTGGAATTGTTGTTATTAAAAGTTCCTTATTTCAAGAAAATTGATTTGGTACATTTTTTTTTTTTTTTTAAATGAAAAGCTTTTCTTTTGGCGATGGGGCATTTAAATAGCCTATAATTATTGACTGCTTACTTTAGTTCAATATACGTCCCATATGTGTTTTATCGAAATAGCTCTGCTAGCTTAAGTTTGAGCTAACTTTTTTTTTTTTAAAATGAAGAACCTAAAATTTGGCGTTTGGGTCCAAAATTAGCCTATAATTAACCTATAGCTTAAACTTAAGCTAGCAGAGCAAACTTTTTTTTTAAAAAAATGAAGAGCCTGAAATTCGGCGTTTGGGCCCAAAATTAGCCTATAATTACGGCATTTTTTTTTTCAGTTCTGGCATTTTCGCTCTGCTAACTTAATGGACATCACATTTTTGCTCGTTTAGCGGCATTTTGAATTGTTTCTCGTAGCTCCAAATTGACTGACATATTGCAAACCAACTCCCTATCCGTTTGCAACATAAGTGTCAAAGCACAATAACATTTGACCTCCACGGTTCAGCTTATACAAATGCACTTTTTTGACGAATTTTTCCAAGATCACTAGCAAATGTTGTCCCATAATACAAGCAAGATTTGAATTAGCGACTATTTGTGCGATAAAGTGTTGTAAGCCAAAAAAAGAGAACAGCTTAACAGCTGATAGCTTAAGGTTAGTGAAAATAGAGCATTATACAAAAGAGCAACGCTTTCATATCATCAATATTCCGACCATATTTTTGTTGCAGCAAAACTTTTATTCTTTTTGAAATATCGTTTAGCAATGCACGTGTAGTGCTCTAAGCTGCTATCTCTCAAATTCTTTTTTTTGTTTTTATTGGCAACACTTTGTTGCACAAATGGCGGTAAATTTAAATCTTGCATGAATTATAGGACACCCTTTTAAGCTTCTCAGAAGCATAGAGCTTGAAAAAAAGTCCTGTTTCTATTTCAATCCCAGCTAATTGCTTTATCTCAATCTAATTTATTTCCACTTCTGACATATGATACTTATTATCATTCTAGGTCTTCTTCTTTATTTGAGTATTTCCCTAAGGGTTCCATCAAAACGCTGATTTTGGCACATTTTACTGCCGCGCTGTGGCGTTTTTTCTGATAGTAAAGTGAAAAGAACAAGAAAAATCAGAAAAAATATGTAGTATTCAAATAAATGTGGAGAAATTGATATTTTTTATAACATTGGGTCCTTAGGCTATATTTTTGACTTAATGTTTTAAAAGTGCTTTCGAAAAAATGTTGAAAATACGAACTTTATACTCAAAACCAAGAGATCTAAGGAAAGGAAGCTATAAAACGTAAAATGGTTATATTTCTCGGGAGCATACGTTTGAATTTTTTGGGACGTTTTTTTATACTGCGCAATTTTTCAAAAATTTTTCAAAAAATAAGTCCAAAAATTATGAAAAATTCTAAGAAATTTATGTTTTATTTAATTTTTTCCCTAGATATGATTTTTTTAATGGATTAAATTGGATTCAGCATGAAAATTTGATTAGAAAAACGTATGTATTCTTTTAACAATTGTAAGCATTTTATATTTTGGAAAATTTTTTCATTAAATTCCTTGTTTTTAAGTACAATGTTGTTAAATTTCAAAAATTGACTCTTTTTTGACCCACTTTTCCTTAAGAAGTAATTTGTTTGATTAAAATTTTTAATCAATTTTTCTAAGAAATTAAGAAAATTAATTTTTTTTTTAGAAAAATCATTAGTGAAACATTTTTCTATGAAACTGCATCATATAATTTTCAAAAAATAGTGGTCGCAACTGTGTTTTTTCAAAACACAAATGTGTGCCATAATATCTGTCAATTACTTCAGCTGCAAACATTTAAAAATTAAGCAAAAACCAATTCTATATGAGGAATTCTCAAAAATTGTGGAATTCTACAGTTTTTGAGGCACATTCACCAAACTTGGTGGAGAGGTCACTTTTTATATAAGAATCAAAAATTAGAAGGGTGCTTGTCAAAAAAAAAAAGTAAAAAAAGTTACGCATATAAATATGAAGCAAAACACGTCAAGTGTACCAGCTGAAAATTTTGTTGTCTCCGATTTCGCTCAAATTTGGCAATATAGTAGTCCTGATATACAAAAACAATATTCCGGGAGGATTTGGTCCTAGTACCATTAATTGTTAAAATACAGGGTGTTGAAGTTGGCGTTTTTAGTGATTTTCATGAAAAGGTGTTTTTTCAAAAATTTAGAGCTTACACCAAAGTTTGTAAAGTAACTTGTCCCATTCATTTTTAAATGTTCTTTTTATAAAAAAATATTACATGGTGAAAAAAATTTTTTTTCACCGAAATATTTTAAACTTAAAAATACTTTTGAATTTTTTTTAAAAAAACCCCTCTTAAATTTTTTTTAAAAGTACTTCAAATTAAAGCATAATTTAAAAGCTTTAAAATGATGTGTGACTCAAGATGGTATTCGGTCGTTGGATGAGAGTTTTTGGCTTTAAAACGCCCACAGCAGGCAAAACTCTTTGTTTACTCAAGAGGAAGGCATCTTACGAAAAAAGCGTTTAAAAGCCAAAAACTCTCATCCAACGACCGAATACCATCTTGAGTCACACATCATTTTAAAGCTTTTAAATTATGCTTTAATTTGAAGTACTTTTAAAAAAAATTTAAGGGGGGTTTTTTTAAAAAAAAATTGAAAAGTATTTTTAAGTTTAAAATATTTCGGTGAAAAAAAATTTTTTTCACCATGTAATATTTTTTTATAAAAAGAACATTTAAAAATGAATGGTACAAGTTACTTTACAAACTTTGGTGTAAGCTCTAAATTTTTGAAAAAACGCCTTTTCATGAAAATCACTAAAAACGCCAACTTCAACACCCTGTATTTTAACAATTAATGGTACTAGGACCAAATCCTCCCGGAATATTGTTTTTGTATATCAGGACTACTATATTGCCAAATTTGAGCGAAATCGGAGACAAAAAAATTTTCAGCTGGTACACTTGACGTGTTTTGCTTCATATTTATATGCGTAACTTTTTTTACTTTTTTTTTTTTGACAAGCACCCTTCCAATTTTTGATTCTTATATAAAAAGTGACCTCTCCACCAAGTTTGGTAAATGTGCCTCAAAAACTGTAGAATTCCACAATTTTTGAGAATTCCTCATATCTGGTAACTCTGCAAAACCACTCTGTACTAAATATATCGATAGCAAAATTAATCGATGTCATATTTTTTAACTGAAAATAAGGGGTTACATATTATACAACTAAAAAAGGGTTAAAAATCGACAGGAGAAAAACAAAGGAGTACAAATTTTTTTCCATGTTTCCAAAAAAATTCCCCGAACCCTATAAAAGCAAACAAAAAATGCCAAATGGTGAAAAATTCTTAAAACATAAAAAAAAACAATTTTAAGGGGTTGTATAAATAAATAAAAAAATAAAAGGGTTAAAAAATACTTACACTCACAGCTATTCAGTGTTGTCTAAAAAGGAAAATCATATAGAAACCAACCCTCGGTTATCAAGCAAAAAAGTCTAATGGAAAATTTGAATATTCTTCAATAACAAAGAAAGTGCGACATAAAAAGCAATGCAACCTGCGCATGTAAAATTTTAAAATTGGAATATTTCTCCACTTGCTGGAAAAGCTTGGAAATATCTCATTCCATTCTCTTAGAACTCATTTGCATCTCTATAAAAGTTAAAACATCAAAGCAAGGAAAGCACATTTCCGTTCGATTTGCGTGCGCGTACGTGTCGAAATATAGCGCACGAAAAAATCGCTATTCGGTTGGAAGCACAACTTAAAGGAATACTTTTGGATAATATTCATACAATAAATAACATTAAACGGATATTGGAGCAATAAAATGGATATAATAAAATAGCAAACCTTTGGATTTACCCATAACTATTTGGATTATTTCTATGCTGACATTGGATACTAACTATGGATATCAAAATTTTGGATAGCAGATATATATCGTCTCCATACAAGTGAAAAGCACTAAGTCAGTTTTTCAAGTTTTGAGATATTTGAAGTTCAAAAAAATAATTTTTTTTTTTTATGGAAATCGTAGTTTTGCTTTTAACCTTATGATGAAAATAACCACTTTTTAACAGATTTATGGCTTAATGAGTCTTATCAAACTAAGGACTATAATATTTTGGATCAGAAATACCAATAAACTCAAAACTAGAAAAACTGACTTAATAAGTAGTGATTTGCGCTTGTATAGGGACGATATATATTTTTTTTTTTATAAAAACGATGGTAGCCGACAAAAAACATTAGGAGTTTTTATGAGTTTGCATTTATGTTGTCGTCTGTCTGAGGCATAAGTTTAAGGTGTAGTTTATACTAGGATTGCCTAGTGGCCAAAAATCGACCACAAATGCATTAAATAACTTTGGTACTTTTTGGACACTTTCAGTACTTTTTTTTGCTATTTGGTACGAAATAGAAAAGCTCATTTATCATCCCTGGTATAATTCAAGCTAAATGTAAACAAAACAAAAACATGAAATTATGCTTTTTGTCTCTTTCTCTTTGTGCTTTCTCCTTCTTTTAGCTCTGTTTGACCGTGTATTTTGTTGTTTTTAATATTGAGAAATTTTTGCTTAATATTACCTGGCTAAAAGTCGAAATATTAACATAATTTTAAATTTGTGCACATCTACACACAAATACCTTTCTAAAGATGTGAAATTTAATGTCGTACTCCATTTCTAACGTAGTGAATGAAGATGGACAATTTTTTGTCTTGTGTATTAATATATAGATTATGCGCCAGACGACAGCTTAAATCTAGATTATAGACGTAATAATGCGAATCTTTTTATTGCATGACTTAAAGCATTTTTTAAATACGTATTTCATAGACATTGACTTGACTAAAAGAAAATTTCCCAATTCAGGGTCCAAAAAATTCTAAAACGTCAAAAACAAGATTAATATTGTAGTAAGTTAAGCATCAGAAAAGCTAATACAAATTTTTTGGACCCTGAATTTGGAAATTTTCTTTCAGTCAATGTCTATGAAATACCCATTTGAAAAAATGCATAAAATCATGCAATAAAAACTTTCACATTATTGCGTCTGTAATGTTCATTAGAGCTGCCAACGGTATGGGGCATAAGGCTGCAGGAAGCATTCAAACATCAAATTCTGCTTAGAGAGACATGTTTGTTTCAATGTTTGAGGGTTTTTTTAAAAAAAAAGGGAGAAAGAGAACGATAGAAAACGAAATACAAATGTGTTTAAAATAAAAATTTTACACATATGTTATACAAATTTGCCATGGAAATGGGTTCCATCCCCAGAACGAATGATTTTTCTTTTAATTTTTTTTTTTTTATTTTTGTTTTTATATTTTCTTTTTTTTTGTTTAACTTTTCTTTAATAAACTTTTCTAATTTCCTTTGGTCTAATCTATTTACTTTTATTTAACTGAATTAAAATTGAACATACAACGAGTTTTTGTAAGGCTGTAAGAAACACTCGAATATCAAATTATGTTTGGACAGACATTTGCTCAATATACAAATTTTATACATCTACACCATATAGATCAGTGGTGTGGAGGTCTAACAAGTTTGTAATTGTAAGTAAAAATAATAAGTTTCTTTCTATTACACGGACTGTCGTCGAATCGAATCTTACTGCGCCTATTTCGTTTTTTTTTTTTTTTCTTTTTAATTGAAAGATCGGTTACTGCCGCATTACAAATAAGCAGTTCAAAACGCCTTTTTTCGCAAGGCTGTGGTTAGCTTCAGAACGCTTACATCCGAGTACATTCAATGATAAAATGAAAAAAAAAATCTTACGGGGTGAAAGCACTTATTTGTGAAAAAGTAGCACTTCAGAAGGGTTTCTTGAAGCGCTTCTTTTCTTTTTGGATAATAACAGATGTTAAAACAAAAGTTTTGCATATTTTATTTTGATCATACTAAAATCTGATTGAATTTATCGTATATCTCAGGGGATATAGGTAAGTACTATAGGCGCTCATTGTTAAAGTTTATCTTTAGTGTATTGATCATACAAATGGCATTTACTAAGCATAATACGGCAATTGCATTAGGGAGTCTTGATATTTACATAGGCCAAAAATTTCTCAAGTGAGCCACCTCAGAGTTTAAACGTTAAAAGGCTTTCAAAGAAATGATTTTTTGTAACAACTATTAATGATTTTGGAAAAAAAAAAAATTTTCTGAAATATTTTTGCACAGACCAGGAAATTTTTTTGGATCAACATTTTTTATATATCATTGAAAATCCCTTTTTCAAATAAATAAATAGAAATTTTAGGAACTTCTCCGCCCCTGAGAAAATTATAAAAAATATGTGGGCACTCCCCACATGTCTAGAAACTTTATCCCAGAATAAAATTGTAGTAATTGATATGATATAATACGTGTGAGTTTTTTTAGAAATTTTGGATCGTATTAATGTTTTCGGATCAATTTTTGAAAAATTTTAAAATTGTATCAGAAAACTCTGAAAAAATTCACATGTATTCATTCTTTGGAAGATTCTAAGCATTTTATGCCATATATATTTCTTTTTCGTAAGATGCCTAGTTTTTCTCTATTACTTAAAAAAGTCTTCCACGGCATCACTTTATTGTTAATTACTTTTGAACCAATATTGATTACCCCAATTTTCCGGGATATTTTTATTTTTAATAAATATATAAGAAAAAAAAATTTTCCAGAATTTTTTTTTAACCCATTTTTATGTTTAAATTCTTAGGTGGCACACTTGAGAAATCGTTGGCTTATACTTATGTACATCTTTCTATTTTTAAAGAAGAGTTTTTATGGAGGGAGTTCCTGTCCATGCACATATCTTCATATTATTCATTAAAATAATTATTATTTTAATTTTGCAACGATTTTTTTTTATTTTTTTTTTTTATTTTTCATATAAAACAAAAGTTGGACATCTTAATTACGAAACGCTTACTTTGTTTTAAAGATTTTAAGATATACTCTGAGCGCTATTTAATGTGAACGAAGTTTTTAATTCGTTGCAATAAAACTTAACACGAATATTCAATTAAATGTATAAAAAACAAAATTTTGCCTCTTGGCTAGAAACTAAGTTGCTTTATTATCAAAGTTCTACAATCTACAAAAAAATAAAAATATGATGCATAAAACTCCCGCGCACGAATGCGCTCCAAAAATTCAACCAAATTGCAGTAGCAATGATATTAAAAATTGCAATAAAATTTTAGTTAATTGCTAGGAGTGCATACTAAGTATAAAATGCATGCATAATTAAGGCAAATAATTGTGATCATCATAATGGTGAATGCTTGACTTGGAGATGTGATAAAAAAATATCGAAAAAGTTTTCAGGGATGGTATGTTTTGTTGTAAGAATAGAAAAGAAATATGCAGACAAACGGCAGCTCTAATGCACAATACAGACGCAATAATGTGATACTTTTTATTGCATGATTTTAGGCATTTTTTAAATATATATTTCATAGACACTGTCTAAAAGAAGATCTCTCAATTCAAGGTCCAAAAAATTCTAATTAGCTTTTCTGATGACTAACTCACTGTTAATCTTATTTTTGATGTTTTAGAATTTTTCGGACCCTGAATTGGGAAATTTTCTTTTAGTCAATGTCTTTGAAATATGTATTTAAAAAATGCCAAAGATCATGCCATAAAAAGTTTCACATTATTGCACCTGTAATGTGCATTAGAGCTGCCGTCTGTCTGGGGCATTATCTGGGTATTCTTAATGCAAAAGAAAACTTTTGTATATTGGTATATCTTAACTACAGTTTACAGCAAAGCTCTCAAAAGTATGCAATGATTTTGCTGCTGCATTGGAATTGAACAAACTTTTTTTTTTTGCTTTTCTAGATCCTGTTGAAAAAATCTTCTGTGGTTAAGGGATCTCAATGCACAAAAATTTTTTTTTGAATTTGAATTTTTAAAAAAATGGAGTTTAAGTTTTTATATTCAAAATTTACTTAGACACTCCAGAAGTTGTTTTAATTCATTTAACAAAAACAGATTCATTTTGGTTGCAGAAAACAAAAGTACAATGAGTATACTAAAGAAGCTTATTTTCCGATATTTACTTGTTACAGATATATCGCATCTCTTACCAAGAACACAACCCACCCGCTGACGGCATGGCGCGGCTGTTAATGATTTCGTTTGTTTATTTGCTTAATTTTAGTGCAATTTTGCGCAGTCTGCCGCTGATTTTGCATTAATTTGTGCAAATAGCTACCTTTATCAAAAAGGTAGGTAATAACTGACCAAAAACAGTGTTGCCAAGCGCAGCTTTCATGCAATTCGTCGTCTCTCATTACACTAATTTTAATTTTAATTGGATGCTCCACAAAATGATATTTAAAGAGATGCAACGTTGCTATATCCCAAAAAAAAAAAACAAAATGCATGCTGTGTGCCACGCCCATTTGCAGCGCCCACTTTTTTGCCGATTGCACTGTGTCGACGACGACGACGCAGCACATTCATCATCGAATTTGCGTGTCATTCGTTATGCGCTCCTCACTGTGCATTGTGTGTGTGCACCGATTGCAACCAATTTTAATGGTGCAACAAAAACAACAACAAGAACAACTTGGCGTATAACTTGAAAACTAAAGAATTGTGATTGCTGCCGCGCATTATAAATAATAAAAATTATTTTTTAAGTGCAATTAATCTTGATTTCACTTGATTTTTATTGCCAGTTTCCACTTTTATACGCTCATTATACGCCTTATTGTCTTATTCGCATTCGGATTCATATTACTATGCGGTTTTTGTTGTATGAAAAATGTACGCAAAATGCAGCCAAGCAAATTGAGTTCGCCCCACTATTTTGTTACACTGTGCAATTTGTTTCTGTGCTTTTTTTTTTTTTGTATTTTGTTCCTTTTGTGCTGTGTGTGATTTGCCATAAGTCACGCTGCCAAATCCTAGTTTTTACTACTGTTGTTGCAGCTGCAGGTTCGCTGCTTAAGTCTTTTGTTTTGTGTTAATTCATTACAATGTTATTTATTTGGCAAAGCTCATTTGTTGTCGTTATTGTTGTTACTTTTAATTTAATTTTTGATATTAATCATTTTTTATGAATGTGAGGTTTGTGTCGTTGTAAATTTTTAGGTTTTTTCCCTTTTCAAATTTATTTGTTTTTATAATTTAGCAGGCTTTAAAGGTCTCACTTTGGCGGCGAAGTAAAGTGAAATTTAAATTTAAACAGGTTTTAATGAGATTTTATCGCTTATTGGGAGTTTCACGGAAACTTTTTATCAGACCAATCAAATCAAATCAATTCAAATCAGGATAGTTCAATTTAGACCAGATTTGGACATCTGAAATCGGAACACACAAGTGAAAACATTAAACTTTTGTATTGATTTTAATTGATTTATCTTCCAAATCACTTTACAAATGCAAAAAAAAACTTAAAATGAAAATGTTTACATATCATCTTCTTAAGATTTGCCATTTTCATATTTTTAATGAATAATGTGTAACTTTGAAGAAAATTCGTGACATCATATCATTTATTTCTTTATTACTTGCATGCATGTATGTGAATGTTGTTAGTAAAGCTTTTCCAAATTACCACACAATTCTTTTTTTGATTAAATCGCTAGTCAAAAATCATAACATTGGCAGAAAAATACCAACAGGGTTTAATGTTAAGCCTAGCTTAGTATTCTTTTAAAATAAAATGCTTATTGTCACGTTATTATGAAGGTTAATATAAAACATATCTCTGAATATGTAATTTGTTTAACATGTGTACAGAGAGGAATATATAAATTGCCACACCCTTTTAACATAAAGTAGTTATCAAAGGAATGAGGTGCATAAAATAAAGCAACTACTTTACCAATAGCATTTTTGATAGCTGTTAGTCGTTGAATGAATCCGAGGTCTTAAAATATAAACAAAAAAAAATTATTCCGGCTTAAAAAAAGTTCAACACCATAGATTTGATGGCGACATATGGCGCACTTCTGAGAAGTGAGCATACTTGAGAACACACTTAACGATAATTCTTTCAATCCAATGCAGAACAGAATTTTCCGAAGGATGAATGATGCATTTTCTAGTTCCTTATGTGTGGTACCTGTGTAAGTTGTTGGATTTTCTATATTTAACAAGATGGCTGTGATCACTTTTCTCGAAATTTGCAGATGGGTTTTCAGATTTTTACAAAAATTCACAGAGATGTTCTAAATGCTTTGCATGGAGATCTCTCATTATTAGTTTTACGAAAAAAATTTTTTTTCGCAAGTTATGGGCATTGAACTTCAGAGTGTCCAAGTGGTGTTTTTGCGAAAAATCGATGCAATGTTTTTTTCCAAGTCCCGCCATTTTGTCAAAAAAAAATTTTTTTGATTTTTGTTTTCAGATTCTTGTAGGATTTTAAACGTTATTTTAATGTCTATTTTTAAATTTGGAAATTTTTGAAAATTTACAAAATGGCGGCCATTTTTTGGAAAATCTTAAAAGTAGATTATCACAAAATAGTATTTTTTTTATTTTTTTATTTTTTTTTACAAAAAGGTGAATAAAATACAAACATTTTGTAAAAGACTTGTTTTGCGCGAAATGATTGTGAGAGCCACAGCAATTTTTTTTCTAAAAAGTCACGTGACAATTTTTTAACTTTGTTTTGTGCTTTGATTTACACCCACTAGATGGCAAAGAAAAAAAATTTCAAAGTAAAAGAATATAACTTCCATTACTTAGAAAATACAAGGTATACAAAAAATCAAGATTTCTCATACAAGTCATAAAAATATTGAAGAAATGAGCGCCATGTTTTGAAAAATCTTAAAATAATTTAAAAAAAAAAAATTTTTTTCTAATTTTTTTTTTTTTTTTTACTCAAATCTTTTCAAAAATTAATGTTTTTTAACCACCTTTCAAAAGACTAGCGTAAAACAAAATTTTTAGAAAAAAAAAAAATTTTTTTTCGGAAAATCGATTTTTAAAAAAATTACCGTCATTTCGTCAATACTTATTTTTAGGATTTATATAGGAAATATTAGTTTTTTGTATACCTTGTATTTTCTAAGCAATAGAAGTTATATTCTTCTACTTTGAAAATTTTTTTTTTGGCCACCTAGTGGGAGTAAATCAAAGCAAAGTTCAAAGAATTGTCACTTGACTTTTTAGAAAAAGAATTCCTGTGGCTCTCACAACCGTTTCGCGCAAAACAAGTCTTCTACAAAATGTTTGTATTTTATTCACCTTAAACTTAGAAAAAAAAAATTGCAGCGATTTTTCGCAAAAACACCACTTGGACACTCTGAAGTTCAATGCCCATAACTTGCAAAAAAATGTTTTTTTCGCAAAACTAATAACGAGAGGTCTCCATGCTAAGCATTTAGAACATCTCTGTGAATTTTTATAAAAATCTGATGACCCAACTGCAAATTCCGAGAAAAGTGAGATGATCACAGCCAGGTACAGTTTCATCTTATTAAGGAATTTTGGATCACAAAACACTAAGTAGAGGCTTTCAAGGCATAGAAGAGAGAAAGACCTTAGAACACTAGCTCTAGATTGTCTAAGATCTCAAGAAATGCTAAGACATTCTCTATAGAGTCCAAAATTTTGAGTACGGTTCAACCGTTTAAAAAAAGCAGCTGCTTCGATTGCAATCTTTTAGCTGACAGGCTTGCCAAAGCACTGGCCTATTAGCTACAATGAGTAAGGAATTGCTCCTATTAAATTCTCATGTTTTTCGACTCTGAACAAATTAGCGAACGAAAAAAATTTAATTTCCACACTATCATATGTTATGTGGCAAAAATTAAAAATGGAAAATATCTTGCTCCCAGGAGCTAAGAAGTTTCCAATTGGTAAGTATCAAGCATACAAATTTTGGTCCTGATCGGAAAATATTTGACCGTGCCTCCAGGCAGTTGAAGGTCGGAAAAACGCTATTTCTATGAAAATATGTGGCGTAAATTGAAAGAATTAGTCCTACCTTTGAAACAATTCGACATAGATGAATGAAATTTGGTACGTATGTATATGAAGGTCGGTAAAGCGCTATTTATGTGAAAATAAGAAAACAATCAATCGTATCTTCGAAACTATTTTACATAGGAGAATGAAATTTGGTACAAATACGAACAATACTTAAGTGAATAGTATCTTATAAAAAATGGGTGATGCCACGCCCCCTCCACCCGAAATTCGTCGTACCTATGGAAATATTTAACTCGGGGGAATAAGATTTGGTATATATCTAATTGGCAGTGGGAAAACATTTTTCAAATAAAAATGGGCGTGGCCACGCCCCTTCATTAGAAAAAAAAACAAATTTTTCATATCTCTGAAACTATTTGACGCAGGTGAGTAAGATCTGAACCCTGTTCGCATCACTTTATCTGAAATGAAATCGTGGCAAGAGCATAAAATATAGTAATAACATAATATGAATGTGCCACAAATGTTGGAAATGGTGTCAGGTGTCACTGTTCTTCGACGTTTCTGTTAAAGACAGATAAAGAATAAATATACAAAAGGGGTCTGCAAGATTGTTAGAGTTTTAATACATTTCATTTTGTACCCGTTTTTTATTTATCAAATTCTTCAGTGTAGTCTGCAAATGTCTTGGATATGAAAGAAGAAAAACCAAATACTGTACAGAACTATCTTGTTTTACTTGCTTTAGTTCAGTTCAGTGCATATACTGTAGTTGTAGTGTACACTAAAAAATGCTACCTCGCACGTATCCATTTGTGGTAAATTTTTTCTTAAACAAAAAAGTGAGTGAAAGACCACTTAAATATTCCTCGCTACCCGGATACGGTAAAAATATTCACCGACCCCCATTGATTTTTCCTTTCCAACATTTTTTTTAAATATACTACTCCATTGTTTTCCTTCCACCCCTCAAGGCGGCACTCCTACAAAGATTTTATAACAATATCAAAAAAATCTTCATTGCCGCGAGAGGAAAAAAAATTTGGCAGACTCCCATTCTTTTTTTTTTCTCCAACATTTTGTTCGAACATACTAGCCCTTTTTATCAACCCCTTAAGGGGCCTATCTAATTTTTGTATCGGAGGCCTCTTATGGGGTTTAAAAAAGGGTATAAAGGTATATTGAAGAAAAATGTTGAGGAAAAATTAATGGGGGTCGGTGAACATTTTACCCTGTCAATGAGGAATTTTTTGATGTTCATATCAAAATTTTGTATGGAAGCCCCTTTAATTACTGGAGAGGAAAAGATAATGAAGGTTGGTGGACAGTTTTTCCCTCTCTCGGCAATGAGGATATAGTTTTATATGTATCAAAATTTTCTAAAGAAACCCTTTAAAGAGCTGATGAAATGGGTTAGTACATAAAAACAAAATATTTTTTTATGTTTTTTGTATGGGGGGTGCAATGCCCCATTATTCAAATTCCTTCAATTTTTGCAACCCGTTTGATAAACGGAGTATACTCCTTTGCACAAAGTTTTATAATGCTAAAGGTGTAGATATATAGCAATTGATGTAGGCTTTTGGAAAGGGGGGTGCAAAACCCCCTTGTTCAATTCTCCCCAGTTTCTGTGAGGCTTTTGGTGAACATAGTATACTCTTGTGTAAAAAGTTTTGTAATAATAACTGCTACAGGTGCAAGATATAGCAATTAATATGTTTATTGTATAGGGGTGCAACGCCCTTTTGATCAATTTCCTCCAATTTTTGCAGGGTGTTTGGAGAACGCTTTATACTTCTGTTTACAGAGTTTTGTAATAAAAGTTTATACAAGTGAAGAGATATAGAGTTATGTTTGTTATTCTCTTATGGGGGCTACCCCCGATATCCCGCCAAAATCACTTCACGCTATTTCGCGAGGTTAATGGATATATTTTTACCTTTCTGCGTACTAAAAAATGGATTTAAAATTTTTCACGTCTAGATTGTAAGAAACGGTGCGGCGTGATAATAAAATTTTTTAAAAATCATGGATGCAAGTCTCAACTAGTCCTATAAGGCAAAAAAGTTTCAAAAAATCGGAGATGCAAAAGCCAAATGCTATTCGGTTACGTATGTAATGCGCCATATATTCTTTATCAGTGTCACCTCCTAAGTTGATATAGTTCGTTTGTCTGTATGTCTGTCAATCTGCCAGTTGAAATCATTTTATTGTATTTTTTTTTTTTTTTTTTGTGAGCAAAATCACTTGGTGAAAATTAGGACACCGCTCTTGTCGTCAAAATTAGCTAGTCAGTTTGAGAATGAGCGAAATCGGTCAACGGACACGCCTACCTCCCATATAAAAAAAAACCATTTAAAACTGTAATGTAAACAAAATAAAAGTGCAAGTTCTGAGCAAAATCATATGGTGTACTCGGACATGAAGGCGAGGCACCTCCCATTTAAGCAAATGTTTCAAAATGCTATAGTGAAAGCGTTTTTTAAGAAAATTCAACCAAATGTGCTTAAATGTATTTATGTATGAACTCGCGTGCTTGCAGCATTTTCCATCTCCTGTATCAACTCATTATTCTTATGTAATTTTCAGCATTTCTATTAATGTGCAAATATTTGGTAAAGGGCTGCCAAAGTAATTTTCAATTTTACCTTAATAAACACATTAAAAACTAATTTGTTTTTAATAAATTATGACTGAATTTTATTATGAAAATAACATATTATTAAAAATAATTGTATGCTTCAAAGATAATTTACTTCTACAATCAACTTTTATAGCATTTTGCCAACGACTTCGATACACTCCCCTCTACATTTACATTTAAAAGAATAGTTGCTTCACAAGTGCTGCATGTTAAGTACCTGCTCCAATGAAAAAAAACTTAAAATTGCTGCCTCAGTTCAAATGAAAATCGTCTCTGTATGCTTATCAACATCTTGCAAGTGATTCTACTTAATTATATAATGAGATCGCGCGCATGCGCATGCCACTGACTCTTTTGTTAGTTAGAATAAACGTAAGAACTACTTTATTTTCTATTGGAAAATATACGAGTATGGAGAGATTAACCCATTGCAATGCAGATATATTGTTAAATGAAACTAAAGTAAAATTATTTTTTTTTCAAACTCTAAGAAATCAAACAAAATCAAAGCAATATCACAAACATTTTTTGCAAATCTCCCCTAAAATTTATTTCTGCTACTTTAAAACTTCACACCCTCAGTAATGGGTTAAATAAAAATCTTTAAGAAAAATTGTTTCTCAATATCAGACTGACAGCTAGACTTCTGAGACAGACAGCTGAGTGTTACCAACATTGACTGACAAAATATCATAAATTTATTTTAACTATGCAGTGTAAAGTATGCAACAAAACACGAACGTATGTATCTATTTGGATTAAAATTCTGAAAAATTCTTTATCTTTTTTGTGCCAACCTTCTCTCATTTGTGACCATCATGCAAATTTACTTGAGTGTGAAATGTTGCAAATGTATTCAAAGCAGACTTTGCCGTATTCGTAGAATTTAATTGTATTCCAATGAAATTCTTATTTATACATAGTTAAAAGTCTCGGAACATTATAAGATATGGCATTAAATACCGGAAGAGAAAAACTGCGCCAAGATACCACAGAACTTAACACTTTTTTTTCGAATATATTTAATTGTAATTATAAAATGTGCTGATTTTTGCTTTGCGTTTAAATTGCTATCTAAATAATATGCGGAGTAAATTAAAAAAAATTCTTCAGCTGCTTGCATGTTATGGTCCTATTGAGTGAAATTAATATGGAAATTATTATAAAAAAAGCAAACTGGAAAACATAGAGTGCACAATTTAAATACATAATTATAAATGTTTATAAAATGGTATTTAATGATTTGTTAACGCTCGTTTTAAGTGGCGTCACGTTATCCATACAAATAAATATAAATTTTAAGAGTAATATTTCAATACAAGGTGGAACAAAAGTTATGTCATAGCGTCAATTAGCTGCCATTTTGTTAAAAATTAAAGATATTGTATATTGTTTGCACTAAAAGTGTAGAATTGGGGGCATAAGGATATCGACCAAATTGCCATTTCCTAAGTTGATGCGCATTTTTTCTCGTTTTACAGGATCTTGAATTATTGCCCACAAAATATTTGGCTGATAACATATAAAAGGCAAACCTGCTTTATATAATAAACAAGCTGGTGGTATTCTTTTTTAAGATCTACGCTACATTTTCCACATTGTCTGGCAAGCAAACAATATGAAACTTATATTGGTAGAAAACGACTAAGCATATTTTTTCATAAATCGTAGAAATCATCTAAATTTCTTTAATTTGTGATTGAAGTATTGACCTTAGAACAACATAGCTCTAACTGACATTTTTTGTAAAATAGAGTTATAAATTGCATCGAACTAAAGATATCATTGGAATTTCGGGTATTGTAGTATAGTCGGGTAATATGGCATAGTCGCTTACCTTCGATTTGTTTTAGGTTTGTTTTATCCGCTCAGAAAACAAGAAAAATGTACAGTTGAAGGCGGATAATGTGGTATAGGAAGACGGTTGTTGTGGTATGGAAATATTTTTTGTTATTCTTAACAAGTCTCAGTCTGATAACCAATGTAAATGCTTTTATGAACTTATTTCATGCCTTCTAAATTTTTTGTTTGATAATATGGTAAAAATATTCCACATTATCCTACTTATATGTATGTACCATATTACCCGCCCACTTTTCAAGTACAGGTCCTTAGACATATATCTGATGTATGCCAATAATTTCTTCTTTCACAATTATGTACATTTTGTGGAGAAACATTCTGTAGCCAACACTTCACTGATCAGCATATTTTATAGCAAGGGTGTCAGCGTTTTCAAATCACTGAGCCAAGCGCATGAGCGCAAAATTTTCGCTTCGCTACAACAACTTCAAATTCGAATTAAACAATCACAAAAACAATTTTTTGTTGTTTTTTCAAGCCTCGTTTACAACAATAATATTTCAACAATTTTCAAAATTTCTAAGGACACAGCTCTTTTGACTTTTTTCAGATTTTGCTCCATATCTTTTTTAAAAAAATCGCACACGTTTAATTGAAATATATTCTGTAGCCAATACTTCACTAATCAGCATAAAAATATTTAGCAAAAATCAACCCAATTTGCTTCCAAATTCCAAAAAACCAATAAGTACACCACAATTTCCCTACGTTCTTTTCATTGCTGTCACCAAAATATTTCTATCTCGAACGGTATCTGAAATAACACAGACACACAGAAAAATAGGGTATATGCCAGAGTGAAGACCCCCCACCCCCATGCATTTTGGAGCGCTGAGCCCGAATATTTATTACCATATCGATCTAATAGCCCATTTTGGCGCTAGCGCCCTCTTTTTTCCCCCTTGTGGGCCGAAATACCCCTTGGTACAAACATTCGAAAATTTGTGGTTATTGGTACGCTGTGATCAAAGAGAACTATAAAAAATTATTTCAGCCACAAAGTCACCCCTAGCATTCCCTTATAACCACCCGGAGGGGTTAAAAGCTAATTTTTTATGAAAATTAAAAATATTAGTGATTTTATGGTTTTTCAGTGTTTTCATAAAACTTTTTGTTCCAAGGTCATCATAAAATCACCCAACCAAGAATTTTCTAAAACGTCTTAACCCATTATATCCTGTTTTTATGAATCTTTTAGATCCTTTTCCAAAAACTGGGCTAAAATGGGTTTATGTGTTCTATAAAAATATTCCACGGAAAATTTCACTAGGAGTAGCAAAAAGCAAAAAGCAAAAAATGCCACCTACAGTAATCATTACAATCATAATGTCGCTGCTTAAAACTTTTGAGTTGGTAAAGAATCAGAAATTACATAACTTCAAGAAGTAAAAATTAAAATTAGGGGAGAGCAGTGACAAATGTAATACTCTTTTTCAGGTAAAAGACAGGCGCGGCGTGTAAAAACGATGTAATAAAATGACATATACAGTTATGTCAGGCTCATTGGCTTAGTTATCTACAGGGTGGCTGATTCGAACTGTTACCAACTTCAGATAGACTTATCTGACAGATGAAACATGACAGCTGTCTAAAAATTGGCATGATGTTAGTTCATTCTATTATCAACAAGTAACCAAAAGCATTTGCGCGTCAATTTATTGAAAATAAAAAATTTTCGAAATGGAATTCAAACGTAATAGTGTGATTGCTCTTTATTTGGCTGGAAAATCGCAACCAGCAATTGTTCGTGAGCTGAAACATTTAAAAGTGAATAAAATGTTTGTGTATCGGACCATAACACGTTACAATGGTACCGGCAGCGTTGCCAAACGACATGGTGGTGGTCGGAAAATAACTGCAACATCACCAGAAATGGTTCGAAAGGTGAAGGCCAGAATTGAGCGAAATCCGAGACGCAGTGGCAGCCAAATGGCTGCCGAGCTGAAAATATCGCGTGAACGAATGCAACACATATTGTCAAACAAGCTCGGACTAAAGGCCCTCAAGTTCCAAAAGGCGCATGATCTCACTCCTGCTCAAAAAAAAAGTTAGGCTCGATAGAGCCAAGGAGTTGTTGCGCTTGCACGCCTCCGGAAATCTGTCACAAATTGTCTTCTCTGAAGAGAAAAATTACTGTATCCAGCAATATGTAAACAAACAAAATGATCGGGTTTACTTGACAGAGAGGTCCTACGAAAATTTGAATGTTCGTTTGGCCACCAGGACGCAGGCACCACCGCATGTGATGGTTTGGGCTGCAGTGACTGCTGATGGGCGCTCACCACTCGTTTTTTTGGCCGCTGGCGTCAAAGTAAACGCCCAGGTGTATCGTGAATCAGTGTTGGAGGGTGCTTTACTACCGTGGGCACGCAAACATTTCGGTCGCAAGCCATGGACATTCCAACAAGACTCGGCACCGTCACACAAAGCTCGTGTGAATCAAGCATGGTTAGAAGAAAACGTTCCTAGCTTCATTTCTGCTCAACAATGGCTCTCAAATTCACCTGATGCGAATCCGCTGGATTTCTCAATCTGGGGTATGTTGGACAGGAAGGTCTTGACTAAAAATTACCAGAGCGTTGATGCGCTAAAAGTGGCCCTTCAAGGAGAATGGCGCAAACTTCCACAAAATCAAATTCTTGCAGCATGCGACTCGTTCTTCGACCGTCTACGGGCCATAGTTAAGGCCAAAGGTGGCCATATCGAAAATCTCAAGTAGATTCTTAAAATTTGAACATTTCCCAACAATTATAGCGTTTGATCAATAAAATCTGTGCATGGAAACTAAAAATATATGTAGTCTTTTGAATTGGTAACACTTCGATTCAGCCACCCTGTAAATTGTAGCCTAATATCTTAAGAGTCGCGGGTTCGATCCCACATGATCAAAAGATTTTTTTTTTTTTCCCCCTCTAAAGGTATACGATGAAAACTTTAAACCGTTTGCTACATATCCCGACTAGAAATTTGCTTAGGCATGCCTTAAAATACATTAGGCCCTAATTGGGAAGCAAAGGGGTTAGCCTAAATTAGGAATGCCTATTACTTGCCTAGTTAAGTAGGCTTTGGGTTTGCCCAAATTAAGTTTGCCCAAATTAAGTTTGCCTAATAAACGCCTAATGCGGTGGTCATAGTGATAAACGAACAGTTGCCGAATTTCGTTTGCCTAAAGAAAACCTAATGCGGGGGTCATAGTGATAAACGAACAGTTGCCTAGTTTCGGAATGCCTAGCATTTGCCTAGTTGGGAAGGCTTAAGATTTACCTTATGAACGCCTATTGCGCTTGTCATAATGAAAAACGAGAAGTTGCCGAATTTCGGTAAATCTGGTGAAAAAGTAATGCGATACTAATAAGAACATTTGAAGCTGCTCCAAAATTAAATAATGTAAATGTACGAATAAAATGTTTGTTCTAATCTTTAAGATAAAATATTGTTAAAAACTTGAATTTTTTAAGTACTTTTATTCTTAAAAAGTAACATTTTCATTTTATTAGTACCACGATTATTACCGCACGAACTTAAGATCATGACAGCTGTCATAGATTTTTTACCAAGGACTCCATTGTGAATTTTCTTTTTTCTATGTGCTTAAACAAGCATATATTAAAATTCGTCTAAAACACAGCTACATATTTTTTATTTTCCTTTCGTGCCAAAAAACTCATTTGTTTCAAAATATTCTTAGGCCTTTGCCATTTTACTTGTGGTGGTGGTTGGTAATCGGTAGGACACCAAAAAATGTAAGATTCATGGGACGAACAACTTCTCTTAGTTCCGTTTTTCGGAAGATCGGGATATGGCTTTATGAAAACCGGAACCTCTTGATAGAATTCAAAAATATTGGTGCCAAATTAATGGTATTTTAATTCACTACAAATTTGGTTTACAAAAGTTTTAAATCCGAGTCATGATTTTCGAAATATGGCAAATTTTCGAACATTTTGACCAGTTTTTTTTTTTTCTAAGACTTTTTTTTAGTCTATGCCATTTTAATTTGTTCGATACATATGTATTAGGGATGCCAATTTTTGGGCCTTTTGGCGAACCCGAGATTTTCTGGATTATAAATTGCAATCCCGAACTTGAAAAAAAAACCAACACTTAAAATTTATGCGGTTTTTTTTTTTAAAAAAATAGAACAATTCTAACCAAAAATAGTAATTTTCACAGCATTTGCCAGTTCTGATTCCGAATCAGTCTATCGCGTACGGTTTTTGAGATGTCCTTAACTAAAAGTTCAAAAAATATGATTTTTGAGGTTGTATGGAGTATGCACGAAATTATTTTCTATTAAATGCAGCATCTCGTTCTATTCTTTAGCCGTGTTTTTTTGACGAGTGTATAAAATTGTAATTTTCAAATTGCGATAACTTATGAATGGTGAGTCGTACGATAAAAAGTCCAAGGGTCTTTTCACATGCTCTACAAATAATTTTGATCTTTTGTAAAAATAATATTTAGATAAATAATAATTATTTAGAAAATATTTATTAAAAAGTGATTTTTTGCCGTTTATCGGCGCTTAACCAGTTTTTATAGAATAACTCCTAAAAGATAAATTTTTTTAAATATAAAATGAAAAGTTTTTGTTGAGAACGTGATTCTCCATAAAAAAGTGCCTGAGAGTTTTTATTGTGCGACTTACTGTTCATGAGTTATTGCAATTTAAAAATATATACAATTGTATATACGCGTCAAAAAGAACACGGCTTTTGTCTTCAAAATAAGCTATGATAGAGTATCAAAAGATTTTCTTATAAAAAGTTACGATCATTTCAAATGGTATCATGAATTTATAACTCATTTTGAAGGCACAAAATAGTACTATATGACGCATTCAATAGAAAATAGTTTCGAGTGTCCTCCATATAACCTCACAAATCGTGTTATTTCAACTTTGAGTTGAGGATATCTCAAAAACCATACGTGATAGACCGATTTTGATGCCAGATTCAGATTGAGAATCGACAGATGCATCGAAAACTAATATTTTTGTTGAGAATTGTTCCTATTTTTTTTTTTTTAAACTGCATAAATCTAAAGTGTTTGTTTTTTTCTAAATTCAATTACCAACAAAATGAGCAATGTCGGATCAAAATCGGTGCTTGTTCAACAAAATTAAATAATGTTTACCTAATTTTTTCAACTTAATTTCATATTTTTGATAAAAATAGTTTTATTAAATCCCGGGATTTGCATGGACTCTACCCTCCACCGCTTGTCTAAATAGAGTTAGGAATCAAATCATCCATCGGCAGCCCTGACATTTAATTTGTTGTTCGGTTTGTGAATAAAATTCTAATAAAATGTTCGAAAAAAATATTTTGCATCTTGGATTAAACATAATTGTAAGTGCTTTTGTTCTTTTAATAAATAAATCAATTTAAGCGATAGCGTAATCATTTTCTCATGAAGGAATGCCTGTACCTACAACAACTGAGCCAGATTCTGAAGCAGACGCCGCAACAACAAAACTCCCCAAATCCTAGTCAAAGTATCACTGTCAACATTGGGACAATGCCTTGCTGGTATTATGACAAAAAAGAGTTGAAAGACACACCATCTGTATTGGATGACATAACATTGGACACGGAACGTCGCTGTCGCAAAGAAGGCGCACGCTTCATCATGAGTTGTGGCACCGAAATAGACCTTGGACACAATATCATTGCTACCGGAGTGGTGTACTTTCATCGCTTTTATATGTTTCATTCGTTTAAGAGCTTTCCGCGTTATGTCACTGCATGCTGTGGCCTCTTCTTGGCGGGCAAAGTGGAGGAAACGCCCAAGAAATGCAGGGATATAATAAAGACTGCACGTGGACGTTTAACGGACACGCAATTCTATTCATTCGGAGAAGATCCAAAGGAGGTGCGATAGTAGAAAACTAAATTTATTATTATTTGGGTAAATTTTTCTTAAATTCTCTTATAGGAAGTTATGACTTTGGAGCGTATTCTGTTACAAACCATAAAATTCGATCTCCAGGTGGAACATCCATACGCATTCTTGCTCAAATATGCGAAATGCTTCAAAGGCGATCAGCAGAAACTTCAAAAAATGGTGCAAATGCCATGGAATTTCGTAAATGATTCCTTAAGCACTGTCGTCTGTCTACAGTGGGAACCAGAGATGATTGCAGTTGCTCTGATACATCTTGCTAGTAAATTAAGTAAATTCACTGTCGCTGATTGGGTAAGTCGTCAGCCGGCGCATTTGCGTTATGCTTTAAGTTGCGAACTGGCGCTTAAATTTAACTGCACCAAAGCAGCTGAAGGGGTACGTATACTTAAAATTTTTTTTACGAAATAATGCGCAGCTTACTTGAAAAATGTTTTGAGATAATTACGTTTTTCTTTCCTTATGGAAGAACAAATGCAATGATATTCAGATATGTATATGTTACTATTTGAAATCAAACTGCATCAAAAACATTTTTCAAGGGTTGTCACGTTATTTCTAAACACTGTCCAATGATATTAATTTTTTTTCTTTGCAGATGCTTTCGTTAAAATTTTTCCAAAATCGAAATAAGATCTTAGTGAGCATACCATCATAAAATCATTGGCATCAGCTCTTTATCACTGCAGGGATTGGAATGGTGGTCGTGCTGCACGTGATAAAAAAAATTTTTTGATTGAAACCCGCAGCAGATTTTATTTCGAATTTTTTTTTAAGTTTTACTATTGATTTTTTGGTTGTAAATTGTAACTTTAAATGCAAAAAGACGTTACAACAAAATAACTCAAATTCATTTCAGAGTGCACTTCTATAATTTTTCTTATTTATATGACATGTTACGTCCTTTTGCATTTTCGTGACGATATGTTGATACATTTCTATTTAAAAGACTTAGCATGGAAGACGAAACGAATCGAATGACTGATTTTCAATTGCTTACAACTTCAAAGTTAAGACAAGAGTTAAAATTTTTGCTTACAAACTTAATTCTTTGAGTTAAAATGGAAGCTTAAGTCAGTCCAAGTTTTTAATGAAAATTTCAATAGGCTGATATTAACGATTGATTTTTAGTCACTCGATTCGTTTCGTCTTCCATGCTAATGTCATAATTAAAGGCAACTTCTTCAAGTTTTCCTTTCCATACATGATTCATTCATTCTTCCAAACAATTGTTTCATTAAAACTAATGTAGTTTTTTTTTATATAGTTCTTTATTTGAACAATAAAAGTAATCGGATGACAAAATGAAAATTTTCAGAATACAATAAATACAAAACAATAATTGATACAATTCAATATAAAGTAGCAAGTGTATATACACAAAGTTAACATTAACAAATTACATTCTTTACTTCAACACCCCCACTAAAATTGAAATTTGTTAGTCCCATTTTGTTTCTGCATTCTATAAAATTTTTGTAAGGTAGAGGTTTGGTACAAATATCCGCAATCATATCTTCAGTTCCAATATGCTTGATTGTGATGCACTTGTTATGTATTAGTTCCCTAATGTAATGATGTCTGATGTCTATATGCTTAGATCTTGCGTGGTACATACTATTATGTGCTAGGTCTATTGCACTCTTGTTATCTGACAGCAACATCCACGAACCTTGCTGTTTTTGAGTCAGTTCGCCATACAAGGCTTTCAACCAAACTACTTCTTGGCATGCAGCGGATATAGCCATATACTCTGCTTCTGTCGTCGACAATGCGACTGTTTGTTGCCGTTTAGAATTCCAAGCTATGCAACTATTTTGAAATATAAAGGTGTACCCAGTGGTCGATCGTCGATTATCCAAATCATTTGCCCAATCGGCATCGGTAAATCCAGTTATCTCTCCATCCAACAGTTTTTTGAATTCCAGTTTATAATTCAGTGTTCCTTTTATATATCTAAATATACGCTTCACTGCTACCCAATGGGCATGGCTAGGATTTTGATTGTATCTGGATAACGCCCCCACTGCAAATGCGATATCTGGTCTGCTGATTTGTGCAGCGTACAACAAACTGCCAATTGCTTCCTGATACGGTACATTCTTCATCTCTTCTGAGTCTTCTTTACTAGTTGATAAATTTGCTGACAGCTTTTGATTTGCATCCATTGGGGTATTTGCACTCTTGCAGTCCTCCATATGAAATTTAGAAAGGATATCTTGTAAATAACGTTCTTGGTCTATCCACAATTTTCCATTTCTCCTGTCCCGCGTGATTCTCATGCCTAGTATAAATTTCGCTTCTCCCATATCCTTCATTTTAAAATTATTTCTCAGATATATTTTAACACTTTCTTTATGTGAAGGATCATTAGAGAAAATTAATATGTCATCCACATATATTGCTATGTATGTCCTAGTTTCCCCCTCTACATAGTAATATACGCATGGATCTGTTTTCGATTGTTGCATTCCAAATTCTTTCAAGGTATTGCTCAATTTCTGATTCCAGCATCGACTTGCCTGTTTTAGACCATACAAAGATTTATTAAGCTTACAAACTTTGTTCGGAATTGAATCAAATCCTTCAGGCTGTGACATATAGATGTCTTCTTCCAGTTCACTCTGCAAGAATGCTGTAACAACATCCATTTGATCAATATCAAGATCATATTTTACAGCCATTGCCAAAAGTAAACGAATTGAGGAGTATCGCACTACAGGTGAAAAAGTTTCCTCATAGTCAATTCCTTTGCGTTGCGAAAAACCCTTTATCACTAAACGTGCTTTATATCTTTCAACATTTCCCTCTGAGTCTCTTTTTATTTTGAAGCACCATTTGTTGGATATGGTTTTCTTCTCTGGAGGTAAATCGCAGACTATCCAAGTTCCATTGTCTATTAACGACTGATATTCTTCCTCCATTGCTACTCTCCAAAGTCCTCCTTCAGGGCATTCTAAAGCTTCTTGAACGGTTTTTGGTTCAACTGACTTTGATTTGACTTCCATGGACGTAAATCGTACTGGTGGCTTTGTTATTCTCGAAGATCTTCTTAGTTCCACACTTTCTGAGTCTTCATGGGGTTCAGGAATTACTTGAGAATCCTCCGATACAGAAGTCACTTCAACGCCATTATCGGTTATTTTCTTATCTTCTTCTTCAGGAATTATGTAAAAAACGTTACCACTAACTCCTTCGTCATCAGTTTTCATAAATTTATCTTCAAGAAAAACTGCATTTCGCGTAACAGTCACTTGTTTAGATTTGGGATCTAAAAATCTGTACGCCTTAGACTTGTCAAAGTATCCTATAAAAATTGATTCTTTGCCCTTTGGATCAAGCTTATGACGCTTCTGTTTTGGAACTTCCAAAACTGCCTTACAACCAAACACTCTTAAATGGTTCAAAGAAGGTTTTCGTCCCGACCAAGCCTCTTCAGGAACACAATTTTCTAAGCCCTTGCAAGGTAGCCTATTCACAAGATACACTGCAGTATTTACAGCTTCCGCCCAGAACCTTTTACTTAGATTCGATTCGATCAATAAGTATCGAGCCTTCTCAATCAGAGTTCTATTCATCCTTTCCGCCATACCATTTTGCTCAGGGGTATATGGCGCTGTTGTCTGATGAATTATTCCAGCTGATTTTATTATTCTCTGCATCTTTTGGTTTACAAATTCTGTGCCGTTGTCAGTTCTCAAGATTTTAATCTTTTGGCCAGTTTGGTTTTCAGCAAGATTTTTGAATTCTTCAAAGCAGCTTACTACCTGATCTTTTGATTTGATAAAGTAAGCAAAAACTTTTCTAGACCAGTCATCTGTAAACACTAATAAAAATCTTGAACCGCTAAATGATGCAACCACCATGGGTCCACAGAGATCTGAATGAATTATTCCTAGAATTCTATCCGCTCTCGTTCCACAGTTCTTAAAAGGTAATCTAGAGATCTTTCCTTTAAGGCACACAATGCAATTATTCTTTTCTATAGAAATATTTTCTATTCCTCTTACCATATGTTGTAATCTCATAAAATTCTCATAACACGGATGTCCCAATCTTTTATGCCACGTGTTCACTAAATAGTTAACCTTAGCAGAACAATTCATGTTCTTTGATTTATTTAACATAAACATCCCATCTATGTTTGAACCTGTTGCAATAATCTCATTTTCTGCATTAACGACCTTGCACCCTTTTGAATTAAAAACGACTGTGTGTCCATGTTTTGTAATTTGTGAAATTGACAATAAGTTCGTATGTGCATCAGGAACATACAAAACATCGCAAATTTTTATGCTATTTGTCGTATTTTTGCCAGTCAAAACATCTAACTTTGCATTACCAATCGAGTTTCCCTGCATTTCAGAACTATTTGCAGTAACGACTGCAAAAGTTGAGCAATTCATTAAATCTGTCAACATCGAAGCATCTTTACACATATGCGATGTTGCTCCTGAATCAAAAAACCAATCTCTGTCGCAACATGCCTTAGATACTAATGCTGAAAACATTGTAGATTCTTTACTTCTACTGTTTGTCGCTGAATATTGTTTTTTGTTTTTATTTTTCGGACAATTAGCTTTTATATGCCCATATTCCTGACAACCGAAACCCCTAGGTCCCTTTCCAGTTAACTTAGAATTAGCAAATTTGTTTTTAAGTGGCTCCTGTGATAGCAACTCCTGAACTTTCAACGCCCATTATCATCGGCTCGTATTTTTCTGGAAGTCCTGCTAATAGAAGCGTTCCAATCCATTCTTCTGAAACCTTCAATCCAATTGACGATAATTTGTTTGCTGTTGTTACGATAACATTCACGAACTCTTCCATCGATGAGCAATCATCCATTCGTGTTGTAATAAGTTTTCTTAGTAGACTTACTCTTCTCGTGAGTCCGGAATCTTGAAAAGCCTTTTCCAGATTTGCCCACACCTGCTTTGCAGTTACTGCTCCTTGAATATGTACATAGATTACTGAATCCACAAGCATAATTAACTTCGATCTAGCAGCTAAATTCTTCTTTAAATCAGCTTCTGTACCACTTACACATGTCCACAAATCTTCCATTTGAAGATATGCCTCTACAGCAAATTTCCAGTTGTCCCAATTTTCACGCCCCTTTAAGCGTTCAATCTGTGGCAAATTTGCAGATGACATCGCAGCTTCTTTTTAGTCTTTTTATAATTTACGTTTCAAAATTTAAATATTTGAGCCAAGCATTCCTGGGCCCATAACCTAATGTAGTTTTTTTTTTTATATAGTTCTTTATTTGAACAATAAAAGTAATCGAATGACAAAATGAAAATTTTCAGAATACAATAAATACAAAACAACAATTGATACAATTCAATATAAAGTAGCAAGTGTATATACACA
Organism: Calliopum simillimum; assembly: GCA_951812925.1. NCBI lineage: Eukaryota > Metazoa > Arthropoda > Insecta > Diptera > Lauxaniidae > Calliopum > Calliopum simillimum. The sequence continues at coordinate 37,934,960 of OX638369.1, forward strand.
AAGTTAACATTAACAAATTACATTCTTTACTTCAACAAAAACCCAATTTTATTAAATTTCGCGGTTCAAAAACTAAATAAGGATTGTCAGATATATCTGCAATTGTATTTATTTTCAATAAGGACTGTTCCGTTATCCGTGTGGTTGAAATTATTTTCCATTTTTGAAGCTTTTGATGAAAATGGTAAGTAACGCGATAAAAAGTATCAGAATCTGTTTAGTAGGGAATTACAGGCTCTAAAAACAATATTGATTTACATTTACGAGAAAGTAGCCGTTTAGGAAATATTCGATAAAATCGAATTTTTCGACTTTTTGCGACTTTTTAAGAAAATTTCCTAACGATTACTTTTTTGTTAATCCGAACTTATATTATTTGTACTGTTTTAATCAAAAAGCATCCTAAATAATAAGTAATTGAAATCACACGGATTTCGGAATAAACCTGAATTATCTTTAATGTAATCAGTTATTATAATTAAGCATATTAAAAATTCTTAAAAAATTAAGAAATAAATAATATTTTTAATAAATTACTAAAAAAATACAGAGCTATTTTCCGTTTTATTGATTTGAAGATTATTATTAGTTAGGCGTGAATTAGAGCCCAATTGGTTTTGCCTAAGCAGAACGTTAGGGTAAAGTGCGAAATCCCAACGATGGCCTAGTTTGTAGTTTGGTAAGCCTCAAATTTTCCTAAATACGAACGCCTACCTAATTAGGCCGGCATTAGGCATTCCTTATTGGGAAAATATGGGGAACACCGTTACATCCGATATGAGGGCCTTGTTAGGCTCCCGCGGGGCCCTAATTGTCGCCACACAAAATTTTCTAGTCGGGATAATACATGTGAAGCAAACAATTTTTTCTTTTTGGAACCGAATACAATTGCAGCTGTCTTCAATCTATAAAATAGTGAAAGCGTTACAATCCATTCAAAACTGCAAGACCGCCGGCAACGATTAAATTACAACAGTTAATGTCCTTGATATCCGCTCTTCAGAATCTAAAGCAAACAGCGCAAGTATTCTCAAACAAGGATTTAATATTGAAAGTAAACCAGTGATCTATCTATTCCTTTCTATCTTCTATCTATCTCCATTCAAACTTAAATTCTCTATCGTTAATTTGCCGAACTAAACTACAACTAGATAAAAAAAAGGAAAATAAATATAAGAAAATTCGAGAGTCGACAAAGTCGTGGAAAGCAAAACAAAATTCTGAATGTTTATAGAAAATGCAATTACAGCAATTGTACACTTCAGCTGAAGACTTGAAGTGATTTTAGAAAAAATTTTTTGGAGAAATAAAATAAATGAAATTTAACAAAAAAAAAAAAAAAAAGTTTGTTCAAGAAAGAAAGATTCTCATTGAAATTTTAAAATTTTAGCAGTTTCCTTAGTGCAACATTGCATATGGATGGACCAGCTCTACAAGAGGAATCAAGTGTATCACATATCTGCTAAGTAATTTATATTTTCAATGAATCTCTTAAATTCAACCCGATAACCGAATTCACTAAAAAGCATTGAAAACCATTTTGTGTTATTTCAATTTTAAATAAAAACAATTTTTTACAATTTTCCAAATCCATTGAATAAATATCTATTTTACAATGTAAACAATCCACTAAGCTTCCTTCCACCCTAAATGCAAACTGCCAATGATGATGATGATAATGGCTGACAGGAAGATGTCAAGTGAATTTCCGTCAGATAATAAACATGAAAAAACAAATAACAACAACAACCACAAAAACACTGCATCACAAACAAAAAAACATTACAATATTCTAAAAAAGGATATAAGCAAAACAAAAATACAGTGTCAGAGTAAATGCGTCTGCATGTCAGGATACGAGTAAGGTACATGCATTGCATTATGGTGTGGGTATATGAATACGCGTGTGTTGCTCGGACAGAGTGTTTCTGTTTTTTTTATGAATTTGTATGCGTGCGTCACATAAAATGTGTGTCTTATGTGCGCTTTATGCTTGATGGACACAAGACTTTGAATATGAAAAAATAAAACCAGGAAATAAAATGCAAAAAAAGAAATAAATAAATGAAAATATCTTACTCGTAAAAAACATAACAGCAACAATAAAAAAAGCGAAAAAGCGTTAGCATTCAACATTAACCCATTTTCGACAGTTCATATTTTTTTTCATAAATATCACACTTCTTAATGAAAAACTCTTAAAAAACTGAAATACATCAAAAAGTAGATAAATATTGGATAACATCTAAATGAGTCAATCTTTGCGTAATCGATTAGGATTTGAGTTGACATCTCCGATTTTTTTGTGAAAATTGGTACATAACAGTGGTGAAATAATTTTCTGAAATCCCAAAAACTTCCAAGATGGCGGTAGTAGGAAGTTCGATCCACATATTCTCATATTTGAAAATTTATAGCTCCTTGTCTTTTATTCCGACTTCAATGAAATTTTTTGGGTTAGTGTAGAAACGTATGAACAAAAAAAAAAAAATGATATTTATTTTTCTTTTCTAAAGCTATTTGGGGCCTTGGAGCACCTGTTTATTTTTTTTAGATATTTTTATTCATCAAAATCGTTTTTAACGCTCTTTAAGTTATGAGTTTTTGGAGTTGTTTAGTATTGTGTTTATCATGAGTCGTTGGTGCACGTGCACTGCCATCCTCCGGACATTATTTTTTAGGGGTCAAAAAGACCCATAAAATCGCGATATAATAGGCTAAGATGTTTAAGTTGGTTTACATGAAATCAAACAAGGAACAATTTTCTTGAACATGCTAACCAATTGTAACCCATTTTTATGGGACTTTTTGAACCCTTTTTCCAAAAACTTGGTTGTAATGGGTTAAAATATTATACAAAAATATTTTACGAAGGATTTTACGAGGAGTCATTAAAAAAAAAAAACGATAGCGTCCGAACGGTGGCAACTCTTTTACTAAAAAACCCAATAAACTACTTTTTAGATTTTCCAAAATATTTTTAAATGGAAAAAAGACAAAATTATCCTCTATATCTGTGGAGAGCCTAAGAACTGATTAACTACTTTTTAATAATGTGAATCTCCTCTTTTCATACATTTATACTAATCTTAAAGTATCAGCTGTCAAATTATTTTTTTCTTTTGGTTCATAACACTTCACCGCACGAATGGCGCTTAATTGAAATCTTGCGTGAACTATGGGACACTCGTATCTTATAACAAGAAATCATAGAGACATGGCGATTATACCAATTGAATTGAATTGTCTTATATCGACTTAGGTTGTTTTGTCAGAAGTCCACAGATATTATCTCAAAATCAATAAGGCATCTCTAACGTCTAAGGACTTATGATTTTTTAAAATTACAATCGGACACTAACAGAGTGCAACAAAATGAGAAAAAAATGTTGATTGAGTTCTCAATAACTTTTTTATTTGAGGTCGCTGTTTTCGAATCTGGCGACCATTTTTCTCTATCAGGTCTGTTATCCGAGAAATCCTTGCTGTATAATGCTGAAAAATCTGTCTTCAGAAAGTAGTGTAATTCACTTTTGCCGACGGTATTGAAAAACCCTAAGCTTCCTCCTTAAACTAAATTTTTAACTATTCTAATTGGATCATTTCTTTCTGAGATATTGTCCATTGAAGTTAAGGTAAATAAACTCCATACAAATTTAACTTGTTTAATGTAATTTAATGAATTTGCAATACATTTAATTCCACGGATGATATTTGGGATAATAATGAGCAAATTAAAAAGTTTAAAATTCATACCATATGTTTGAATTGATTCAACATTTCCAGATAAGATTTGTTACCTATGTAGATAAAAGGCACCAGAAAAATACATCTCAAAAATTAATATTACAAATGAAATACCAAATGAAAGGAAATTTAACTATGATTCCAAAGAAAGAAAGTTACAAAAAGGTATGTAAATAGGACCTTTTTCTTACTAAAATGGCCGCCAAAGTCAAAAAGTAGGGAAAAAAATTATATACCAACTTCAAACGTTTAGAACTTTGCGAATTTCTTTTATACCCTATAAAAGAAATAAAGCTCATAAAATAAGCTAAAAGTTTTCCATAAAGAAGTTTTCTCTAAAACATTAGGGTGACCCAAAAAAACTTTTTTATTAAACAAGTCAGAAAATCAGATTTCACCCTCTGGTGTACATTTTAGACCTCTTCTCAGCTGCAATTTTTTGTTAGTCTAGACCTCCTCTATCACCTCCGAGAAGTTTCGCAACCTTATGCGATACACCCTTTATAATAAACAATGCAGTTACTAATGGGTTAATGAATCTAACAGCTTGTTTGAGTTTATATTCTTCTTCTTTTATTTTCTTATCTGCCACAAAACATTCACACTTGTAAATTTGCTAAGAGTGAAAGGGGGAAAACGACATACACACTTAATTTTGCCGCAACACCCCTGAAGCCAGCCACCCACTAATTCACACAGTCAGTCACACTTACAAAATCAGTAGTAAAAACAGTCACTTGACCCCACAAAGCAACGCAACGCAACAATCTCCCCCCAACTCCAAGAAGTATGCAACAAAATCCGCTTTTATTTCTCAACTGTCAATCGTGCATTCAAACTCATCTGCCAACACAACAACACAGACGCACTGACTGTGTGTGTGTGTGCCCATGCAAAGATTGAAAGACGAAAGATTCAGAATTTTTTTTCTTTTTTGAAGAAGGTGTTTTATGTTATTGTTGTTGTTGTTGTTGCTGCAAAGAAAATCGTCCCTTGTTTGATTTTTTATGCGCTTAAGCCGTACAGAGCAGCAGCAGCAGCAGAAGGAAAAAGCCTCTCTAGCCTCGTTTTTTTAATGGAAAAAAGTGGTAGTGCTTCGGTAGGCGAGTGTGTGATGGCAGCTAGGATTTTAAGCTGCTGCTGAAGGATATGTGAGGAAGTTACGAACACAAAAAAAGAAAACACCAAACACAAAAGCAAAGGAATAAAAAGTAATTTGGAAAATAGTAAAATTCCTGCGTTCAAAATTAATGCGTTCTTTTCTTATTTCAACTTGTTGTGCATGTGGGAGTGAGCGTCCATATGTAAGTGTGTGAATGTGTGTATGTATTTCTGTGTGAATTGGTGTGTTAATGCGATTTGCAAAGGATATCAAAAGCTTTGAAGTTTTCTATTTTTCTCCTTCTTCTCGATTTTGTGCTTCAATTGAAATTCCTATTTTGCTGTCTTTCTCACTTCAGTTCCGTTTTTTTATTCGTCCTTTTTAATTTGTTGCATTCTTTGCTTCAATTTGTTTTAGTTTTTATTCTTCGTTTTCTTCGTATTTGACCCTCTTCTCAGCTTTTTATTTTTTCGTTTCTTTTTTTTTCAAGTTTTAGCATTCATTTCATTCAAAAGCCAATTAAATTAAAAACACACGAAAACTAGACAAGGGACATCAAGGAATTTTTGTGTGAATTTTTTTTAAATAAAATTGGCAAAAAAGAAAATTGGCATTAAATAAAGTAGATAAAATAAAATCAGATTGACACATTCTGATAAGAAACTCAAATTAAGTAAATGAAAGCAGAGTTCAAATGCTTTCAGAGTCATTAAAATTCTTTCTTTTATTTAAAAACAAAAAATAATACTTTTGTTAGTTATCCCTGCCAAGGGATTTCGTTTTTAAGCCTATGGAAGTTTAGTTATTGTTTGAACGAAGATCTGAAATTAGATACTTGTTCATTATCAGAGGATTTGATTAATTCTTTTAACAGGTTTCCGACATTCATAACTTTATTGAACTTATTCACCCTAAAAACGTACATTTCCTTCAGCCTGTGCATAGCAATATTTGGTCCAGGATACAGTTGAAGAAGTTGTGTTCTCAAAGCGTTTTGCATTTGCATTTACAAAATTTATACCTCTTCATCGTATTGGTCAGTGGTCTAACAAGTTTGTTATTGCAAGTAAAAATAATATGTCCTCGGTCTTCGGTTTGAAACCTACTGTGGTCAATTCGTTCGTTTTATTTTTATTGAAAGAACGCCGCATTGCAAATAATTGCTTCAAAATGCCTTTTTCCGTAAGGCTGATTCAGAACGCTACGCCCTAAGACATGCAATGTTAAAAAAAAGGAATTGTTCTTATGGAGCGGAAGCGCTTATGACTTAAAAAGAAGCACTTTAGAAAGCCTTTTGAAGCGCTTCTTTTCCCCTTAGGTAATTCGACTTTCTAGTTGAAGTAAGACCATCAGTCTTATTGTTTGCCTTAGCATTTGATGACAAAAATCGACAAAAAGACCAATGAATTAATAATCCGACCAGAAATAAGACATCTACACCTCTACACCTTAACACGACTATCTGATCAGATTTGAGTATAATACCATATTGCTTAAGAGAAGCTTATCAGTGTACAGAGCTCCAGTGTTCTGATCAGTTCCAGATTTGAGTACAGTACCGGATCCTTTGATTGAGTCATATAATCAGTTCCTCAACACAAATGGATATTAAAGAGCCAATAGCAGTGCGTTATTTCAGTCAAAATCTTACATATGTACTTATATTCCAAAAGGCCAATATATCTGATGCGTATTTATAACGGTGATCAAGGGGCTCCCGAAATTTTTTTAATTTCATTGTAAAGTTTGTTTCGTAATATTCGTGCCCACAAGGTTAACAGAACTTGTCGGCACTCCGCGAAAAAAAAAATTATCTACGTCTTTGCAAAATATCATCAATTTTTAGATACATTCTTAACTATAGCTGTGTAAATTTAGGATTCAAAATTTCATTATCATAGGAGCACCCTTTCTTCTGTTTCTGTTTTTTTTTTTTAAAATTTATGTAGCTTTCGACTCTAAAGTTTAAAGTTTGGTGCCATTTCATTGTGATATGAATAAAATATATAGGTACTATCCTCGCAGCGTTTGTTTTAGTAAAGGAATCGAACACCCTGTTTTTGAAAAGAATTTGAAGCAAAAATCTGGATTACAGGCAATAGTTCATCAAGCAGAATGCAAAGAACCCCTGGCTCTTGCATTTGCAACCTACACTCCACAGCCTGTTGAATGGAGAGGGGACTTCTATTAAAAAAAAAGATAAGTGTGCATAGAAACATTTTTAAGTCCACCGAATGAGGGGTAAGAACTGGAATTAAAAATTCATGTTTAATTTTTCCTGTTCAATATATTCTACTGATACCCTAAATCAATTTTCTGATCTTTCAATTAACTTATGCATACCTTCGAAAAAAAAAAATGTTTTATCTTTTCCTTAACTCAAAAAACATACGCTGAAACTGAAACCTTCATATCTTCATCACTTGAAAGTTTCTTCGTACAAAGTTATTTTTTCAAGTTTCGGAATAAACGCTCGGAGCCAGGTCAGGATTGTAAGGTGGGAGAGCTAAATTTCGAAACCCACCTTCAGCAACACGGCTTTTGTTAACAGAATCTTTGAACCGTTCTTGAAGCGTAGTATTATCGGGCTGTGGAGACTCATTTATCTTTGTAATCGATCAACAGGATCCATTCTGAGTCACAAAAGACTGTCGCCAAGATTGTCCCAGCTGGCTGTGACACCTTAAACATCTTAAGTAGGTAGTGGTGTTCCTTTTTTGTGCCCCTGCAATGACTCCTGTTTGGAGTCTGGTTTATAATGGTGAACCCAAGTTCCGCCCTCAGTAATAATTTGAGGCAATGCTCCAAATCTGTCTTCACTACAGAAGTCCACAAACTCGCGAGAACACTACACGCGCCATTTTCTTTAAGACTTCGTGAGCATTCTTGGCACCCATCTTGCGCTGACTATATGATAAAATAGGAACTTTCAGATTGATAAAGCTGATGAACTACTGCAACAACTACACACAAGAGAGCAAATTTGTCACCTGCTCCAGCTAAAACCCCTCCAAACTTCTATTATCATTTTACACTATGCACAGTATATATTGGAGAAAATGGGTATCAAATTGTAAAAAAATTTCTATTCAAATTCAATACAAAAACAGCATTGTTCATTAATTTTATTTACAAAGTTTACCAGCAATGCCCGATGTTGCCTATAGGCAACATCTTCCAGAGAACAAACTAGGATATGCAGGACCTTAAAATTAATAATATTTGTTCTTTAGGTCTTTATTTGCAACTGTATAGCTTCAACAAAATTTTTAGTCCCCCAAATTAATTGGGCATGAAAGGGTTAATCATACCAAAAATATCTTGAAGAATTTTAAAAATGGTTGTAGCTGCTTCTCCAAACATTTCTGTGAGTTGCGTCTGCTTTAGGCGGGGAATATTAGTTTTTGCACTTTTTCAATGATTTTCGGAGTGGTCACCCCTGTCGCCCATGCTGACCGTGGGTCTTTTTCAAGTGAGTCACTGCCTTGCTTAAAAAGTCTATGGCACATATAAACCATAGTTTGAACTGATTTTCCTTTTTTAGTAAGAACATTTAAAACAGTGTGGTACCCAATTTGCTCTATACTTCAGATTTTATTTGCGGTTGATTTGTTTGGTCGGCGGTAGTTGAAAGACTAATGACCCGAAAAATGAAATGAAAAATGTATAAGGGTAGCAAAAGAATATGGGGAAATCAAGGCAAGTGTGGCTTTTTCGAAAAAAAAAAGTATTTTTTTAAACATGTACCATCCTATTTTGGACCGTGAATTATCAATTTTAGATATATTAGAAGTATTTTCCAGCCTGCGTTACTGACTTTTTTAGATCGCCTCCCCCAATATCTTCAAAAATCATTTTCGAGGGTGATGCACTATATTTAGCGAATTAGACTTTATCGAAAGAAAGTAATTGTTTGTAGAAAACTACTTCTAATATATCTGAAATTGATAATTCGCGGTTCAAAGTAGGGTGCCTCATGTTTGAAAAATAACTTATTTGCCGAGATTTCTCCACATACCAGCAATAGTTCAAGTTTTTATTGGGGGTGATTTTTTTACATATTAATTGGCCCTAGATCCATGATCATGCAAGGTTTGTGCCCCTTATAAATAAAATTTTTTTAGACGCAATTACGCATGAAAAAATTTGCCATTTGTCACCAGGAGTGACACACCCTTCTACCTGGCCAGATCTTTTAGTCATAACATTAAGAAATAATAGCATGTTAGATCGCAAATTAACAGATTTCGGATGAAAACCATTCACACAACTTGTGAGATCCGTATCTAGCGTTCTACCGGAGGCACATCAACGGGATGCGGTTTTTCTTATGTTTAAACACCCATGCTAAAAATTTTTGAAGCCCTGAACAATCCGCTGAACCGCCTCAAAAGTTATAGTTCAAAAACGGAAACCGTTTTTTCAATTCACAATCAAAATTTGTGGATTTGGCTCGAATTTCAGCAAAAAAATTAAGCTTCCAGGCGGTAGCACATGCATGCTTTGTATTGAGCATCATCCAATAAGTGTCCCAGACATGTTAGAATGGGTGGGAAATGAAACGGGTGCTCACTCGGTGAACAGAGACCTGTTCACACCGAAAGTCACACTTGCTGAGGTTTCCATAAACATTTTGTTTTATTTTTTGTTTTTTTTTAATGTATTTTATTAACAATCTGTCAGCATTTAACAATAAGTAAATATATTGAAAGGGAAAAATAATTTCCCCTTCTTACCCCCCATTCCGCGGACTTAAAAACGTCCATGGTTGTATACATTTCAAGATTATTTTTTCATTACATCACCCGTGTGCATGGGTCTGTTAAAAACCAAATCGGTTTGGTACCAAATCACTGATTATAATGACTAAAAGTTATAGAATATTATGTAATGGCAGTCATATACGTAATTTGGAATTTAATTAAAAATCAAGCAATCTATTCAAGAGAATACGAATGCTGTACAATAAATGTATCTGTATGTATTCTCCTTTAACTCCTAAAAGGAGCATAGTGCCAATACAACATATAATTTTATAAATTTACGAATAAATTTTACGAATATTTATTTTTAATCTCAACTACAAAATTGCTTAGGTATAACAAGAAGCAACCGCCAGGGGCAACCCCAACTTTTCAAAAGCAAACTCTGCACAAAAAAAAAAAGAAATCCAAAAACCCGCCCTCAATGAGAAAAAATTTACGACCAATAAAAAATAAAAACGCAGTGAAAATTTTAAAACACCCAACACCACCACCACCCACCAAAGAGAATACATACTTGCCACACAAGGTAAGTCCAAAACTTTGCATAAAAGCTTACTTTATGCCAGAAATGTATGTGGATAAATAAAGTAAAATGCGCCTGAGCAGGACAAGAATGTAGGGACATGTGGCACAATACAAAAATTCGAATAATAAATGTGGAAGGAAAGAAGAGCAGCGCATATAAAATGTGAATGGAAATTACATAAAATTTTAAAATGAGAAAATTCAAAAACTTATGATGATATATCAGCATAAAATTAGAGATAGCAAGATAGAGAGAGAGAGAGAGAGAAGCACAAGGTAAAAAAAACATGGCTGCCGCCAATGTGGTAAATCCCTAGATATTTTTGTGCGCATAAATTTTAACTTTTGCTTGAAATTCAAAAAAAAAAAAAAAATCTCTAGGAAATTTATGAAATTAAAGTCCAATGACGACATTTATACCCAACCTCCCCCACTTTCACCACTCCACATGTTCACACATGCTGCTTGCTTTCCTCTTACTTTTCTCCATTCAGTGATGTTGTGTTGGTGATACTCTGCTTTAAGTAACCCATTTCCGCTTTTGGTCGTATATCAAAACTTGAATGTAAATCTTTATATTTCATACATCATGAAGCTGAAGCCAAGGAAATTTATGCTCGTAAATTCAAATTCAAATTGCCTCAAATGAGAAATTTCCCTAATTTATGCCACAGTTGGTGTTTTTATACGAGAAATTTTTGTTTTGTTTTTGGAGCAGTAGCGCGGTATGTCTCTGTGTTCTACGAGTGATTCATTGTTGGAAATAAAGTTTCTTCCTCAGGAAAAGCAGTGCGTATGTGTGTTTGTTTGTGAATAGGTAAGTCCCCGATTAACATAATTCATCCCTTATTTTCTGCAATGAAATGGAGTTTTTGTTTTTGCTTATATGCAATAAAATTTATTTATAACAACGAGAGGAAATAGTTCATTTTAACATTAAGATATACAATTTGCATATTTAGTAAATTAGAATATATAAAGATGATGTATGTATAATGATTTTGCTTTAACAGGGGAAAGATTTAAGAACTAGGTATAGGTAACAAGGTTTTGATTGTATTGATAAATCTACAAGAAGTTAAAACTCATAAGTTTATAATTCATTTCAATTTACCTGCACTGTAGTCAAACAAATCAATCAAATTTTCAAGTGCTTCAATACCCTCAACCTGCAATTTTTGGAACTTTTGGAAAACTCTCCAAGCAAACTTAAGCTACGTTTTTAACTGAGGTTTAGCTGTGACAAGATTTATAAATCTAGTTGCTAAATCCTACGCGCTTCCACTGTTTATTTTTTACAGTAAATGTCATAAGCGGGATAATAAGAATTGTTCTTCCATTTTTTCTTAATATTTGTCTTCCATTTGGATATTTTTTAATGGCATATAATGTCAATTGTTATGTGTTGCTTCTTTTTCGAAAATAGCCTTAATCGGTAGTCCTGTTGAAATTTGTACGCAGATTTATGGGGCTTAAAACTCCTCAAGTGAGCTACCTAAGAATTTACACGTTAAAAAGGCTTTAAAAATAAATGATTTTTTGTAGCAACTGGTAAGGATCATTAAACAAAAACTAGTAAGGGTGCTACCTTTGGCCTGGCCAAACATTAAATACCCTACACAGCAGTATTTTGAAAATTTTGCTTATATGGGAGGTGCCACGCGCTCTTATCCGTATTCACCCAGTTTTTCTCAGAGTTTGAATTTATAGTTCTTAGTGTCTGAGTGAAATTTGGTTGGATTATCTCAAAAAATCTTTTCAGTACAGCGTTTTAAACCTTTTGCTTATATGGGAGGTGCCACGCCATCTTGTCTGATTTTATCCAGTTTGTGTCAGCCAGCCAGACAGACGGATATGGCTATATCGACTTAGGAGCTGACGCTGATCAAGAATAAATATACTTTTCTATATCTGCCACGCCTCCTTCTCTGCGTTACAAACGGAAGGACAAAGTGAATATACCCTGAGTGTAGGGTATAAAAATGTTTTTAATATGTTTAGCATAGACCGGGGAGAAAATAGTATTTGTTTTGGGAGCACAATTTTTCATTTATTATTGAAAATCTCTACGTATATTTCAAATAAATAAATAGAAAAATCAACCATCTTAACCGCCTCTGAGAAAGTTATAAACTAGTAAGGGTGTAACCTTTGGCCTGGCCAAACATTAAATACGCTAGAATGCAGTATTTTGAAAATTTTGCTTATATGGGGGGTGCCACGCCCTCTTGTCCGTATTCACCCAGTTTTTCTCAGAGTTTGAATTTATAGTTCTTAGTGTAAATAGTGTAAATATACTGAAATTTGGTTGGATTATCTCAAAAAACGTTTTCAGTATAGCGTTCAAAATCTTTTGCTTATATGGGAGGTGCCACGCCATCTTATTCGAGTTCGTCTGGTTTTAACTCAGAGCGTCCATTTATAGTTCTTAGTATTTGAGTGAAATTTACTTTGATTATCTTACCTTTGGTTGCAGTGTCGTGAAAAATACTCATAAAGTTGCATTTTGAATATATTTTTTGTATGGGTGCTAAGTGTGTCCATTCACCGATTTCGCTAATTTTCAATTTCTTGCTAACTTTGACGACGTAGGCAGTGTGTCAAATTTCATTGAATTATGTTGCTCAAATTTCCCAAAAAATGTATTTTGACGCACACCTAGCCAGCCAGACAGACGGACATGGCTATATCGACTCAGGAGGTGACGCTGATCAAGAAAATATATACTTTTCTATATCTGCCGAGCCTCTTTCTCTGCGTAACAAACTGAAGGACAAAGTGAATATACCCTGGGTGTAAGGTGTAAAAATAGAAAAATAGGCAAAAATGCAATTCGGTCATTTTTCATTAAATTTTATGTAACTTTTCGATTTTCTATAGTAGTAACTTATTTTCTTCACAAATAAATAGACAATAATATAAAAGACTAAAATGATTTCTTACAAATTATTTTTTTGCATAAATTTGCAGTTGATTTTGATTTTTTTTAGGTTGTTCGAAAAAAGTGAGGTGAATATCGTCTATAGGTAATTTAATTTGAAATGTAACACGTTCTTACAAAGATATTGAATCTTGAGATATATGTAATTAAGTGGATCCATCTTTTTTTTTTTTTTGGTCCAAAAACCGAAAATGACTGATGCCTCGAAAACGACGTGAAAGAAAAACAAACTTATGTGATTTTCGAACTCAGCAGCCCATTTTACATTGGAAATTAATAGTGGCCCCCACAGTGGAAAAATTTTTTTATCATTTATAAACTACAATAGTGTAATTTTTAAAAAGTTAATCTAAAAAAAAAAATTAAAAATGGTCCAAGAACTCTGAAAAAATTCACAGACTGCTTTTTGGACTCAGGATCAGAATGATGAACCCAAAGTTTGTCCCCAATAACAATTGGAGAATATAGTCAAGCTCTGTTTTCACTACAGAGATTGTAAAACTCGCAAATATTTCTTTCACCCACTGTTTTTTTTGAAGTTTTGTGAGCATTCTCGGCACCCATCTTGTGCCAACTGTAATCATGCCAAGAGTAGCGCGAACAGTTTTAAAACTTGTTGTATCCGATACCCCAACCATTTTCGTGAGCTGTGTCTTTTAAAGTTGGGCAGCTTCCAATATTAATTTTTCGACTTTTTAAAAGATATCCGGTGTAGTCACCTCCATCAGCTATTGGTGGTCTTCAAGTGAGTCCCTACCTTGTTTTTACTCGAACAAGAGTCCCCGTAAACTGATAACGTCTCTTTCAGTATGGTTTGAACTGATTCTCTTTGCTTGGTTAAGAAATCTATATGAGCGCTGTGCTCAAATTTCTCCATATTTGAGATTATATTATGATCGACTCCTTTGTTCGATGATATGTAATTTGAAATTATCATTTCGAATATAGTGCTTCATAAAGAAATGAGAGTTATGAAGCTTTGCTTGCATGTTTGGGATGACGAGCACTGGTAAAATAACATTTTTAACTCGATTTTTCTCAAAAGTGATTTCTTATCAATTTTACTGTATAAGACGAATAGTTTTACAAATGACATTTTTGTATTTTCCATGCATTTGACAACTTGAGATAAAGCATAAAATCTACTATCCGAAGCAAACTTTTACATAAATCTGCAACAAAAGCAACATTCAAATAGACACAATGGACATTTCAATAAGAAAAAAAAAAGTACAAAACTTCTTGCAGGACATGCATGGCTGGCTACCTAAAACCAACTCCAAAGCAGCATCCACCCTTTATTATAACACAACAACAATAATAATAATAACAACAACAACAATAATAACAACAACAAAATCGGAACTAAAACGCAGACATAAAAATAGTAACAAAGGAAACTACAAAAATGCAAAAAAAAGGAAGAAAAGAAAGAGATTCCTCGTGGTAAGCAATCATGCAATGGTACGGACGCTGCGCTGCTACAGCAACCACGAAGAAATAAAATCGATTTTTGTGTCATAGACACAAATACTCATACTCTCCAAAGTGGTCGAAGCAAATGCTATATAACATATCGATAAAGAAAAACTTTGCATTCTTAACCCCACCGTAGTTATACGTATAACACCAACGTAGACGGTAGTTTTGCCATTTGGTGTCGTTTGTAATGTGACAGGACATTTGCTACGATAGAAAGTAGTTGTGCATACACGAAAGGGTGGACGTTATTTGGAAAAGTTTCAAACTGAAAGCGTATTCAGAGGAGTCGAATAATAATAAAAGGTGTCAAAGAAGACCACAAGTTAGATATATGGACAATCTGACAGAAGATTACTTGAGACAATTATGATCCCAAATGAGCTTGTATGACCAATTATGATATTCATGCTAATGATGATGACAATGACTCTGAAATGAAAAGGCTTTGTGTTGAATCCATAGGAGAAAACTTAATACAATATCAGTTTAAGGTACACCTTAAAATGTATAGCTAACAAATATTAACATTTCCCTAACAACGTGCAAGAAAATGCAGAAGCCACACATGCATACGTCCATGTACTACATATATTCATATGTATTGGTTCGTGCATTTGTATCTTTCGCATTGAAATTTTATTCCCCATTGCCGGCGGGTTAAATGGAAAAATCAAAGCAGAAAATCTCTAGAAAAACGAAACGAAATAATAATGGAAAATGTTGTATTCGTAGCAGTATTTATTTATATTTGTATATGTATGCGCAATCGATGCGATAACGACAACACATACCTACAACGTTACCACACCGCATGGTTTGCATCATGAGGTGCACATGGATACTACAAGTTGATGGTAATTGAAGATGAGCCCCATAGCATTATGGCAAAAAAGGAGTGCGGAGATGTAGGAAGAAAATGAAAATTGCATAGCACCGTGCTACTATGGAAAGGAAAATAACACACAGATTGCATTTTTCAAAATAAAACCAAGAGAATAACT
The DNA here is from genome assembly GCA_951812925.1 of Calliopum simillimum. Lineage (NCBI taxonomy): Eukaryota > Metazoa > Arthropoda > Insecta > Diptera > Lauxaniidae > Calliopum > Calliopum simillimum. The sequence continues at coordinate 37,950,524 of OX638369.1, forward strand.
TCTCCGTACTTATGTACATTAAAGTTGGTTGCCAACAAAATTCACGGTTGACCACTGGAAGGACCATATCCTTGTATTATTGTTAGACTTTCAAAAAATATTTTGACTCCAATGAAAACAAAATAAAATTACAACATTGATATGGAAAACATTTTTGTTCAACTATTACACGAAGAAAATAATCACAAATAAAAATTTTGGAGTTCTATAACAGTAGTTTTTGGAAAGTAGCTCGCTGTCTCAAAAAATTGATTTTGAAAATTTAAATTTCATACATACCACCCATTTAACATAGAGCCTGAATTGAATAAGATCCCAGGCCAGCCAGGCCTACGTCATTTGCGTAAATCTGAAATTTTGTTGGTAACTTAACAAATAGTTTGAAACGTCTGGGTATTTGCAAGCTTTAACGGTGGAACCTTACACAGGCGGTCGGTACCAAAAAATGGCAAAAGCAAAGCTAACCTGCATAAGACGGGAATTCAAAACATGTTTCGAGCCTTATGCTGCACCATTTTGAAAATTTGTGTGTTTTTATACCCTACATCCAGGGTATATTCACTTTATCCTTCCGTTTGTAACGTAGAGAAGGAGGCGTGGCAGGTGTGGAAAAGTTTATATACTTGATCAGCGTCATCTCCTGAGTCGATATAGCCATGTCCGACTGTCTGGCTGACTGGCTGGCTGGCTGTGAGTGGAAATACATTTTTTTGATTTCAATGAATTTTGATACTCTGCCTTGTCGTCAAAGTTAGCTCGAGAGATAGAAAATAAAATATATGTTCAAAACGCAATTATAAGAGCATTATTTCCGATAACGCAAGCAAGATACACATAATTACTAGGGATAGTAAATGCAACCTCTGGAAAAAAAAGTGGCTAATTCGCTCCAGAGGGCGTGGCAACTCCCATATTAGCAAAAGTTTCAAAATGTTATACTGATGGCGGTTTTAGCGATAACCCAACCAAATTTCACTCAAACACTGAGAACATTAATTGCAAGCCCTGAGCAAAAACTAGAAAAACTCGGACGAGAGGACGTGGCACCTCCCATATAAGCAAAATTTTCAAAAAGCTGTACTGAAAGCATTTTTTAAGATAATAAAACCAAATTCTGTGCAGCCACAGCGAACTCGCGATAATATTAACATCCCAGGATATGAACACTTTTCCCTACCATTCACTACTTCAAAATATGAACGAACAAAATGAATAAAAAAGTTTCTTTGGAGATTTTATATAAAAATTATTTATTTTGAAACTATAGTTCAGTCATTTAGTAGTTTTACCTGGAAAGTTTTGTGGGATTTTTGCAAATGAGTTATTTTACAGATTTCGATGTGCTCTTTAAGAATTTCAACTTTGCTACCTCGAATTGTGTTCGCTTGCGCCGCCATCTTGGAAAAATGGCGTCCAAAACCAGTTTCTTACAAATGTCTCTTTAACGATTACATTTAGAGAAAAATATTGTGGCACAATATTGTAGCTTATAAAATTTTCTAAAAAAATTACCTTTGAATTGTTTTCGTACGACTTATATCTCAGGAGATATTCTAATTAAAAATTCGAAAAAAATTAGTATATTTGTGCGTGCCGCTTATGAGTAGGCAAAGTGATGTGTTGAGCTTAAAATTACGATAACTCATGAACGTTGAGTCATACGATTAAAGTAAAAATATTGATTTATAGGGAATTAATTGCACTACAAGCGTAACATTATTTTTTTTCATATGGCTCATAGTTTAGGAGATATTTTTTCAACAAACCTAAAACTTAGAAAAAAACCGTTTTTTCAAAATAGCTCCAAAGCGGTTCATTTTAGAAAAAAAAAATTTTCTTGCATTTTGTATATATAGTGGAATTTAAAAAGTAAGATATTTTAATATGAACTCATACATCGTCGCCTGAGTTCTCTTTTGCCCCATCGACACTTTTTGACAATTTGAGTTAAGACTTGTTCCATAGGTTTTGAAACATGATCTTTCTAACGCTGTTCTCAGAATGCATCTATCTCTTTTAGTTTCTGAGATATGCAGTGTCCACTTTGCTCCATATGCCATGCTTTTTAATTTTTTTATTTCTTATTTGCTCCAAAAGCCAATTTTTGGTTTATGGAGCAAGTTTTCTATGAAAAAAAAAAAGTTTTAAATTCTTAATTCTTATTTGCTCTATAGACATAGAAAACTTTCATTATCATTTTTCTTTTAAAAGTTTCCTATGAACTAAGAAAGATAACTCGATGAAATTTGGTGCATCACCTCCTTCGACAACGTTAGTTCGTTGGATTGAAAATGAGCAAAATCGGTCAACGAACACGCCTGCCGGCCATACAAAAAAAAATTTCACAACTCAATATTAAGCGCCTTTTTAGCGATAACACAACCAAAATACACACAGATACAGGGGATAATAGTTACAAGCTTTGAGCAAAAATTAGGTGAATTCGGGCAACAGGATGTGGTACCTCGCATAAAAGCAAAAGTTTTAAAATACTTAACTGGATGCGTTTTTTGATATAAACAATCCAAATTTAACTCATCCACCAATGATAAGAAATTCAAGATCTGATTAAAAAATTGGTTGATTTGAACAAGAGGGCGTGGCACCTAGCATACACACAAAGTTTTCAAAACGCTGTAGAGCAAGCGTTATTTGAAGAAATGTAATAAAATTTCGCACAGATGCTAGGAAAAGTTAGTGAAAGCTCTGAGCAAAAGCTAGTCGAACACGGACAAGGCATGCCACCTCCCATACAATCGAAAATTTCAATTCTGCAGTGTAGGGTATTTAATATTTGGCCAGGCCAATGGTAGCACCCGTACTATTTGTTATTAATTTTTATTTAAAGAAACTAGTAATATCTACTACGTGTTCTTATTAATAATGTTTTTAATTTGTTTGCCCTATTAACACTGTTATGTATGTTTAGTTAAAAAACTAACGTTCTTATTTGCTCCATTGTCATAGTTTCTAAAGGCCAGTTTGCTCTATAAGCATGAAAAAAACAGTTTTTAATTTATTTGTATTGTATGGAGCAAAGTGTCCACTTGACTTATCTGATAAAATATCAAATATCGCGAAAAGTACTTTAGTCCCATTTTTGAAATTTTGCGCTGAGTTAGCCAATTAATCAACAAATTCTTTTGTTTAAATTTCGATGGTACTTTTTCTGACCAATTTTGTTTATTTTAAGTTCAAACTTTCTTTTTCGATTTTCTCGAAATACACTAGCATGCGTATGGGGCAAAAGAGAATTGGGGCGACGACATAGCTAGTATTTCATATCATAACTGTTAACAACTTTTTAAATTGGGTGATCTCCTAAACTAGAAGTTGTACGCAAATACTTTTAACGTACTTTTGTAGGAAATTTCCTGTGCTATAAAATTGGAGACCAACATTTTTCTGTAAAAGTTAGCGTTAGCGAGATATTTGCATAAAACTGTTTTTAGCGAAATTTATCCGTAAACATTTTTTGTAAATATTGATGTTTGCAAAGGTCGAAGTATAGTTACCATAGCAAAAAAAAAAAAAACAGAAATCGGTCATAACTTATTCAAAAGCCATCTGATTGATCCCCATTATAAGCATAAAATTTCGCATTTGAAAAATCAATTGAATCGCAACTCGCAAAAAATCCATTCGTTCCAGTTTGTCCAATTTGACTGCGCTGCACCCAAACTACAAGATGTATGAGTGCGGCGGGTATTTATGATGTACACACGCACACACACTCCCATAACAATGTACCAACTAATCTTCATATTCCTGCAATGAATTTTCTACAGAATGTATCCATTTTCATTTTACTGCAAATGCGGTCCTGCCATTTTCAGAAGAGACCCTCCAGCGTCCAGGCAGCGGCATTGGCAGCAAACAAATCGCCGAAATTGGGTTGAGTTGCGTTTTTCGATTTTTTATGTCATTTCATTCATTCATTCTTTCATTTTATTGATGCTTGCAAATATTTTATTATCGAATGATGTGAGTGGTTTTTGTGTCCTCCTCCTCCTCCTCCCTCCTCTGCTGCCACTCGCATTTGTACTTTTGGTCAATTTCCATTTATTTTTTAAGGATAACGCTGGCGCTGCTTGTTTACTTCGTTTTTCTTTTTTTTACATACGATAAAAATGTTGTAAAGGATGTTGAATACGATTTTCCATACTATAAAGCAGAGGAATATCCTTCGTGTGTAAATAAGAATACTGTGGGATTGGACTGGCGGGCGCACATAAACAACAACAACGACAGCGAGCGAGTGACAAGGGAATGATGATGCGTTTGCAAAAAACGCAAAAATTCAAAGGACCAGCCGAAACTGATGTCGTTGTCCTTGTAAGGGAGGTGGCGTTGTCGTGGGGTTGGGGTCAGATTTTTATGTGATTTTTTTCTTCTTCGTCTTCTTCTTGGCTTTTATGCATAAAAAATGTACGCTTTAGCATAAAGTCGTAAAAAACGAATTTGCCTTTTATGCCATTTGTTTGAGTGTATGTGTGTGTGTGTGCAAGTTTTTCCTTTTATTTTCTTTTGCTGGTGATGCTGACACGCAGACAACTGCTCAGCTGGAAGATTTAGATGCTCGATAGAAGCAGAAGATTCCATTGCTTATTTGCGTTATTATGAATTTATGACACTTACATTTGAGAGCATGTAATGCTATAAAAGGAAAATACACTGAAAGAAAGATGTAAATATTTAGGGAGTCTAAAATTGTGCTTCCCACTCTAAGCTAAGTAATTTGTCAAACATTACACAGGGCAACACCGATTCTGCGACATAAGATTTCGCAGTCGATTTCGATTAATTACAACCTACAGAATACGAAAATAAAACCAAATTCACCAAATTGACTCTATATTTCCAGATATCCTTGTTTAAAAGTGCAAAAATAGCTGTTTTGAGGCATATTTGACGTAGTATAACGCTTACAGTAGACATAGTAATAGACAATGTTAATGAAATCAAATAGGCGTAACCTTCCTCATGAAACCTTACCTTTTAACTTTTTCGATTAGATCCTTACTTTCCGAGTTATCAACCATTGAAGCAATGGTATTTCAACTCCTTATAAAGGACACATTTTTTTTTTTTTTTTTTGCAGCCTTAGTTTTTTGAGTTCATTCAGATTCCTTGAGGTTATTCAATGCTGAGAGTATGTTTGTTTGTCTGAATTGACTCCAGTTCTCCAGAAAGATGTTTGTGTTGCTACATCGGCTTTCAATCACCGATAATTAGAGACATCTTTCGGATTAAGCCGCGACTGAGCAATGCAAACTCTGTTGTTATTGTTAAATTTTATACTCCATATGAACGCAATCGAGTTCTTAAAGCTTTTGGTGACTATCGTAGGAGAACGAAAACTGCCGTAAAATTGAGTTTTGCTGGTATAGAGCCGGACAATGATGTTTATATTCTTGAAAGTTTGACACCTGAGAAAAGAAAACTAATGCAGGCTGCTGTGAAATTTAGGCGTCAAAAAGCTCTGAGTAGTACATTCTCTTTTCGTGGCAATATCTATGTGCGTTTGAAGAGAGGTTCAAAGGCATTTCGTATGGATTCTTTGCAAGAACTTGAAATATTTATTTCCAATAAGGGTGCGACTCATGAAACTAAATCTAATGCGATTGAAGTCACTGATGCCACTGAAGACGCTGATGCTAATGATGACGCTGAAGCTACTGATGAAGCTGATGCGACTGATGAAGCTATTATTGATGAAGCTGCGGGTGATGCTGCTGATGAAAATGATTAGTCTGTTTTTGTTGCTGTTTTTCTTTTCTCTCTTAACTGCTTTCTCTAAGTTACTATTTTTAATTTTCTATCTTTTTGCTTATTTCTCTACCTTTGTATTTATATTGCTTGATATTTTTTGCTATTTTATTTATTTAGAATTCTGCTTTTTCTATGCCTGTGTTAAATAATTCAAACTTAAGTGCTAGCGATAATTACAAAACTCTGATTAACGTGCTTTGTAACCAGAGCTCGGGACTAAAGATAGTCCACTTTAATGCAAGGAGCTTAAATACTTTTAAATTGGACTGCGTGAGATATGTCTTTGAAGATTCACAAGTCGATATAATTTGTGTTTCTGAGACGTGGTTCAACCGGGATGTTAATGACTCTTACTATAGTCTAAAAAATTACAAAATTTTTAGAAATGACAGAGAAAATAGAATTGGTGGTGGTGTGGCAATTTATTGCAAAAACCATTTGAACGTGAAGATTTTAAGCAAATCAAGTAACTCTGATGTAGAATTTTTGAACATTGGTATCACTGAAAACAGTAAAAAAATTTTAGTTTCATGTGTCTATAATCCTCATCGAAACTGCAGTTTAGATCCGTTTTTTGATACGCTTTCATGCCACAACATTGATTTTAGTCATTTAATTACTTGTGGTGATTTTAACGTTAATCTTTTGTTAAATGATTCACTTTCTGTGAAGTTATGTGATTTTTTTTCTGAAGCTGGACTTTCTATCATAAATACTGAGCTACCCACTCGTTTTGCTAATAACTCCAATTCTAGCTTGCTTGATTTGTTTTCTGTAGACGATCTCTCTGTTGTGCTTTTCAATGACCAAATTTCATTTATTTCAGATCATGATCTATTATTTTGTGCATTTGACATTGAATTAAATATAGGTACACCTGAATATTTTACTTATCGTGACTACAGGTCTTTAAATTTTGGCAATTTATCTCATGACATAGCAAATATACAGTGGAGTGATTGCTGGCTCATGAGCTCAGTGAATGAAAAATTAAACTTTTTCTATGCGGCACTAAACTATTTGTTTGACACTCATGTTCCTCAACGTAGAGTACGAGTGGCTAATACTTCCTGCCCATGGTTCACCAGGCCTGTTATTTCAGCTCTTAATGAGCGCAATAAAACTTACACCCAGTGGAAAAGAAATCCGTGTACTCGCAATTGGGAAAAACATAGAATTGCTCGTAATAAAGCCACTGCTGCTGTCAGAATATCAAAAAAAAGATTTTATATGTCCAAATTGAATACAGCCTTACCTACTAGAATACTTTGGCGGAATTTAAGAGGAATTGGTATTGGTAATAAAAGTAACATAGTCTGCAAGATTGACCCCGATGTACTTAACAACTATTTCGTGGGAAATCCTGTCGTTAATGTAAATTGTCAGGAATTACCGCCACCACTAAGTGTACCAAGTTCTTTTGAATTTACTGCTGTTTGTGAATCCGATGTGGCTAGAAAAATATTAAGAATGAAATCAAACGCAACTGGTGAAGATGGTATTTCTTTGAAATTTATAAAAATAGTGTTGCCTTTTATCCTTAGCCCTTTGACCCACATTATAAACCACTGTATTACGAGCTCTTGCTACCCTGATCTGTGGAAAGTTGCTTCGATTATTCCAATCGCTAAAAAATCTTCTGCTAGTGAGGCCTGCGATTTCAGACCAATAAGTCTGCTTTCATCTCTTTCGAAGGTTTGTGAGGCATTAATGGCGGAGCAGATTTTTTCTTTTGTAAACAGATATAAGCTTATCTCTGATTTTCAGTCTGGTTTTCGGGTAGGGCACAGCTGTTCTACTGCTGTATTAAAAATAACGGATGATATTCGTATATCATTTGATAAAGATTATCTGACTCTACTATGTCTATTGGACTTTTCAAAGGCCTTCGACAGTGTTGACCATACTTTACTTTGCCAAAAAATAAGACGTCTTTTTGGGTTTTCACTTCCAGCGGTTAAACTTATCGAAAGCTATTTGAGTAATAGAACGCAGAGGGTTAAAGTTGGTAGTGCTTACTCCAGCTATATGACTATCAGAAGTGGAGTACCGCAGGGTTCAGTCCTTGGTCCACTTCTATTTTCCCTTTTCATTAACGACATTTTTTCTGTAACTAAAAATGTTGCTATGCATGCGTACGCAGATGACCTTCAACTCTATTTGTCTAGACCAATTGGTCTTATTGAGGATTTGTGTTGTAGATTGAATGAAGACCTTAAGAATATTTGCGAGTGGGCTGTTTTGAATAAATTGAATATTAATCCTGCGAAGTCCTATGTGTTACCAATTTCAAAAACTTCTTACGCCATTGAAGAGTTACCTGATATCCTTTTGAATGGCAAAAAACTATCTATTGTAAGCAAAGCTACCAATCTTGGGTTTGTTTTAAATAATTCCTTAACATGCAATGACCATGTTAATTCCATGTTAAGTAAAGTTTACTATGCTTTGCGTAATTTAAGAATGACTTCTTCATTTGTGCCTGTTGAAACTAGAAGGCTTCTTGCAGTGCAGATGGTCGTCCCTCTTATAACATATTCTGAAGTTGTTTATAGTAGGCTCGACTCCTGCTCCTTTCAAAAATTGCAGGTAGCCTATAATAACATTACACGTTTCGTGTATGGCCTCAAAAGATTTGATCGCACCTCACAATACAGTAAGCTCATTCTAAATTGTAGTATAGCCGATTATCTTAATATTAGAAATTTAACATTTTTGCACAAAATCATTTACACCAAAACTCCATCCTATTTATATAATAAAATACATTTCTGTCACTCATCGAGAAACTTGAATCTTATTCTCCCTTTTTTTAAGTATTTAAGCTCATCAAGACTTTTTTTCGTTAGCACTGTGCGTCTGTGGAATTCTCTACCTCGTGAAATAAAATTTGTAACTAATAGCAATAAATTTAAGCAATTACTTTTCAATCATTTTTCCTAATCTATATTCTTCTCTAGTTTATTCATTATTTTTATTTCTTTCTTTAAGTTATTTAATTTATTTATTTTTTTCTCTATTTCTCCCTTTAATTTTGAAAAAACTGTTAATCTCGTAAAAATTAAATGTCAAAATGTTAAATACTTTAATGTGATTTAATTTTCAGTTAAATTTTTAAATAATTTCATTGCATTTAAAAGAAAATTGTAATTCTTATATGCTAATATTATACTAAATAAATAATAAAATAATAAAAAAAGACCAAAAATAGCTGTTTTGTTTTTTTGTTTGTATGGAGTTGAATGGGTGATAATTCGAAAAGTAAGGATTTAATTGGAAAAGTTAAAAGGTAAAGTTTAATGAGGAAGGCTATGACTTTTTGATGCCGATAACAAAAATTAATTACACTGTTTGCCGTGACCATTTTACTCTTCCAAATATGCCTCAAAACAGCTAGTTTTGCACTTTAAAGCAAGGATATCTGGAGAACTGGAGTCAATCCTGACAAATAAATTATACCCTACGCATCGCATGTCCTTGGGAAATCTGAATTTACTCACAAAACTAAGGCTGCAGGAATAAAAAATGTTTTTGTAGCCAAGTGTTACTGAGCGACCGATGTATTTTGTAGGTCAAAGTAGATTTTAAGATTAAACTTGTGTATCCTAGGCCGAACTAGTTCATCGTTGTTGTATTAAGCCTGACGGTATGTCTTGAATGTTTCCAAGTTATTAATGCTCAAATACTGTAAAACAATGTTGCGGGTGTCAGCGCTTCAAAATCACTGAGCCAAATGCAATCAGCGTAAAATTTTAGCTCGTTTAAAACAAACGGAATTAATAATTTTAAAAACTTCTCGGAATCACAACACTCATTTAAAATTGTTTTTGTTTCCATTTTTTTTCATACACACAAGAATCGAACTCAAAGTTGATGCAAAGTACACACAAAAAAATATTGAACATAATATTTATGAACGGCATTCATACATCGAAATTCATTGATTTTCAAATAAAAATTTTACATTAAATTTTTTGATTTTAAGAACGATTCATTAATCGTAAGAACATGAATTCATAAATATTTTTCTATGAAGAATTCTTTTATGAATTTCCGTTCTTAAATTTTAAGAACTTTTTCGTATGCGTAAGACGTTTCATAAAACTACAGATCAAATATTTTATGAATGCTTACATAAAATCAAAGAAACGTTCATAATTTTTTAGAAAAGGTTTCATCAACTTAAAATATTATTTTCAGTTTGTATTTCATCTACACCTTTTGGTTCTAGACTGGTTAATGATAAATTTCAAATAAAGTATTGTTGAAAATTCCTTTCTATGTCGGTTTTAACATCATGCTATGTATTCTCTTGGAACTCCTGAGCATAGTTTCATGCTATGGTAAGTATTTATTTTTCCAATGGGACAATAGCGCTTCAAAAAGCTTTCTCCAGCATCAAGCGCTTACTTTCTTTAAGACGCACTACTTCATTTTATTATTGTATGTCCTTGGTATTGGAACATGAGCGTTCTCCTAATAAAAAAAAAAAAATTATAATAAAAAAACTTTCACCCGCACTGGGGTTCGAACCCGGGAACCCAATCGCAGAGAAATATTACTGGCTCCCTTATCACATACGCTACAGACTCCTCTGACGTTTTTGTGTAAAATTTGTATTTTAAAAGTTTGATTGAATTTTTTTGTTTTGAAAAAAAAAAAACAATTTATGAATTTCATTCATAGATTTTATGAACGTGTTCTTACGTTTTAAAAATGATTCATAAAAAAAAATTTACGTATTTTGTTCTTAGATTTTAAGAAAAGTTCTTACATTTTATGAGTAATTCATAAGCGAACGTATGCGTTATTTAACGTATGATTGAAAATACTTATAATCAATGAATGCTGTACTCGGCTCATATTCGATGAATTTTTTCGTTAGAAATAATACATTTTTCATTAATATTATGTCCTTTTTTTTTTGTGTGTAGTGGATCATCAGTCCTTGTTTAATGGTGTTTCCGAGAAATTTGGAAAAAAATGTGTTCATCCTTTTCTTTTCATATTACTCTTGTTCTACATCTCCCCTGAAAGCACGATGAAACTAGAACAAGAAACACGTAAATTGGGAAGATAATCAGGTTTTTTGGTACCTCAAGGATTAAACACTTATCTTTTTACTTATTCCTATAAGGCCTATTGTAACAACCATAATAAGTCTTAATAAAATACGGTTCTTAAGTGAAATGTATTAAGAAATATCCCTATATTCATTAGAAATTGATGGGTATACGGTTATGTAATAACGAAGTTTAGGTCTTGCTTTACTGTCCACAGTGGGCTCCTATGAATTTTGAATCGAACTATAATGACGAAGATATCGGGATAAGGGGATGTTTTGGTAATGATTTCGGGATAATAAGAGTGTTTCTAGTGATGAGCAAAATTAGTCTTGGTCTTGAGTCTTGTTCTTGGTCTTGGTAGTTTTGCGAGACCAAGATCAAGACGCTCATATTTTTGCAACGTCAAGACCAAGACTGCTATGGTCTTGGGATTGGTCTTACTCGCGATAATTGTCAAGACCAGGGCTGCTTTTCAGTCTTGGTAATTTATAGTTAAAAGTTGTTTCACTCCCGTTTTGAAGATAAAATCATCTTTCAATTTGTATTTTGGCACCTTAAAAACCCAACTGCTTTGGAAAAATATGGTTTTAAAATTTTGAATACTCAATATCTCTGAAAATTTTTTCAAGACCAAAACTTAATGAGCAAGATCAAGACCTAGACCAAGACTCCATATCGAAACCAAGACCAAGGCCAAGGCTCAACCTGCAAGAACAAGACCAAGACCAAGACTGCTATGGTCTTGGTCCTACTGCTTTAAACAATGAAAGCGTTGTATTTCCCGGCATCATAGCTGCCCATTTTTGAAGATATGCCTATATTCGATCAAAATTCCAAAAATTTTTTATTTTTTGATATGCCACAGTTTTCCCTTACCACAATTGAATTCAAGCTGAGTATGGGCCTTATTTTAAATAAATGTTCTCGAGAATTTATTCTCTTAGCCTAAGCTTGCAATCGCAAAAAAAAAAATCTGTAAGGACAACATTCACTGGATTGTCGCTGAGGTTATCGCCAATAATTTGGGAGGATGTATTTTGACGTTTGGTGGAAAAATTTACTCTCCAAATTTTTACTAGGGAACTCAAAACTTGTATTAAAAGTGTTTGAAAAATGAATTTATAGTTTATTAAAATACGTTTCACATGAAACCATTGTTTTTGATATCCATCCAACCGTTTTTAACTTATACCGGTTTTTCTAAGATTACTTTACACTGCGTCACTTTTTTTTTGTGAAGGCAATTTTGTAATTTTACATTGTTTTGATTTTTTTTTTTATGAATTACTAATTTCCAAAATCCACTAAAATTATTAAAATACCACTGTTGCATAGAGGTTTTTTGAGCAAAAACAAATTCAACGATATAGGAAACAAACCAATGTTACAAAGTCGTTTTTGTGTAAAATTGGAAAAAACAAAGTCAGCGATATTGAAAAAAAAAAAGATATCGTTGTTGGAAAAAGAATTTCCATTCATAAAATATTCACGATTGCAAATGCTTCGTCTCGAGAGGAAGTATATTTTCGAGAAGGGAGTTTCCAGGCATATTAACTATAAGGCCCCATGTATAAGCTTTCCTTGTTGTAAGTAGTAAGATTAAAAATCAAAAACCCAGAAAATCCTAGGTGATCGTCTTCAGGAGATATTGAATTTGAGATCGTACCTTTATACTATATCTAATTTAAGACTACAACGTCATACTTACATTCCGAAGCCTTTTTGGGCATAAAAAGCTCAACAACTTTGGGAAAGATGAGTGGAAATAACACTTCATCTGCAATTCGAATTTTCTCTAAATTTCTAAAAATATATCATCTTGAACCCAGATGTAGTAGATTTAAGGTTCATATGATTGGTTTTTATCTTTGGTAGTAATGGATGCTTCAAGTACTAACAAATACATACTCAGCGCTTAAAAAATAATTATAATTGCTACAACAAAATATTTAATTATTTTCTCAGTGTATCTTCAAAAATCGCAAAAGTCGCTGCAGCATAAAAAAGCTTTTATTTGTATAAAAATAAAGTATCGTCCTTTTTTTAAGAGCACGCGGTTTTTAGGCAAATTGGACCCAAAAGGACGAATGGCTCTGCTGCTGTCGCGGTGGTCGGTCAGCAACACCCACTCAACATTGGACTGTGAAATCAACTTTATTGCGTCGATCATTATTTTTATTATTATTGTGTTCACTTCTTCGCAGGACGCAGGACAATGACGACGACGATGATGATGATGATGATGCTTCTTTTCTATTCATTTCGCTGATACGAGGGTACTAAATTCTCATGTTATCGTCATCATCACTGCCGACTCGAGTGGGTGATTGGGTGTAGATTTTTTATCTGCAAGTACGCGTGCGGTATCTCAAAGGCACAACAAACGCATTTGCGTTAAAAAACGAAAAAAAAATACAAATACAAACAAACGGCGGCGGCGACGACGACGACGTACACAAATTGAATTGAAATGCTAATGTTATGGAAATTGAAAGAGGTTTTTTGCGCTTTTTATGTGCGTTTCGCTTGGTTTTTTGTGTGTTTTTTGTAATATTTCGTTGTTTTTGTTGTTGTTTTTTTCGGCGATTTATTTCGTTGGTTTTTACTTTTTTTCTGTTTATTCAGCAAAAATTTCGAATTTCGAAATAAACATTTTTTTCATTAAATCTAAAAGGATAAGTAATTTTGTGTAACGGTCAGTTTTTCAGAGTGCAAGGAATAAAACAAAATACACAGGCATATGAGGTACATACAGACAGCCGAATCAACCAACCAACACAATCATAATAAAAATGAGTGTCCACTAAAGTTAAGTGTGCGCGCCGCAGTATTATTGTCTATCCAAAAGGACGACGCAGGATTCAAATAATAAATTGTTTTTATTGCTGTTTTTATTTTTTTCCATTACTGTTGTTTTTGTGTTTTACTGTTATTTTGTTTGTTTGCTTGTGTTTTTGTGCAAAATTTACATTAACATTTACATAAAAATATTCACTGTTTTATTATTATAATTGAGAGAAATATTTCATTTTGTTGTTGTTGTTGATAAAATGAATGGCGGTCATTCATTTCTAGTAGGACACACATAAAGCAATACAACGCAGAAAAGTGATGGCCTTTGCATACCTTGCTTATAAGTACAATATGTGAAAGTTGCCGCCAGTTGAATTCAGTGATTTGGAGATTAAAACCTTTTGCTTAGAGTGATTTGATCTCAGTTGTAATGGAGTCGCGCCATAGTAAATTGACTCAATTTCATTTGTAACAACAAGCATACAAAATGTCTCTAATTGTGAACAGGCAAAGATCCAGCAGAAATGACAATAAAAAACTCCTAGTTGGCTGTAGAGTAGATAGGGTCGAAATTTAGATTCATCCCGAAACTGGCTCAGAAGTTAGAAGGACTCTTAAAAACGATATCTTCATCATTTGTTTTTTTTTTTTTTTTTCATTCCGAGAAAAACCAATGGAGCACTTTATTATACTGAAGGGGTATTTTGGTTAAAAAAAAAAACATGTTTTTTGGTCATAACTTTTTTTTCCTTACAAAATGAATACCCAAGGGTGCTTGGTGCCACGCCATCTAGTCAGAATTTGCCTACTTTTTGCTTAGAGCTTATACTTACTATTCCTAGCATTTATGTGTGCTCTGAATTTTGAAAAACAACATGGAATCTTAATTTTATTCCAATAAATAAAATCGGATTCGGAATTGAGAACATGCTTGTATGTATAAAAAAAATTTAATCTCTTAAATTCCTGCAGTACCACGGACCATTCCTAAACTAGTCTGCAAACTACTCCATGGGAGAAACCGAATACATAGTCCAAATTCTGGTCCCATCACATATAAAGTTCTATTTACGTTTTTTATTGTTTGTCATTTGATGTGACCAATTGTCTCCTTATGCATTTCATTGATACCATAAAAAGGTCAATTGTCTCGGACCAGAAAAATGCCAACGTTTTTTTTTTATAAATTTCAAAGAATTTAATTTAACATACAAATTTTACACAAAAACGTCAAAAGGTTTCATAGACGAATATGCTAAGGACTTTGTTATATATATCTGAGCATTGTGTTCCAAGTCCAAATCGCAATGCGGATAAAATTTTTTTTTATTAATTTTTTGATTATTTTATACGTCGGCTATATTGGACACATGTTTCATTTTCCGTTCCGGAGACTTCAGACAAATGATATAAAAATTCATGGAAACTCAAAAATTAGAATTAAAAATCACCGATTGGAGGATTTGAACCCGGGTCTCACCACGCAGCACAAGTTATTAGACCGATACACTATCGTTTGATCTTCTTCGCAGTCAGCGAACGTCCAAACAGTGCATACGTAGTCAGCAACGTTATAATTTCACTTACACAATCGATACACAATTGGGCCACTTTTGGTACTAATGACGGTTTATAGATTACATTCAAACCATTTTTGGTGCAATCTATAATTTAAGTGAATTTGATCTAGTTTTAGGTGTAGTCTGTTTTGGTCTGCTTACAAAATAACTAGACCAAAGATGAGACTATTGAGACAATAGTCTCTGCCAATCCCAGAGGGATGAGTTAATCAAAACAATATAAAAATAAGTATTAATGGAGGCTAATCTCAACTAGCATTATAAAAAAAAAAAGTTTTAAAAAATCGGAGGTGCAAAAACCAAATTGTGTCAGGTTTCGCATATACATATAATTTTTTTTTTAATTATGTCAATAAGACACAATTGCCAAAAGAGGTCTTTCTATGAAAAAATGACAACAGAGCATTTAAAGTGTTTAAAAATGAAAATACTTTTAATACTTTTCCATCTATCAGCGTAAATCGGAACTTTCTCGATGATTCTAGTGACTTCATTCATAACGTGATGGCTCACAGTGCTTTTGAACAGTCGACAGGTTTGATGAAAATGTGGAGAAAATCTGTGAATGTGGTTTTATTTGTTTATAGTTTAGTGGGCTGAAAAATGCAAGCCCCGAAATCGTAGCTGATTATCTCCGCGAAAAATCGCTAAAATGCATATCCCATATAAAATAAAAAAATGAAGAAAAAACTTATATTTAATGTATTTTGCAATGTTTAATCCGAATCCGGTCTTAGAATTGCTGTATCTCATACGAATTTTGAGATATCTTAGCCTAATCATGGAAAAGACAGTTTTTGCTACATTTTGAAGCTATATAACTAGAATATAGAACATTCATACGTAGAATCCAATACAGTGTCTCAAAGTTCTGATTATTTTCTGTAAAACCTAATTTAATTTATGTCGATATCTTTATTTTTCTCGGAGATATCCTAACCTCAAAGTATTTCGAAGAAACATGAAGCTATTGACATAATATAAATGAAGTTTTAAAAAAAAAAGATAACAACTTTGAGATACCGTATCGGATTCTACGTATGAATGTCCTATATTCTAGATATATAGCTTCAAAATTTAGCAAAATCGGTCTTTTTTCAATGTTTAGGCTAAGATATCTCAAAAACCGTATGAGATACAGCAATTCTAAGGACAGATTCGGCTTTAGCATTGCAAAATTCATAAAATATAAGTATTTCCCTATTTGTTAGTTCTGTTTTTTTTTCTTTCTTTATTTTTTTTATTTTATATGGGATATGTATTTTTGATATATTTCGCGGATATGATCAGCTACGATTTCGAGGTTTGCATTTTTCAGACCACTAAACTAGTGCAAATGAAACCCCGTTCACAGATTTTCTTCATATTTTCATCAAACCTATCGACTGTTCAAGAGCACCGTGGGCGCACTGCTTATCTAGGATGTGTATAACATCGTCAAATTTTCCTCGTCACATCTTCTACTTCTCTTTTGTTTATTTCGCTCATTTTGCGCTGATTGCTCGTTAATTAATTTTTTACACAGGATACAATGAATTTTTTTTTTGTTGTTTATCTGTGTTTTTTAATTTATTCAACATTTATTTTGGATTTACGTTACATTATGCGCCGTGAACCATATTTTGAATACGATTTGTAAATCTTTTATTGCATATTAATGTACAAAGAAATGTTCTCCAGAAAAATAGTAACAAAAAAGCACCCTTATTTAAGTTTATATAATAAATCAGAAATATAAAACTTTGTAAAAGGTTTCAGTCCAGCAATTATATTGCCAAGGGTAATTAAATTCACAGTTGGATATGTCATAAAACAAACAATTTAAAAAGTGAATGAGAGCGTTTTTATAAAAAATTTTTCCATACGCAACAACACTTTAAATATTTAAAGTAAAATATAAATAAGTTTCCCAACAAACGACTACACCAAGTCATGGAAAGTTCAAGCTGACCGCCACCCTTCATTCGCATACTGTGTGTGAAATATCAAGAAAGCTGTCAAGGATTAGACTAACTGCCTCATAAATGCAACTTATGACCGGGACCAAAAACCGAAACATACACACACACATATACCTACGAGTACAACAACAACAAAAATGAGAAACCCATTTTCCAAACATTTGCGGTCATAATGTGATGTTTGTAACCAACACAACGAAATGTTGCTATGTAAAATATCGCAGAGTGTGGGACGTCGAGTGGGCGTAAACCATGGACCATAGTGCATACGGGTCATGTGCATGCAGGAGTACAGAACCAACCAACAAAAAATAGCAAGAAAGAAATGAAATGAACGGCGACGGTGGTGGCAGCATGAAAAATTACGTAATAATAATTTTAGAACGATAAATATGAATTTATTTACGTGCCAGGGATAAATTTCAAGGGAAGCTTACGAGACATTCACAAAAAAAAAAAAAACAACCCAAAAATGCTTCCTTCAGCAACTGCGAAAAGGGAAATGTTGCTGCTGCTGCTGTGTGAAATTGTCTTGGCTGTATTTTTGGTAGTCAAAATGAAAAAATTGCAAGGAAAATAAATAAATTATAAAATTATTTCACCATACAAAAGGATATGTCATGTATGTTGTGGCTATTTTTTATATTTTCTTTCTATTTTATTCAGCATTTTTGTTGCAAAAGTCTACTTTTTTACAAGACACACCCTTTATATGTTGTGTAGAATTTCTGTTTTGTATTTCTTGAATTTGTGATAATCCTGCTTGAAGGATTTGCAACCAAACACTTCTGCTGTGGGGGAGCAAAGCTAAGTTGTATTTCTTGTTTTGGCCTTTAGAGATTTGCAATATTTTATAGAAATATTTCCAACTTTTCTTTATTCTTAAGTGCTATGAAAAATTTAAAACATGTGTGTTAATTCACATAAGTATACAGTTCAAGTATACATATTTATGAAGTAATGCGATCTAATGCCATTGAACTTTAATCTTTTGCATAACGTAAGATAACATGAGAAAGTTGATCAGCAAGAAAGGGCAGAAAATAAAACAGTCCATTTAAAAATACCCTTAAATATTATGCTCCAGAATAAACGAGTCCAGGCAATATTTCCATTAACATTATTGGGATAAAACGTTTTAAGTATATGACCGAATTAAAAAATAAGATCGCAACAAAATTTATTTCAAAATTAAAAGATAAGGTCTTATGTTACGAAAGACACATTAGAAAAATATAAGAAGTTTTTTCCAGACACGATAAAAAATTCTTTAAGGGAGTAGTCAGGTAGAATTTTTTTTTTCCCCCCCGTTTTGGATACTTTAAACCCTCAAGAATAATGTAGAAACCTTCTTTTCCCTCAGATGTTATCGGAAAGTAATTAAAAACTAGTTTCGCCGCACGGCGTCGAGCACTCGAGTTACACACATGACGTGTTCAGTTGATTATTTTGTTGTCGCTTTCGTTCCCACTCTAACCTTGTCTAAGTGTACATTTGTTGTCGAATCGTGCTCTTCTGTCGTAAAAACACGCGTTTTGCAAAAGTCCTATTACTTCCCGACTCGTGCATTATTGTGTCGATAATATTGATAATTTGTTGCGAAGTCCTTAAACGCGTTTTTCTCATAACGGTGTTTTTTGAACTGGTACCCACGATTCCGGCTGATCTACTGTACCGATTTGCTTAAATTTTTTTTTAAAATGTTTGTAATAGATTTGGCTATATTGGGTACTAGAATCAATACTGTCAATAAATATTTAACAATATTATTAACAAAAAACGAGGTTGAAAAAGACCAAAAAATTGAAAATTACACTACTTGTTTATTTATCAATATTTTTTTTCAGTTCAAGTAACCAAGATAGCCATTCACATGTACTTTAAAATGCAATTTGTTTTTTGTGTTTCAAATGTTCTGAAATCGAGAAATCGTGGGTACCACATCAAAACCGGCATACTTCCGGTCGCCCATATCTTCACCGGAAGTCAACGAAAATTGAAAATTTTTTTGTTAGGTACTTAAAAATATGTACATACAATAACATACAAAAACATCAAAAATGTTGAATTGAAATTTATATGAAAAAAAAATTGTTTCGCAAAAAAGCTACTTCTACCTGACTTCTCCCTCAAATAAGCTTCTGGGAAGGTTGGATTCAAGCAAGCCTTCTAAAAATTTTTGGAAATACAACCAGAGATATAAGAAATTTTTGGTCTACAAAGTTTAAGCAAATGTTAGCACAAAAAAACATAAAAAATTATTTGAAAAAGTTCAGATTAAATAAATAAATTTATTCATTAAGTCATTTAATCGTTCATTGATTTGTTTAGTTATTCATTTATTCATATATTCATTTATTCATTTATTCATTAATTCATTTATTCATTTATTCATTTATTCATTTATTCATTTATTCATTTATTCATTTATTCATTTATTCATTTATTCATTTATTCATTTATTCATTTATTCATTTATTCATTTATTCATTTATTCATTTATTCATTTATTCATTTATTCATTTATTCATTTATTCATTTATTCATTTATTCATTTATTCATTTATTCATTTATTCATTTATTCATTTATTCATTTATTCATTTATTCATTTATTCATTTATTCATTTATTCATTTATTCATTTATTCAATTATTCATTTATTCATTTATTCATTTATTCATTTGTTCATTTATTCATTTATTCATTTATTCATTTATTCACTTATTTTATTTATTCATTTATTCATTTATTCATTTGTTCATTTATTCATTTATTCATTTATTCATTTATTCATTTATTCATTTATTAATTTATTCATTTATTCATTTATTCATTTATTCATTTATTCATTTATTCATTTATTCATTTATTCATTTATTCATTTATTCATTTATTCATTTATTCATTTATTCATTTATTCATTTATTCATTTATTCATTTATTCATTTATTCATTTATTCATTTATTCATTTATTCATTTATTCATTTATTCATTTATTCATTTATTCATTTATTCATTTATTCATTTATTCATTTATTCATTTATTCATTTATTCATTTATTCATTTATTCATTTATTCATTTATTCATTTATTCATTTATTCATTTATTCATTTATTCATTTAGTCATTTATTCATTTATTCATTTATTCATTTATTCATTTATTCATTTATTCATTTATTCATTTATTCATTTATTCATTTATTCATTTATTCATTTATTCATTTATTAATTTATTAATTTATTAATTTATTCATTTATTCATTTATTCATTTATTCATTTATTCACTTATTCATTTATTCATTTATTCATTTATTCATTTATTCATTTATTCATTTATTCATTTATTCATTTATTCATTTATTCATTTATTCATTTATTCATTTATTCATTTATTCATTTATTCATTTATTCATTTATTCATTTATTCATTTATTCATTTATTCATTTATTCATTTATTCATTTATTCATTTATTCATTTATTCATTTATTCATTTATTCATTTATTCATTTATTCATTTATTCATTTATTCATTTATTCATTTATTCATTTATTCATTTATTCATTTATTCATTTATTCATTTATTCATTTATTCATTTATTCATTTATTCATTTATTCATTTATTCATTTATTCATTTATTCATTTATTCATTTATTCATTTATTCATTTATTCATTTATTCATTTATTCATTTATTCATTTATTCATTTATTCATTTATTCATTTATTCATTTATTCATTTATTCATTTATTCATTTATTCATTTATTCATTTATTCATTTATTCATTTATTCATTTATTCATTTATTCATTTATTCATTTATTCATTTATTCATTTATTCATTTATTCATTTATTCATTTATTCATTTATTCATTTATTCATTTATTCATTTATTCATTTATTCATTTATTCATTTATTCATTTATTCATTTATTCATTTATTCATTTATTCATTTATTCATTTATTCATTTATTCATTTATTCATTTATTCATTTATTCATTTATTCATTTATTCATTTATTCATTTATTCATTTATTCATTTATTCATTTATTCACTTATTCATTTGTTCATTTGTTCATTTATTCATTTATTCATTTATTCATTTATTCATTTATTCATTTATTCATTTATTCATTTATTCATTTATTCATTTATTCATTTATTCATTTATTCATTTATTCATTTATTCATTTATTCATTTATTCATTTATTCATTTATTCATTTATTCATTTATTCATTTATTCATTTATTCATTTATTCATTTATTCATTTATTCATTTATTCATTTATTCATTTATTCATTTATTCATTTATTCATTTATTCATTTATTCATTTATTCATTTATTCATTTATTCATTTATTCATTTATTCATTTATTCATTTATTCATTTATTCATTTATTCATTTATTCATTTATTCATTTATTCATTTATTCATTTATTCATTTATTCATTTATTCATTTATTCATTTATTCATTTATTCATTTATTCATTTATTCATTTATTCATTTATTCATTTATTCATTTATTCATTTATTCATTTATTCATTTATTCATTTATTCATTTATTCATTTATTCATTTATTCATTTATTCATTTATTCATTTATTCATTTATTCATTTATTCATTTATTCATTTATTCATTTATTCATTTATTCATTTATTCATTTATTCATTTATTCATTTATTCATTTATTCATTTATTCATTTATTCATTTATTCATTTATTCATTTATTCATTTATTCATTTATTCATTTATTCATTTATTCATTTATTCATTTATTCATTTATTCATTTATTCATTTATTCATTTATTCATTTATTCATTTATTCATTTATTCATTTATTCATTTATTCATTTATTCATTTATTCATTTATTCATTTATTCATTTATTCATTTATTCATTTATTCATTTATTCATTTATTCATTTATTCATTTATTCATTTATTCATTTATTCATTAATTCATTTATTCATTAATTCATTAATTCATTTATTCATTTATTCATTTATTCATTTATTCATTTATTCATTTATTCATTTATTCATTTATTCATTTATTCATTTATTCATTTATTCATTTATTCATTTATTCATTTATTCATTTATTCATTTATTCATTTATTCATTTATTCATTTATTCATTTATTCATTTATTCATTTATTCATTTATTCATTTATTCATTTATTCATTTATTCATTTATTCATTTATTCATTTATTCATTTATTCATTTATTCATTTATTCATTTATTCATTTATTCATTTATTCATTTATTCATTTATTCATTTATTCATTTATTCATTTATTCATTTATTCATTTATTCATTTATTCATTTATTCATTTATTCATTTATTCATTTATTCATTTATTCATTTATTCATTTATTCATTTATTCATTTATTCATTTATTCATTTATTCATTTATTCATTTATGCATTTATTCATTTATTCATTTATTGATTGTTTCTTTTGTTCCTTTGTTAACACTTCTTGCGCCAGAAATAATTGTTGCTATTAATCGAATTCGATATCTTGTACGGGCTTTGTACTATTCATACGACTTTCGCCATTTTTTGAATTCTTTCTTCAACTAGTGATGAGCAAACCATGACCAAGATAATAGCAGTCTTGGTTTTGAACATTGAGTCTAATTTTAAATTAACAAGACTGAAAATGAGTCTTAGTCTCGAAAAATTACCAAAGGCCAGGACTAAATTGGCTCATCATTATCTCAAACGATAATATTCATATTTTGTTAAGTTGAGCAACTTCGCCTTTGCTTTCGAGTTTTTCTTGCCCCACAGTCAATGAGGATGGCGCTTGGCCCATGTATAAACTTCTAGCCTGGACGACATTAATTTTGAAGCCGTCTTTTTGTGCTTAAAAGACGAGACTTTGTGTGTTGCATTTCTGCATAAAAAATATTTAACTCCAGCATAGTGGATATAATTTTCTGACCTACCGGAATATTTTCTCTGTCAGAGAGATCATATGATATTGCGCAGCATTCTTTCAGTCTCAATATCTCAAGTTAAATTTTGTAGCGTTCTCTTGCCACTTGATGTCCTCGTAGAGTGCCTTATTCATTAGTAACGCGAACATTTCAAGTGCATGTTTGAGTTTTCATCGTAAAAGTAACGTTTCTCATTTAATTTTGAAAAGATTGTTTATTCTAGAAATATTTCTTTGCTCAAAATACAAAGACTGAAAAACACAAAGTGCCTAGGAAGTGGTATACTGGTATATCAAGAATCAAAAAAGAGCAAAATTTTTTATTAACAAAAACAATTTTTTATTAAATTTTCATGAAAATGATAAGCATTAAAGCTATTGGAATTCACTCCAAAACATATGAATTTCAAAAAGATTGGCTACATTTTAGAGCGACCGACATTCAAGCATCATTAACGTTTTCATATAAAAAAAAATGCAATCCTTTTGAAAGCTTCAAGTTGTCGCCATTGAAAGCGTCTCCTCTATTTTACATATAATTGACTGTCTCACTATAAGCAAACACTATTTCATCTTAGTTTCAGTGTCGGGAAAAAAAAAATACAAATAAATTTATGCTGACAAAAATTTACATAAAGTTAATCAATCATTTCTCTACCCTGCCACTATGCCAACAATGGAAATCTGCAGGATCATAGTGTCGTCCCAAAAGGAGACAACAGAACACTTGAATATGAATTGTTACAATTCCCTCGCCTTGGGCCGTCACTTGAACAATTGTCTACTGATTTATCCCCCTTATTCGCCCCAACTATACCCACCCACTTGATGAATATTTCGTGCATATCAAAGTGGCTGAGTTTCACAGCACTCGCAAATTTCATTAATAATTTTTCCGACGTCTGTCCGGTCTGTTTGAGCCACTCTTGGACTACTCAGAACAACGTATCCTTTGGATGGTGTCCAACTACATGTTCGCACAATTCAATGCTGAGATTAGCATTTCGGGAACGCAACTACACTTGAGTAACATGATGCTGCTGTTGTAGTTGTAGTTTTTCATTGCTGTGCTATTGTGGGTGTTTGAAGCATTTCATAGTGAATGAAATGCATAAAATAAGAGGACACAGCTTCTCAAGTGCTGAACATGCTGTAATCTTTTGGAGCATACTTTTCATCGCACACTGTACCTTGGAAGTTAATTCCATATTCGTAGTTTTCATATGTCCACGGCAGCCATGAGCTTGCATAATAAATTCAACACTTGCGTCGTCGTCGTCGTCGTTGTAAGTGAGGGTGTCATGATGGATGATGCAGCCATTCAGCGCCAGTTGGCCTTTGGCTATGTGCTGGTCATCATGTTCATGGAATTTTCGGTGGGCAACTGTGGGCGTAAGTTGTGATCCACCCGCTGAGCTTTTCGTATTTTGGCGCTTTCTTTGTAGAACATCATTTTTCATTCATTTAAAATGGGGCAACAGCGGCAACGCCATGAAATCGAATTCACACTCGAAATATGACGACGCACTCACTCACTGGACGCTTTGTGCTCTCTGCTTGTTCTCGTTACGCTTGAAAACTGACAAAATTTGATTTACTCACTTGATTACATTTTGAATTGGCCAGTCAGTAGTTGCCAGTGATTTATATTGTTCTCCTGTTATCCTGTTGTATGGGCGCGTATCAAAGGAAATCATTTGGATTCTTGTGCCGTCGTCCGTTCAAGTGTTGGAAACTTTTGAGTGACGTGTAATTTGCGTAGCAACGTATGCGTCAATATTCCGTAAGGACCTTGCAATAGCTATTGAAACTTGATTTGATTTTGATTGATGGGAATTTAAATGCTACGCAAAGGATGGCACGTCCTCATAAGTTGTACGGGCGAATAATTGTAGGAGGAGTATCAAGTATTGTACTTTTTGAAATTTGTTCTGCATATGGAAATCGAATTTCAATAAGCAATTAGATGGAATTAAAGTACAATACTAAAGTAAGATACTAAATTCAGCAGAAAAGTTTGGAGTTTTCCAATTTAAAAGCTTCTCTTGTGGAACATTTTCTTATCAAAACTAAATCATGGAAACATTTCCGCCAGAACACAATTAATCCAGATATATAAGTAATGGAATTGGAGATGTATCACGATAGTTAGATAATATAACTTTTCGAAGCGAACTTCGTTCAAGACAGGAAATTGAATGGTGATTAACGAGTGCCTTTAGTTGTTCCTAATAGCTCCACGATTCACATATGCATTTCGTAATCTCCGAATCTCGACTTAAGTTGGCCACGTTTTATATTATTTACCTTGAAAGTTCAACTCCAATAATTTAGGGCAAACTTCTTACTTTGTTTTTATTTTATTGATGTGGGTCATGATTGGTATCTTTGAAAATCTTTCTAAAAAATATCGGACACGTTTTTTGTTATTTTTTTCACTAAAATCTTTTTTCACAAAGTTTTAGGTACAAAAGCTTATACTTTTAATTCTGTTTTTGTCGATTACAGCGCCATCTACTGAATAGAGTTGCCCTAGCCATGAGGGTGACCTGGTGAGTCAAGATTAGTATCGTAAGATATGTATATATTCTCCTTTGACTCCTAGGAGGATATGCTCCTAATATGAAACGTCTCCATTTGTTGCGATCCCTTGCGATGACTTTGATCTCTTGCCACGACTTTCCCGATTCTTGTATTTCCTTTTCGCGCGACTTTTTCCAGTTGGTTTTGGGTCTACCACGTCCTCTACTGCCTTTTGGATTCCACTCAAGAGCATAGCGGCAAACTTTGCTGTGTGGTTTCCGGAGAGTTTGACAAATCCATCTCCATTTCCGCAGCTTGACCTCGTTTGCTATAGCCCTCTGATTGCATTTTTGATGTAGCTTGGCATTTGATGAAGTGCGAGGCCAGCAAACCTTTAGTATACGCCTTAAGTATTTGCTGACGAATACTTGCAGCTTCTTCGTTAGTTGTTCAGTAACAAGCCATGTTTTGCACCCATACAACAGAACCGATTTCACATTCGAATCAAAAATGCGCACTTTCGTTTTGGTGGATGTAACGGGTGAAGACCATATTTTGTTCAGTTGAGCAAACGCGCCTTTTGCTTTTGCTATTCTTGAGTTGATATCCTCTTTTGCTCCACCATCCATGGAGATAATGCTGCCTAAATACGTGAAGCTATCGACGTTTCTTATGTCATCACTGCCAGCTTTAAACGTGATTTCATTCCTGTTTGCGTTAAGCTTCATGCTTTTAGTCTTGGATACGTTGATTGGACGATAAGGGGCAAATATCGTCAGCGCAGTTGAGATCTTCTAGATGTTCGGTAAAGTTCCATTGGATGCCACTTTTGGCTTTTTTAAGAGCTTTATCTAGGATATCGTCAAGAACGATAAGGAAGAAAGATGGTAATAGTAAACAGCCCTGCCGTATGCCTGAATTAGTGGTGAATGTCGGTGACAACAACCCGTTGTGTTACACACTGCACTTAAAGCCTTCATATTGTACACGTACTAAGTTTATGGCCTTTGCGGCAATACCTCTTCATTGCAGTGAAACCCAGATGTTTTCTCGGGAGACACTGTCGAAGGCAGTGCTGTAGTCTACGAAGACAAGTTGAAGCGCAGCACGCCACTCGCATGATTTTTCGACGATTATTCTAAGGGTGTTTATTTGATCCACGCATGATTGGTTTGGTCGGAATCCTGCTTGTTGCCTTCGGGTGAACGAATCAAGTTTTTCGCTTACCCTGTTAAGAAGCACTTTTGTCAGTACTTTTGATAGTACTGAGAGCAAAGTTATTCCTTTATAATTTTGGCACTCACTTAGGTCACCTTTTTTCGGCAATTTGACTAGCATGCCATGTAGCCAATCTTCTGGCAAACGCTCTTCGTTCCAGAATCTGGAAATCAGGGGATGAAGAATCTTAGCTGATGTAATGGGGCATAATTTTAGCAGTTCAGCTGTTATTTGATCTATATCGGCGGCCTTGTTATTTTTCATGCCTTGGATAGCTGTCACTATTTCATCGGTTGTAGGCGGTTATGTTTGTATTCGACTACTACTGCGGTCACTGCGGCATTTGTAGTTGGTGATTATGGTTACGGGAATGTGGTAGATATGGGATTCAGTATGTCACAAAAATACTCTTTTCAACTCCTTAGTTGGTCGTCAGCGGATGTTAAGAAATTTCCGTTTTTATCTTTGATGGGGCGATTCTAGTGGTGTTTTCTGCCATATATTCTGCGGGTGATATCGTAAAGCTGCCTGAGATTTTGAGCATTTGAGCGCTTTTGGCTTCGCTCGCGAGGTCGTTATACATTCTTCTTTTGTCTTTTTTGCACGGAAACCGGGCTTTTTTATTAAGAGAGTTAAAGAACTTTCCGGCGTCGTTTTTTTGTGCTCTAGTTTTGGCGTCACCTCTCAGTTTCTTCATGCTTCTTCTTTTTTCAACAAGACACCACGTTTCCTCTCTCATCCAGTGTTTCTTATTCGAGGGTCGGAACCCAAGTATTTTTTCACTGGAGTTTAAGAAAGCAGCCCTAGCGGCACTCCATGATGTTTCAATGCTTCCATCACAATCGATCGGGGCTGTTTTAAGTTTTGCAACGATTTTTGCGTATCTCGTCGTTCTTTAGCTTAAGCACATCGAATTTTTTTCCCACAGATCTTTCACTGGGACATTTAATAGTGGCTAGTTTTAGTCAAATGACTGAACTGTACAATGTACTTATCGTTATGATACTTTTTGCCATTTAAATACTTCTCTTCTCAAGTTTCAACGGCTTCTTGATATTGGTCAAAACTTTTCGATTACTTCGGTATTTGACTGTAAAAAAACTTTGTTCATTTTCGTAACTTTCCATAAGAAACGTAGCCTAAGCATCTTGCAAAAAAAAGTTCCTATCGAAATTAATGTTCGAAGTCATGTTAAGGCATTAGCGCCGTGCAAGAAACTTACAGCAAAGGGTTAATTAATTCAATATCAAATTATTATCGAAGATTACGAATGTTAAATGCGTGTGTCACTTTAATCAATTTTCCATTAGAATTTTTGTTATTTTCTATGCTGCTAATTTCATCAGTTTTTGTTGGTGCTGTTGTTGTTGGACGTTGTAGTGAATTTTCATGTTGCTGAAGTCATGAATGACTCATCATAAAGCGATTATGATTGATGACTTAATTTTTTCCGCACGGACAATACCGACTCATTTAACCCTTTTGAATCATCTTCGTCCTTTTACTCCATACACACACACTCCAAATCATACACATTAGTTTTGTATATTAATTTCATTATCCCAAATATCGAGGAAAAAAAACAAAAATGGCGTCAACTTTCAGTTTCATTAAACTCTTATATGCATTTTTTCTTCATAGATGATGAAAAGTATAATGGATTCAAATGTACTCCGAGGAGTATAATGGGGTTTCTTTCTGAATTCGTGCACAAATATCAGAACAACAACAGAAGGGTGAAATTGAACGCAAAAATACTGTGTGTGACGAAGTTTCTGAAAGCATTTCACTGTTTAATTATGAAACTATTCAGGGAGTAAGGAAAGTGTTAAGGGGGTGCTATACAAACGTATGTACGTACGAACGTGTGTATTAGTCTATAAATGGTGGAGGTTTTGTTTTTTTCCCTGTGGGTTAATGACCAAAAGTATTTTTGCATTTAAATCATAGAAAAAATGCGATGACATTGCTGATGTGATGTGTTGTCAAAACCGATTTCGATATTCGCGCGATGATGTATAGGTCGGTCCTTTGGGGGTAATGAACAAGTGGGTTAATCAAATTTATATTATGTGACGGAAGTAAAGGGTGATTTTGGATTAATTATGGAGTTTTTCGCTTTGTTTCTTTATTAATGTTACCGTTAAGTTTGAAACAAAGTGTTTGTAAGAAGTGAAAAAGTGAGAGAGAGAAAAGTTATAATGCAATATATTGATGAGCTAAACGTCAATGGGACACAAAATAGAAGAAGAAATGACGCCTGAAAATCGCATTCTATTCCAACGTGTGTAGTGTTTTATATTTATTTTCTGATTTTCAAACTATCCTCCAATCCAGTGTACTTGCTCTCAAGGAGCTGTCCATAAATTTATTGATACTAAAATCGTTAAAAATGTACTATATCCCTTTATCCTTATGTGTCAGACACTTTCCCAGAATACTATCTGAAAGCCACGAAGTTAATGGATAGCCTTCAAATCCTTTTAGTTGAATTTGGGAGAGTCTTTGCTCGTTGTTGTTTTAAATATACTTTTTGTGAACTGTATTGTCTAACTGATATTCTTAGACCACAAAAAATCGATGAGAAAGATCCAGGTATTCCTACAATGCTCTTGGGATTTCTCCAAAAGTATGCTTTTCAGACGCAAAATTCTGTAAGTTAGAAATTAAAATTAAGTGTTCACTGTAAAAATTTGTGTGGTTACTGTAAAACTGAACCGATTTGA
Source organism: Calliopum simillimum (assembly GCA_951812925.1). Taxonomy (NCBI): domain Eukaryota; kingdom Metazoa; phylum Arthropoda; class Insecta; order Diptera; family Lauxaniidae; genus Calliopum; species Calliopum simillimum. The sequence continues at coordinate 37,980,138 of OX638369.1, forward strand.
TTGTTCGAATATGGAATTTCTTCGTAAAAGAGAGTACCATCGCAGCTTGACCTCGTTTGCTATAGTACTATAATTGCATTTTTGAAGTAGCTCGGCATTTGATGAAGTGCGAGGCCAGCAAACCTTTAGTATACGCCTTAAGTATTTGCTGACGAATACTTGCAGCTTCTTCGTTAGTTGTTCAGTAACAAGCCATGTTTCGCACCCATATAACAATACCGATTTCACATTTGAATCAAAAATGCGCAGTCTCGTTTTTGGTGGATATAACGGGTGAAGACCATATTTTGTTCAGTTGAGCAAACGCGCCTTTTGCTTTTGCTACTCTTGAATTGATATCTTCTTTTGCTCCACCATCCATGGAGATAATGCCTCTTAAATACGTGAAGCTATCGACGTTTTCGATGTCATCACTGCCAGCTCTAAACGTGATGTCATCCCTGTTTCCGTTTAACTTCATGCTTTTAGTCTTGGATACGTTGAGTTTTAGGCCGGCCTTTTGTCATTCCAAGACAAGTTCTTCAATTTTGCTTTGCATATCTGAATGTTTGGACGATGAGAAGCAGATGTCATCAGCGTAGTCGAGATCTTAAAGATGTTCGGTAAAGATCCATTGGATACCTCTTTTGGCCTTATTAAGAGCTTTATCTGGGATATCATCAAGAACGATAAGGAAGAGAGATGGTGATAGTAAACATCCCTGCTGTATGCCCAAATTAGTGGTAAATATCGGTGACAACAACCCGTTGTGTAACACACTGCATTAAAAGCCTTCATATTGTGCACGTACTAAGTTTATGGCCTTTGCAGCAATACCTGTTCGTTGCTGTGAAACCCAGATGTTTTCTCGGGAGACGCTGTCAAAGGCAGTGCTATAGTCTACGAAGACAAATTGAAGTGCAGCACGCCACTTGCATGATTGTTCGACAATTATTCTGAGGGTGTTGATTTGATCCACGCATGATCGGTTCCGCCGGAATCTTGCTTGTTGCTTTCAAATGGCCGAATCAAGTTTTTTGTTTATAGCCGTGAGTAGCTGATATAGTATCGGGGTGCACACACCTAACGCAATGGTATTCTCTCGAACACATACTGTCTTTTCGCCACCGAGCACTATCCTCCTATGTACCCGACTCTATTTGAGACAAGATCGCACCCGCGAATAACTGATATATTATCGGGCTACTCATTTGTGCGACCCCACACCCTTGTACTTACCACAGTAAGCTGATTTATTATTGGGTTAGGTGTGTTTAGTACCGCGGTCTCTACGCTCCCACGCCCACTACTACTATTTACTACAACTACTTTAACTCAGCAAATACCTTGTTTCCCTCTAGGTCGCCGCTTACCTTGTCTGCTACTTTTGCTTACTGCTGTTGGTGCTGGTGTTGTTGATTGGTCGCCAGCTACGCAAAGACTGTTCCGATCCACTACTATGTGTCTAAATTTATTTTCTGTTTCTGTGACAGCAAACAGATCGAACGACAGCTGCTTGTCAAAAACAGCTGTTGCACAATGCTGCCGTTCCGTCTGATTTTCTTCATGTGAGGGGGATTTTACCCTTAACTAAAATTATGCCTTTTTTCTTAGCTTACTATTTAATTACGACAATAAATCATAATTTTAATTAATTATATTTAAATTAATTACATTTCATGTGTAACTCAAAAGTAATTTGTTACTTATATATAAATAAAAATATGATATTGTATAATAATACGCATGTTATACGAAGCGATGATTTGTAGGATAAAAACGCGGCTTCGCCAAGTTTCTTCTCACAAGTTAAATCTCAGATTTATCATTGTAAAATAAATCATGGGATGAAGGCCCAGATTTAACGCTAAAACCAGAAACTGCATTAAATCACCTTTTAAATCTTCTGTGGAAACAGTCTATTAGTCACTTCATTATTTTCAAATTTCTTACTTCAAATTTTAAGCAATCATCGGAATCTTGAACATTTAAGGTTTGTTCTCCACATGGAAGAACTACCACGGTACCAGAGAACACTACTTTACATCAAGTTCGAAATTAAGCTTCAAATGTGGATTTATCTCGAAAACGGTTATAGAAAACAACAAGCGATTGCTTTATAATCATTTTATGGAGAGCTCCTTTCCTCCTCTGTCAATTTACTGAGTCCACACACCCTCTCACATCCACATAAAGGATCGCATGAACACACTAACATAATGTAAGCAAAACATAAAAAATCCAATTTAAAACTTTTCATTTTCAGTCTCCTAAATTTTTTTTTTTTTTTTTTTTTGTTTTTTTTTTTTTTCAATGCGGCCATTTGTAAAAATAACAAGCAACGAGCTTCTTCTTACAATTTACGACTAATTTTCAATTCCTTTCGTATTTGAACAGCAGGAACAAAAAAACAGAAAAAATCAAATAATAGTCAAAAAGAAATGAAAATGAAAGTTGAACATTTTCTTTAACATCATTCGAATGTAAAAGAAATGACAGTAAAAAGTCGCAGTCAGCTATGCCTACACACGCATACATTACATAGGGTGGATCATACTTTTAATATTTCAATAATTTTTTGTAGATGTCCATTAAACCATTTATTATTTTTATTGTATTAATTTCCGGGGCGCAAAAGTTTCCATTTAGCACACAAACCTACAATCGATATGCTGCCGTTTGGAAAGTCTAGACCAGAAATTGCTTGAAAGCAGATTGGATTTGTTCGCTCCAAAATAAGTGATACCGATTGCGAAGCCATTAGGCATTTTTGCCATCAACAGCTACAGAAAACACAAATCCGTTTGAGGAGCTACTTCATTTAACAATAATGTTCTTGGTGAAAACGGCGGAGGCTTTCACGCAAGGCTTAAGTACATTTACACCTTGAAAATGTATCTCTTTAGAGAGCAGTTCTCTGTGACAAAACAAGATTTGAATAGAGTACGCGATATATGTATGTTAGAGCGCCTACAAGATATATGAAATGTGCAAACTCAAAAAAATTAGGAATCGGTAGTGGAAAAAACCCAGCCGGTTTTCGATTTAAGGTCGAAAAATTGACTAAAAAAAGGCAAGTCACTTCGACTGCCCGATACTTCGGAACTATTAATTTTTTCGTAATCTTCATAATACAACTTTTGTAGAGAATGACTAGGTCAACATTATCCTCTAAGAAAGTTTTGGTCCAAAAATTAAACTTGTTGCTGTTTCGATACAAAAATTTAAATTTTCTAGGAAAATTTTCATGTCTTTTTTGCTATAAATTGGTTTTTTGTAATTTTTAAAGGGCGGAATATTTGTTTTGGAATTCTTATATTGTAGGAATTAAAATTTTGAATAATTTAAAAAAAAATTGATCTAAAAATATTAAGTTTTAAGGTATGGACCCGGTCTCAAAGTTTGGAAATGAAGTATTTTAATTTTCTTCTTTTAATCGCTTTTTTGTGGGATGCAAAAAAATGTATTGCTAGTTATTATTAAATGCATCATTTAGAACTGTTTTTTGCCTTCAAAATGAGTTATAAAATGGGTTTGTGCGATTTTTCTTTAAAAAGTTATGACCATTTTAAAATGACATCATGAAAGTTAAAAATCATGTATGGATTTTCTATAGCAATTGCCATGTTACTATATCTTTTATAATGTTTTTTTAAAATGGTGATAACTTTTTAAAGAAAAATCATACAAGACCACTTCATAGCTCATTATGAAGAAGAAGAACAGTTCTAAATGATGCATTTAATGAAAAAGACCAAAACGATTTCAGGTGGGTCCTATATGACCTTGAAAATCGTGTTTTTTAAACATTAGGGGTAAGATATCTCACAAACCATAAGAGATACAGCAATTTTGCTTCCAGTTCCGGATTAAACATCAATTAATAAATCTAGAATGACTATTTTGGTTTTGGTTTGTAGTGGTTTTTTTCAAAATACCATTTTCCGACCTCATTTTGAAAATTATTCGATGAACCAAATTTAAAAACTTTTTTTTCTTATTCAGTAAATGCGCACGTGTAATTTAACATCTTTGTGCTGTTCACGACAACTTGATTTAAATTTTTTAATGGGCTGCGTGCACGAAATTCGGAACTTTCGTTAATCTCTGCTGGAACAGCCCAAAAACGCACTTAAACGAAAAATAATGCTGTTTTCGTGTTCAGCAACCCCAAATTAGCTTAGAAAATATAAATACCAAAATGGTTTTTTATTAAATTAAAACTAAAGAAGAAAAAAATAAAAAAATACATTTTTTCTTAACTTTGAAACGGGCTCTTTTTCTTAAAAACTGATATTTTTTAATATTTTTTTTTTTAAATTAATCAACATTTAATTCCCTACAACATAAGAATTCCAGAACAAATATTCCGCCCTTTGAAAATTACAAAAAACCAATTTATAGCAAAAAAGACATGAACATTTTCTTAAAAAGTTAAAATTTTTGTACCGAAACAGCAACAAGTTTAATTTTTGGACCAAAACTTTCTTAGAGGATAATGTTGACCTAGTCATTCTCTACAAAAGTTGTCTTATAAAGATTACGAAAAAAATAATAGTTTCGAAGTATCGGGCAGTCGAAGTGACTTGCCTTTTTTTAGTCAATTTTTCGACCTTTGATCGAAAACCGGCTGGGTTTTTTCCACTACCGATTCCTAATTTTTTTTTGAGATCTTATTATTTTGACCTCTAGTTTCACGAAATGGACGGGGAGCAAACAAATTCACAATTTCGCACATATGGGCGCTCTAATGTATGTATTATTCTAGTGCGAATACACATCAAAGCGTAGTTTACGTGCACAGATGCTATCCGAGCGCCATAAGATTTCCTTAAAAACTCCATCTTATACGCAAAAATCGTTCCAGAGCAGTGTCTAGAGCAGTTTTGAATAGATGAAAATACCATTTGTGCTATTTGCTACCTGGCATTTTTCGATACGGATGTTTCACTCGAAAAGAAACAAAATATGGTTGGGTGCATACAACCAACAGAACCCATTGAAAATTTAAGGGATGGTCGAAAATTCACCGATCTAAAATTGTTACTTAACAATAACACAGGTTTACAAAAAAAAAATGTCATGGAGTTTCGATCAGACTATGTTTTTCCTAGGGACTTTGGCGTCCTGAATCCGAATCCGGGGTCCGTTTTTTTCCAGAACGTCTGAGAAAAAAGATTTCAAGGTCATATGGAGGTCAAAATGGTCATGTGTCGTTTAATGATAAATTCGCTAAAATTCTGAAACTAATTTTTTATCATTGAATTCTTAGTCCTTAAAAAGAATATGTTATCAAAACTGGTCTCTCGGATCTAGTTTCGGAGATATAGCCATCGAAAGATCCGGATATATCTTCTATGAAAACCGCTTTAAGTTGTCATATGAAAGGTATTTTGTTGTTGTTGTTGTTGCTGATGTTGTTAATGTTAATTTCAAAACTGGTCATATCTCTAAAACTATGAAATTAATTTTATAGGTTGTCAAAATACCTTTCATATGGCACCAATATTTTTAAAATCCATCTAGGGGTTCCCAACTTATAGCGGTTTTCATAGAAGATATATCCGGATCTTCCAATGGCTATATCTCCAAAACTAGGTCCGAGATACCTTTTTTGATTACATATTCTTTTTAAGAACTAAGAATTCAATGATAAAAAATTAATTTCAGAATTTTAGCGAATTTATCTCTAAACGACACACGAAACCCATTATGACCTCCATATGACCTTGAAATCTTTTTTCTCAGACGTTCTGGAAATAAACGGACCCCGGATTCGGATTCAGGACGTCAAAGTCCCTAGGAAACACATAGTCAAATCAAAACGCCATGACAAACCTGTGTAATTTAAGTGATTACGTGTCAACTAAAATTAAAAATTTTATCAAGTTCTTCTGTTGGAATTCTAGCAGCAAGATCCGTCTGTTTGGGAAACGAACGAAGAATATCAAGACATGCGCGGTATTTGGCATGCTGATCGCGGTGTCAAATTTATGCATTATTACAATAGGATCCTTACTAAGAATCAATTTATCTTGCAGTGCATTAAAGCATATCGACGAAAATATCCCACATACAGAGTGGAAAAAAACTAATCATTCTATCGGAAGATGTTATAATTTTTACAAATGGCAGCAAATGTCAATTCTGCTTTGACATTTGTGAAGAAAACAGATTCGAAATAAAAGAAAGAAAAAAATATTGAAAAATTCATAAATATTCAAGGTAACGCAAAAGTTATCTAGCTATCGGAATTATATACAAGTATACCTACATACATTATTACTGTTGTGGAAATAGCAGCAAAAGTTAATTCTGCTCTGCCAACAAGATATTTATCACTGTACACCTCGGAACGCGGAAAGGGTGATGGAAAATGCTATAACTCGGGTCGGTATGGAGATCAGTTCTGGCGGCGTCCACTTGGTCGATATCACTTTCTCGACTTATTGAAAAAATTCAAGACATTAGTTAGGTAAGCAAAATCCAAAAGCAGAAACAAAATTTTTCTTTCATCAAAAAAATTACAGTCAAAGAACATAATCTTGTAATTGTAAATTTAAGCGATTAACGGGTTGTTGGATAGGAAATCTTTTTACAAACAATTTTAACCTTAATCATATAAAAAATATTAGTTTTGGTTGCTTAAATATAAGAAATTTAATTAAAAAACCAATAATTTCCCATATAAAGTGTGTTTTTATTTTTCAACGACCTAGCGGCAGACCTCAGGATTATCCGATTTTATATTGGAGGTTTGTAGGACTTCAAAAACGAAATAGGCTCAACAATTTTGAATACAATATTAAAATTCTAGCTGCGGGAATTTGCGGCTTTATGTATGTGACTCATGACGCCATTTTACGAAAAGGCGTTGCAAAAATCAATTTCGAGTGGGTCTCTTTTACAAATCTGATATTGCCATTGAATAGAGAAATGTCAGGAGCTAAAGGATTTGGCTTTTTTAGCAAAAAAACATTGCAGTCAGAAGAGATTAATCCGGAAATCTGCGCGTTGTTGTACTCGTCAATAGAAAATTTGTTAGATGGGATAAGAGACAAGTTCTAGGTGTTTGAAAACAAAGCCTGATCAATTTTACCTGGGATGGATTATGCGAATGTTGCATCGCGAGTACGACGAAGGACAAGACAGCCAAACTCTGGCAATGCTCCAGAAGTTGTATTAAATGCTCGAGACTATTTTCGTGTCAATGGTCGAAATCAACAGACGAAGCCAAGTTCACTTAGAGGTTTCGAGGAGATCTTCATTTTTGGCTGACTTTAGTTTGACAGAAAATGAATACCGCGGAAAAATTGCCGGCTTAGTTGACTTCTACCCTGACTATTTGGAAGATTTTTATTCTGAACTCAAACAGTTTCACGATTTTATCAAATCAAAATTTCCATCAAATCCTAAGTTCACTCACTCTGAACTCTACGAAAGTTTGATTCGAGATAATCTTGAAACTGTTTTTCCAAACGTGGACATTGCTCTTCGCATTTTTTTAACTCGTATGATTACAAAGCGCTCTTTTTCAAAGTTGAAACGCATAAAAAACGATCCGAGAAGTGTTATGGATCAAGAACGATTGGACATGCTAAGTCTGATGTCCATTGAATCGGATGTTCTTCTTCAAATTGATTTTGAAGATGTCATTAATGATTTTAGTGATCTGAAATGTAGGAGAAAAGTTTTTTAAAGATGAACGTCGTTTTAATATTTAAAAGAGATGTCCACAGAACTATTTTGATTGTTTTATTGTGTTTACAACCTTTAAACGATATGAATTAGGGGAGATGTGTGTACCTTGGTCCGCTTTTCAGTTTTTTCAATGTGCTGGATTTTCCAAAAAAGTTTCTTTAGTTTTTTGATTAAGTTATATTTTTACAATGTTTGCAGCATCAAATGACGTGACAATGATATTTCTATGTCTTACCATTGAGTAGAAATATTACTTTTTCCGTTGCAATCTCAAACGGTCCAAGGTACACCATGCAAGTGTACCTTGGACTATTAAAAATAAAAGAGAATACATTGTATTTAGGTAAGAAATTATGAAAGAACCATTTATTATTTAATCAAAAGTAACATTTTTTTCAATAAAAAAAAAATTAATCATAAACAAAAATTATTGCACAAAAAAGTGCATTTAGTAAAAAACAATTAATTAAACAAAATGGGTAACAAATAAATACATTAATCACGTAAATAATAATAATAAAATTATATTGAGAGGCGATTATGGCTTTCTGGTTGCCCGTCGAAAAAGGCTCGCTGGTCAATTTCATAGGTCCAAGGTACACACAGACAGCATGTTTTAAAAACTGTCAACACACATAACATATATTATTGAAAACTTCCTTCCTGATGTTGTAAAACTGAAATATTTCAAGTAAGTATCTCACAAAACGTTTCATAGTTTACTCCAAAAACAAATTTTTACACACAAAAAACACTTTTTCCGTCACTTTTAATACACGCATACAGCTTGACGGTCTGAAGTCTACTAATATGAGTCACCGGTATGAGTGGAAAATTCCATAGAAGAACATTATTGTACACGTGCAAGTATTGAGTGGCAACCGACACTTGGACCGAGGTACACTCGGACCAAGGTACACACATCTCCCCTACCTGTTTAAATTCTATAAATGCATAAATAAGGATTAATTTAACAACTATTAAAGAAAAGAGGGCCCAAAATTTGAGTGGCCTAGAGCCCCCATTTGGCTTAATCCGGCACTGGGCCTGAGGGGTGTACTCTCTGGATCTTGATCTTTTTTTTGTGTGCCTGTATTATCTATGCCTTCCGAAAATAATATTCTTGATATTGTTAACTTTTTAAAAGATTGCAAAATTTACAAATTAGTTTAATAGAAGTATCATATTACTTATGGATAAGCTGAAGGCCATCGCGGCTATTGCTCAAGTACTTTAATTATGAATTAATAAATAAAAATATCTTTAAGTAAGTTAATGGTCTTACAATATTCGAAGCCTTGTCTGGCAGGCCTGGGATCTTGAACTTATTTTAATGAAAGAAATCTCTAACTTAACTAGATACATACTCGTATTTATGTAAACACCAGATATTTTTATTTTTATATATATTTATTTTAGTATAATATTATGTACAAGTATATTTTTTGGGTTGAGAATATTTATTTTGCTCAATTTATATTTAAAACGATCAGCTCCATTACATTTATGTTTGATAAAAATTTTCCCAATGAATTTTATTTTAATACAATTGAAAATTTAAAAACTAGAAAATGTAAAATTATATAATTTTTAAAACAAAGTGTTTTGTATAAAGTGTATTTGTGTTGCACTACACATATATGTAGATACATTTTTACATGTATGGTTTTTTTCTTTTATATGAGATCAATACCGTCTATTGTACGTAACGAGTTGTTAATTTGGAAAAAATTTTTAGGGTTTGAAGTTTGAGGCAATAACTCAACACGATAATCTTGCGTATTATTCAGTGAGCCATTTTGACCAACACATTCAAAAAATGTGGTTATATTTGTAACATTGCTAATAATAAACCCAATTTTGGGGTTATAGACGATCGAACTGTAAACATTGCCGGGTGGGAAGGCTTTTGTCTGCGTTTCAATGCGTGAAGTGGTAATGACTTGTGAAACGTTGATTTCCTGGAATAATTGGAGTTAAAGGTTTTTAGTAGCACGAGTAATTTAGGCTTTGGCAAGAAGAAAACAAAGTTTAACATACTGTAAGTGATGTAGATTGTGAGAATTTGTTTCCAAAAAACGTTTTACAAAATGTGCTTGTGCATGTGTTTTACTAAATGAGTGCACACTAAATGGTATCGATAAAAAAAATATAGATGAATACCAAAAAAATGATACTAGGCAAACTATATATAGATCAAAAAGATGAAAAAAAACTTACATCGCCAATTAGTGTCATTAAAAGAACTTTAACAGTGGGCACTGTTGGTTTGCAAGGTATGGTGAAGTCCTCATATTGATAGGGATAACCAATTGGTAATTCAAATGGCACCAGTAGATTATTTTCATCTGTTGTGATTAAAAAGAAAAACATATTTTTATGAAGCTTTAACTTTCAAATACATGTATTGACCACATTATTACCATTAACATAAATATATATGGATGCTGCCTGATTATCGCTGACAAGCTCATCAAATTCTTCCTCCTCCATTTGATCGATATCTTTGTCCAGACTCTTTTGTTTAATGCAATAATAATTTCCAACATTTTCCTTTTGTACATCTCTCAAATGCAAACGACTGCCGTAGGGTCGTTTGAGATCCTGTGTATTGAAACTTTCCGTTGAGTGCGTTATATACGGAAACATGTTGGGTACTTTCCATACGATTTGGTCAATAGATGCACAATGTAGCGTATAATTTGTATTCACTTCGAGCATTACATCTTCCATAAGGGGTGTTATTACCGGTGCAACATCAAAATCATTATTTGCTGCTTTCGGTCGTGGTACTGTAGGTCAGAAATTAAAATTTTTATTAGAATGAATTTACGTTCAACAGTAAAAAATTAATACCTTATAATTGATGCATCAACTTAATTTATAAATTTAGTCTCTGCTCAACTAAAACCTAAACTTTTTCGTCTTTCATTCAACTATCCATCCATTAATTCATTCAGTCTTTTATTTACAAATTAAGGTTGTAGTTGTTGAGTTTCATAACGCTCCGAATGATTCATACTTCGTGGTTTCTCAAGTTTTTTTTTAATTTATCTTTATTTTTTCATATAAAATATGTAAATGGTTGCTGGGGACAGGTTGTTTCTAGGTTACCGGACAAATTCCCAACGGACATAATCCCCATTTATGTCCGAAAATTTTTCAGTCATAATCCCCATTTTGGTAATGGGGGTTATGTCCGCAAATTTTTCGGACATAATCCCAATAGGGGATTGATCAGCGGCTGAGGACCGCCGCTGAAACGGTATTGGAATTTTTGGGAGTTGTAAATCCTGAGCTGCGGTTGTTGTCAATAACAAAATATCGTTATGGGGATTATGTCCTTTTTTTCCTGTCCGAAACACTTGCGGACATAATCCCCATTTTAGAAATGGGGACTATGTCCGAATTATTGGCGGACATAATCCCCATTCACGAAATGGGGACTATGTCACGGCACACACTGCGTTGGCCCATAGGCAAAAATCAAAAATTTTTGTGACACAAAACCAAACAATATTGGTATCAATCGACAGGTAATTGTATCAATAAAATAAAACCAAAATATTTAGGGGAAAAACTCAGTTTTGGCTACGCTGCGATACTTCAAAGTTGAGATATTTTTCAAAAAAAAATCATGTTTTCTTCAATTCGTTTTGGGTTCTATTAAACAAATAATTATCAAAAATTTGTATTTTGATTAAACTAAGCGAAGTAAAGTTTTTTATTATAAACAATACTTAGATAAATAAATAGAATCAAAAAATTTTTGAAAATATATAATTTAATAAATATTGTAGTGGTTTTAATGTATAATATTATCAAATGAAAAGCTTCAGAAATTGACAAATATCAATGAAAAAAAAAAAAAAACAAATCCTATAAAAATAAGTGCCAGTTTTTTTTTTAGTCATCTAGTACGGATTCTATATAACCAGGAACTGCAAATAACTTTTCCTACTTCGTCCTACAAATAATTTTTTTTTTTTTTTTAAAAATGCTTAAAATGAAAAATTTACATGAAATATAAAATTTATGTTGAAAATTTTTTTTTGTTTTAACTAACAAAAATGGTTTCAAAAGTACATAAAACATTATTTCTACTACATATTTTAAAGATAAATAAAAAAATCGTTATATATGGGGCTTAAAAAAATCGTCCTAAACACCTGGTTTTTAGCAAAACTATAAAGTTTACAACAAATCTGAAGTCTTTTTTGAGCTCAGCTCATCGATATCCAACCATTCCTTCTATTTTTGACCATTTTTTGTATGGGCTCAACGCACTGTGCGGCACCTTGTTTCTACATATAAAATTTAGTTAATATGTGATTGGTCACTAGACCGGGTCGATTTTGTATGAAGCAAAATAAAATCATTCCGAAACCGACTCAAAAGTTCAAGGGACTCTTTAAAACGATATCTGCATAATTTTTTCATTAAAAAATGGATACCTTTAGAAAATAAGACTATGTTCTTACAAAAATTTTGACGTTTAAAAATTATAAATTTTTTTTAGGGATGTAGATAGTATACGCACCCCAAAATCGATTTTTTTACTCTTTTCAATTACGCGGTCAAAAAAACGATTTTTTACTCAAAAGCAAGGCATCTAACGAAAAAAGTGTATACAGCAAAAAATGCTGAGAATTATCCAGAGAATACCTGTGAATTTTTTCAGAATTTTTGCTCACGTTTGTCAGCAAAATGCTAGGTTTACTTAAAACCTAGGCATTTACATACTTATTTTCTTTAAGTCATTCTATTATGATTATGTACATTTTGTCGTTTTTCTATTACATTATCATTTTGTTAGGAGAAAATTGCTTAAGTTAATAAAATGTAAATTTTGTTAATGGAAACAATTTCTAAAGAAAAATGGATTTTATAGATTCCATACTTCGGAAAACTCAAGTGAACGTTGAAGTACTTGATGCAAGTGCATTTTTGTCAAAAGGGTTTATACAATTTTGGTATAAAATTTGTAGTTCGTAACAATTTTGGTTTAAAAGTTAAACGTTATTGGTTTATAGAAAAAAATTGTATAAATTATATAAAAAAAAATTGTAATACATAAGTTAATAAAAACAAATAGTTTAAATATGTTTATACTTTAGCCCTAAACCTTTTGCTGTGTACTCTGCTATAGCATATTTGATGAGGTCATGAAATACAACTTATTGAGTTTCCATTAAATTATTTTTTATAATAAATTTTGAATATTTCAACTTACATGCGTGACCGCTAAGTATCGTATTTGAGATCCATAAGCCAAACAGCGTAAGGGCAGTCATAAGATTTATGCTGCTACTTCGGTGCATATGTTTGCCACGCCTACTTAGTTGTGGCATTTTGAACCATATAATATGGTTGTTTAGCACTTAAGTTAAACTTTAACGTTATACTTTTTATTTGTAGTGATAGTAAAATATTCCCAATGGTAGTAAAATTCACGTTTTAGTTTAAATTTTTAATCAGCAAATATGTAATTTTTTAAAAATAGTTTCAACAAAAACACTAAAATATAAATTATTTAAATAATGTACATCAGGGTGGATCAATTTGTAGGGAGACGAAAAAGTCGATATTGCGTACCCTCTCACGGTGTTCTTCTTTGGTACATTTTAAGAATTTTTGCCCAAGAAACCATAATTCTAAAATAAATTTCGAGAATCCCAATTTTTTCAAGGTAGCTTATTTTCCGAAATGTGACTCAGATGATGTACGAAAAAGCCAAATATGTATCCGTGGGTTTTCGTGCTCGAGGAATTCATTTTTGGCATTTATTTTTATTTTTGACTGCCACCAGAGGGCGCTTCCGTACATTTTTTTGTATTTTATCGCCTTTGTTCGAGGAAAATACCTTGAAAAATTGTGAGGCTCGAAATTCATTTAAGAGGTATGTATTTTCATGGGCGGAAATTCTTAAAATGATCCAAAAAACACCATGACGGGGTACGCAACTCGCCAAAGGAATTTAACACGCCCTAATGTACATACAAATATGTATGTCTTTCTAATGTTTTAATTTTTCGTATTTACGCGAACCGCTCGATACAACACTACTTTAACCAATGATTGTCCGCTTAAAAACAAAGGACTTAAAAGAGTTTCTTTATCGATTTTATTTTGCAAATTTCGGTTGTTAAAAAAACACTCTTGTACTTTGAATAATATGAAATAGTTTGGAGTCAATGGCGTCGACAGGATCTGAACTAGGAGGGGCAGATTTTATTTATCTCTTAAAAATTTTTGTTTTGTGTCTAAAAAAATTTTTATTTTTATATCCTAATGGACCCATGGTCCTCCTAGAAGTTACAGGAGAATACATACCTTATGAAAAATCAATACTCATTACAGGTATCACGATCTGGATTAACGTACTGGGGAATAGAGTAACAGGGTAATGCCAACAACAAAATTTACGCAAGTTACTCCTTTAGCCAAGCTATTTTCTATCGTAAAATAATCTGAGCACTTTAAATTATGTTACCAACAAATTAAATTTAAAGATTTTGAAATGTTTTGTGTTGTGAAACTTAATAAAATTCCCAAAAATATAAATTTTAGTGAATGATCAGGCTAGTTTCATCAATTTGGAAAAAAATATTATTTTCTTAAGGTAAATGTACCGAATTATGGGCTAGTGGGGGAAGAGTGTCGCCAAAAAAGGCTTTTCTGACAAATGTTGAGCGCGTGTTATGACAGCACGAAGTTTTTCTACATATACCAGAGAAAGTAGACGCATTTGTTTTGTGCTGGTTAGAAAACAATTTTTGAATAAGTGAAGGTCAACACAAAAGTTTTTTTCAATAATTTTCCAAGTGCGATAAATCGAAGTGAATCAATCGAAAAGCTGAATGCAATCTATATTTATGCTTGGCGAAAGAGCAATGTCAACAAGGGCTAGAAATTACGTCACCTAGCAGGCTTAGTCTGCAAAACAATTGATCTGGCATTGACGCCGAAAAAAAAAACTCTAAGCAAAGATAGGTACATACATAGACTACACTTGTTTTGCTCATTCTTTTTTTTTTTTTTTTTGCTTATGAAGAGCCATTTGAACTTTGAAGCTCAGGGTACGCGAAAGATAATTTAAGCACGATTTGCTTGGTTTTTGCTGCATCCCGTTGACTAGTTTTGGAGCCGATAGTTTGGGTTTGGCTTGGTTTTGTGAACAATAAATAATTCGTCAGCCACATAAAAAATCTTGTTTGACACACTTTTACCCTTATTTTCGATCTGATTTCCATGCACGAAGAGCTAAATGGTGCTTTGTATTGTACGCTGGCTCTAAAGAGAAAGAAATGATCGGCATGAAATAAGCTATGACATGCTCAACTGATTTGGAACTTGGATTTAATTTTTGAGTATCTTTTTATGCTTATTATGACCAATAAGCATGACCATCTGATCCTTATTTCAAAATTTGATTATATTCTGATAAGTTTTCCAGATACATAGTACTAACGTTTAAAAGTATTGCTGCACGAAATAAGTTATGAGCCACTGTACACTGTATATACTACATTTCTTTTTCTTCCTAATGATTTCTCAGAATTATTGCATCATTTTCTAAGCTCTAGGGGGGCCAGCTACCCCCTCCCCCCTGCTTCTCCCTGGCTACGCCCTTGTTCAGAGTGAAGCTTGAATTTGATTAAGATTCTTTAACTGTACAGCATGTTCAGTTCAGCGATTATTTTGTTGTTGTTTTGATTGTTATTGTTGCTGAACTTGTTGTTATTTTTGTTAAAATTCGGTGTGGTTCTATTGATGCTATCTGAAAAGAAAGAAAAAATAAAATGAATAAAAACTGAAACATAAATGATATTTTTATTAAAAGCCCAGTGTGCCAAACGGACTCGTTTCGGATCCATAACGGGTTCATATTTTCGTTCTTTTTATCCGTTACGGAATCCGTTACGTATCCGTTACTGATCCGTTTGCGGAATTCAAAACGGATTCGCTTTTAATAATGTTAATGCTGCTTATAAAAAAAAAGAAAACAGGGTGAAGCGCTTATTTTTAATTAAAAAAAAAAACAAACTAACAAAAAAAAAAAAAAAAATTACTAGCCCGGCCGGGAGTCGAACTCATGCTCCCGCGATATTACTCCTTCATACACGAGACGTCAGACAACTAGGCTATTAATCGATATGATGTTTACTTATTTGATGTAGACTTATTTGATGTTGAGATTTAAAGTTTGTATATTAAGCAAATTTCTGTTGTTTTTTTATAAGTATTCTGTGTTGTTTTTCTTCCCTTCTTTTGATAAAAAATGTTATATACTCAAATTTGGAATCAAAAACATTTTTTCAAACAGAGTTTGAAAAGTTTACAAAAAATCATACGCAATAAAATAAAAAGAAAAAAAACAAATCAAAAATATTTTTTTTTATCATAACCCAGTGTGCCAAACGGACTCGTTTCGGATCCGTAACGGGTTCATATTTTCGTTCTTTTTATCCGTTACGGAATCCGTTACGTATCCGTTACTGATCCGTTTGCGGGAAGGATTCCTAAAAAAAAAACGAATCGTTTTTTCTTCTTTTATGGATCCGTTTCGAACCTGTAACGTACATCAAAAACGAATTCAAAACGGATTCGCTTTTAATAATGTTAATGCTGCTTATAAAAAAAAAGAAAACAGGGTGAAGCGCTTATTTTTAATTAAAAAAAACAAAATACCAAAAAAAAAAAGAATTACTAGCCCGGCCGGGAGTCGAACTCTGGCTCCCGGGGTATTACTCTTTCATACACGAGCCGTTAGACAACTAGGCTATTGACCGATATGATGTTTACTTAACTGATGTAGACTTATTTGATGTTGAGATTTAAAGTTTGTATATTAAACAAATTTCTGTTGTTTTTTTATAAGTATTCTGTGTTGTTTTTCTTCCCTTCTTTTGATAAAAAATGTTATATACTCAAATTTGGAATCAAAAACATTTTTTCAAACAGACCTTGAAAAGTTTACAAAAAATCATACGCAATAAAATAAAAAGAAAAAAAAAACAAATCAAAAATATTTTTTTTATCATAAAAATTAAATAAAGCAAATCCGTTTTGAGTTCGTATTTGAAGTATTTACGGAATCAAAACGGATTTGCCCAGGTTCGAATCCTACCAGAGGTGGATTTTTACCCTTTATTTTTCTTCCTTTTTTTTCTTTTTATTATTTTTTAATTGCTAATAGGCGCATCAAAACGGTTTTTTTCTGTAAATATACAGCATTAACATATTTAAAAGCAAATCCGTTTTGAATTCGTTTTTACATAAGTATCGGATTCGAAACGGGCCCGCACTGCGGAATTTAATTTTTTTTATTCGCTAATAAGCGCTTCAAAATGTTTTTTTTTTTTTTATCTAAACAAAGCGTTTTGAATTCGTTTTTGATGCACGTTACGGGTTCGAAATGGATCCGTTACCGCGGATTACGTTTTTTATACCTTTATGAACTCGTAATGGATTCGAAACGGATCCTCATCCGTTTTTGTGCACATTGGGAAAAATTAAATAAAGCAAATCCGTTTTGAGTTCGTATTTGAAGTATTTACGGAATCGAAACGGATTTGCCCAGGTTCGAATCCTACCAAAAGTGGATTTTTACCCTTTATTTTTCTTTCTTTTTTTTCTTTTTATTATTTTTTAATTGCTAATAGGCGCATCACAACGGTTTTTTTTCTGTAAATATACAGCATTAACATATTTAAAAGCAAATCCGTTTTGAATTCGTTTTTACATAAGTATCGGATTCGAAACGGGCCCGCACTGCGGAATTTAATTTTTTTTATTCGCTAATAAGCGCTTCAAAATGTTTTTTTTTTTTTTATCTAAACAAAGCGTTTTGAATTCGTTTTTGATGCACGTTACGGGTTCGAAATGGATCCGTTACCGCGGATTACGTTTTTTATACCTTTATGAACTCGTAATGGATTCGAAACGGATCCTTATCCGTTTTTGTGCACATTGGGAGGTTTATATTTTTTTTTTTTTGCTTATAACAACCATATCTAACGGTTGAATGTATGTAAAAATATGATAAATTAAGAGTTATGCTATTGTACAAAAAACCAAAATTCTGTTGCTTATATCTTGTAAAAAATGTCCGAAACAACATTACTAGGACTTACTATATTTGTCGTTATCATTCGTTGAAATTAAAATTTTTTATCTGAATTTAAAATTAACTTTATCTGTTATTCTATGCCATATGGCATGTTGCTTTTCAAGGTCTGTATGTAGTCATAAAAACTTAAAAGTTAAATTTTTTTTTAATTTTTCTTATTTTTCTCAAATGTTTTGAGTACAAGATAAAACTAGTAAGGATGTTAGCTTTGGCATGGCCAAACATTAGATACCCTACACTGCACCATCACTCAGTTTCTGCTCAGAGCTTGCATTTATAGTTCTTAGTGTTTGAGTGAAATTTAGTTGGACTACCTCAGAAAACACTTTCAGTGTGGCATTTTGAAACTTTTGCTTATATGGGAGGTGCCACGCCCTCTTATCCGAATTTGCCTAGCTCTTGTCTAAAGCTTGCGCTAACCACTCCTAATATTTATGTGTATTGTGGCTGCGTTCTCGTGAAAAATACTCTTTAAGTTGCATTTTGAATATATTTTTTGTATGGGCGGTAGGCGTGTCCGTTGACCAATTTCGCTCATTTTCAATCTCTTGAGCTAACTGTACCGAATTTCATCTAATCATCTTGCGTACACACAAAAAAAAAGGGACATAATATTAATGAAAAATTTATTATTAATAACAAAAAAATTCATCGAATTTGAGCCGAGAACCGCATTCATTTACTATAAGTATTTTCAATCATACGTTAAACAAGGCATACGTACGCTTATGAATTATTCATAAAACGTAAAAACTTTTCTTAAAATCTAAGAACAAAATTCGTAAATTTTTTTTATGAATTATTTTTAAAACGTAAGAACTCGTTCATATGTAAAATCTAAGAACCAAATTCATAAATTTGTTTTTCAAAATAAAAAAATTTAATTAAGCTTTTGAAATACAAATTTTACACAAAAACGTCAGAGGAGTCTGTAGCGTATGTGATAAGGAGCTAGTAAGATTTCTCTGCGCTTTGGTTTCCAGGTTCGAATCCCAATGAGGGTGAAAGTTTTTTTTTATTATTTTTTTTTTTATTGGGAGAACGCTCAAGCTCCAATGCATAGGACATACAATATTGAAATGGAGTAGTGTGTGTTAAGGAAAGTAAGCGCTGCATTCTAAAGAACGCTTTTCGAGGCGCTATTTTTCCTCTTGGGAAAATAAAGACTCACCATAGCATGCTTCTATGCCTAGAAGTTCCAGGAGAATACACACTCATGATGGTGTGAGCGATATAGAAAGGAACTTTCAACAATACTTTATTTGAAATTTAGCGTAAACCAGTCTAGAACCAAAAGAAGAAGATGAAATACGAACTAAAAATATTATTTCAAATTGATGAAACTTTTACTTAAAATTTATGAACGTTTTGTTTAATTTTATGTAAACATGCATAAAATATTTGATCTGTAGATTTATGAAACGTTGTTATTCGTACGAAAAAATTCTTAAAATTTAAGAACGGAAGTTCATAAAAAATATTCCTCATAGAAAAATATTTATGAACTGATGTACTTACGATTAATGAATCGTTCTTAAAATCAAAAAATTTTAATGAAAAATTTTTATTTGAAAATCAATGAATTTCGATGTATGAATGCCGTTCATAAATATTATGTTCTATATTTTTTTGTGTGTAGTTTTCCCGTAAGAAATATTTCGACAGACGGACAGCCAGACAGGCGTACATGGCTATATCGACTCAGGAGGTGACGCTGATCAAGAATATATATACTTTTCTATAACTGCCACGCCTCCTTCTCTGCGTTACAAACGGAAGGACAAAATGAATATACCTTGGGTGTAGGGTATAAAAATAACTTCAGAAAGGGTTAAAATAAAACAAAATAGATAAAATTTGCTTTTCTATGTTAAAAATTTACCGAAATATGGCCGGCCGAACATGGAAATTTTTTTTATGTGGTCGGAAAAGGGGTTTTTACTCAAAACCAAAGCTTTTCACGAAAAAAGTGTCAGAAGCGAAAAATGTCAAGAAATACGTGTGAGTTTTTCGGAGCTTCTTTATCAATGTTTTTTATAAAATGTCCCCAAAAAATATTCTAAGGTAGTGGCATGTCTCTTACATAATTTTGTCAAACAGTCTTCATAAATTTGCTAGTGATTTGCCTGTGGCCATTTTATTACACTATGCTGCATAGTCTCGTTGGAACAGAACATATACCTACTCTTTTAATTTGTTCTATTTTCAACACAGTCTATATATATCGAACTATGAAAATCTTTAAAACCAAAGTCAAACACCAATTTAAAACTACTAAATTTCATAGCAATATAATCCACCCTAATACCAATATACGCACAAATGTCAAATCAGCGCTCACACACGCATACTAACAAAACAGCAATTTAAAATTAAGAAATGAAAATTTCGGGTGCTACAAATGGAAGGACACACGCTTGAATAAATCGAAATATGCGAGTTGAATAGATTTGGACTTTTATGCCACTTTTGTTAAGCTATGTAGGTGGTCGGTCAATTGATGGATGGATGGATAGGTGGGTTATTAAGAAACAGACATATACGGTGTGGTGGGCTGAAGTTATTGGCGTTAGTTGGCACAGCAGGTGGAGGGAAAATCTTATCATTTACCGAACAGAGACACACCTTATTTGATGATATATTTTTTAAAGTCAATTTTTGTAATTTAACTTTCCTTTCGGACACAATATGATAAAAACTTCAATGAACTTAAGGTCCTTTAATTAAGTAGTTTTAAAAATTAAGCTAAAATTTTTACTATAATCCAATTATAAATTTTTTAATGGGTATCAAATTAAAGTAATAGACTCTGCCTTAAACTCTCCAATTTCAATGACCACTCTTGAAGTTTAATTTTTTTAGTCCTTGACAAGCACTTTGCAGTAGTTGTATTGATACAGTCCAAACAAAAAGACAAATAACAATTTCGAAAGTTGTAGACTTAGGTAAATATTGCACAATGAATTGACATAAAAAAAACTGACTAAATTGAAATTGAAATGGTTTCGTATTCAGGCGTTTTTTTTTCCTCTCTTTTTTTTTCCTTTCTTACTCCTGGCTTGTTTGTCTACTCTCCACTACTTTTACTACAATATTTGCTACTTTTTTATGCAAGTTTTATTTATTCTGGGTGCGGGCTATTTCTTTAGAGTTAGGAATTCAAAGGACAATATGCAACTTTTAGAAATTTAATACATACGTATGTTGGGAAGGTTTGACAATTGTAAACCAAAAGGTTTTTTTTCGTAATATGAGAATTTCTTGCTTGCCTATGCGTTATGTCGCTATACGAGAATGCTACATTTCAGTTGAAAAGTTTTGAATTTTATACATATCAATAAATTCTTTTCTTGGTCCTGTTTTTCTTCTTTTTTTCAAAATAAAGAATATAAATACTAAATGCAATATTTTCATTTCGAAAATTTAAGTTTCTTCTTATAGTTTTTACATTCCAATTACATTTAATATCTTGACAATAGCATTGTGAATTTTTTATTATAAAATGTATGGATTTTTTGATTTATTTCTTGTTTTATTTTTTCCTACATTAGTATCCTGTCCAAAGATGTCCCTTCATGCAAACCTACATTCAGAAAACATCGCAAATAAGACATTCTTTTATATGGAATTTCAAACTGCCCTCAAGGTGAACACGCGCAGCCTCCATCCACCCTCTGTTTAGAACACATTTTCAAGAACACATATGCTAGCCCAGCTGGAATTTTCAACACATGTGACTTAATCAAAACAAAACAAAAATTTCTCAATTACACTAGCTCACAGCCAAAATGCACTTTGAATGAAATTATCCTTTTTATATCTGTGAACTTTTGACAAAACAACCTAGCTCGAAATTGGCAACTTTTCAGGAGAGCCTAAAAATTGATTAACTACTTTTCAGTAATGTGGCTCAATTTCGTTGATACAGAGTTGAATCTCCCTTTTTCATACATTTATACTAATCTTAAAATGTCAGCTGTCAAATTATTTTTTTTTTTTTTTTTTTTTGGTTAATAACACTTCACCGCACAAATGGCGCTAAGTTCAAATCTTGCGTTAACTATGGGACACCCTTATGTCTCTGGAATCAGAAATCATAGAGACATGGCGATTATACTAGTTTCACTTAATTACAAATATCTTAAGAACCAATATCTGTATATAAACGTACTATATATCAAATTAAAGGTAATTACCTACAAATAATATTCGAATTACTTTTGGGTTGTATTGTTAGTTTCGGAGGAATAAATTGATTTCTTAAAAAAACAGTATTTTTTTTTCTAAAAAATTTTTCTTAATTTTTCAAAATCAACTTCAAATTTATACAAGAGCAAAAATTTTTTGTAATATTTTGGATTTTGCCTCATAGACTATACATTTATGAATAAAATAAGATACCATTTAAGAAAATCGATTAAAAATAGAAAAGTTATATAAAATTAAATGAAAAATGGATGAATTGCATTTTTAACGTAAAAAAGAAGGCAGATATAGAAAAGTATATATATTCTTGATCAGTGTCACCTCCTGAGTCGGTATAGCCATATCCATCTGTCTGGCTGGCTGGCTAATTCAATGAAATTTGGTACTCTGCCTTCGTAGTCAAAGTTAGCTCGGGGGATTGAAAATGAGCGAAATCGGTCACGACACGCCTACCGCTCATAAAAACAAATTTATTCAAAATGCAACTTTAGGAGTATTTTTCACGAGAATGCAACTAAAATACACATAAATACTAGAAATGTTTAGCGCAAGCCCCTAGCAAAAACTAGGCGAATTCGAACAAGAGGGCGTGGCACCTCCCATATAAGCAAAAGTTTTAAAATGCTAAACTGAAAGAGTTTTTTGAGATAATCCAACTTTATTTCACCCAAACACTAAGGACTATAAAAGCACGCTTTGAGCAAAAGTTGAGTGAACTCGGACAAGAGATCGTGGCACCTTCCATATAAGCAAAAGTTTCAAAATGCAAAACTGAAAGTGTTTTTGAGATAATCCAAGCAAATTTCACTCAGATACTAAAAACAGTAAATACAGGCTCCCAGCAAAAATAGCCAAAATTGCACAAAAGGGCGTGGCACCTCCCATATAAACAAAAGTTTCAAAATGCAAAACTGAAACAGTTTTTGAGATAATGCAACTAAATTTCACCCAAACACTAATGGCTATAAGATCTGAGCAAAACTGAGTGAACTCAGAGAAAAGGGCGAGGCACCTTCCATATAAGCAAAATTTCGAAATACTGCAGTGTAGGGTATTTAATGTTTGGCTAGGCCAAAGGTAACACCCTTACTAGTATTAACTTTATTTGTCATAAATTTGTATATTATAAAGGGTGTATATCGCATAGGATTGCGAAACATCTAGGAGGTGATAGAGGAGGTTTAGACTAACAAAAAATTGCACCTGGGGGTTGTCTTAAATGTAACCCTGAGGAGTTATAAGGTTTAAAATGATTTTCTGCGTTGTTTTGAAAAAATAAATTTATTGGGTCTCTCTTGCGTTTTGGAGAAAACTTTTTCATACAAAACTTTTAGCTTATTGTATGAGCTTTTTAAAAATGTATTTGGATTACAGAACTCAAAATGATTTCGCAAAGTTTTGGACCTTTAAAGTTGATGTTTGAATTCTTTTTTCCTAATTTTTGACTTTGGTGGCCAATGTAGTATGACAAAGGTCGTATTAATATATACTTTTATAAATTTTTTTAGAATTCTCGTTAAATTTCTTTTAATTCGGTAGAACATTTGTCATATCAATTTTTTTAATTGAGGTCAGAAAAAAATACTTTTCAACAAAAATCAGCTTCAAGGCCTCAGTAGAAAGCGTGTTACAAAGAAAATAGTTGTTTTTGACCTCAAATTAAAAAGTGGGTAAGAATCATGTAACACCAAATTAAAGGAAATTCAACGAGAATTCAAAAAAACAATACAAAAGTGCATGTCAATAGCATCTTTTTCATACTAGCCACCAAAGTCAAAAATTAGGAAAAAAAATTAAAATATTAACTTAAATGGTCCGGAACTTTGCGAAATGCAAATACACTCTTCAAAAGCTCACATCATTTTAGGTAATTTAATTACCTTTGACATATAGAACATTTAAACATATACATTGAATCTTGAGATATTTGTAATTAAGTGGAACCATCTTTCCAAAAACCGAAAATGACCGATATCTCGAAAACGATGTGAATGAAAAAAAAAATGGAATTTCCGGATCAGAAGCCAATTTTACATGTAAAATGAATAATAACATTCAATAGGGAAAAATCGTTTAATCATTTGTAAACTAGTGTAAATAGGTATAATCCAAATGCAAAACAACTGCTAGAGTACAATCATTTTCCCTTCAAATTATATTTTTCTTATATCACCAAACACTTTGAAATCTTCAGTAAATCTAAATTAATTAAGTAAAGGCCTTAACATTATACTTTTTTAATTAAAGAAAGAGATTTCTGGGTAATTCAGATATCATTTATGCAAAAGAATTGCTGAAAAGCATCTAAGGAGTCACTGGTCTGATAAGCATAGTCAACTTCTTCAATGAATAATATGAGCCACGAAATGTCTTCCAATACATTCCCCAAAACTTAAAGCCGTCCTCAGCTTCATAATGACCTGTTGCATATTTTCCAAATATGTTACTGAAATTAAAAATTTATTATTGATTTGCTTGTACATCCAATCAACACTTCGACTTTATTACCATATTGAGCAATAATTAAACCATCCTGGCGAATTTCTCAACTTAGCGCATCGATTTGAGGAGTCTTTATCTTTAGTAAAAAATTGATACCCCGCATGATATGTAAACGAATCACCAGCATCGCCAGTGTAGTTACCCAAAATTCTAATCATAAAGGAATTACTTTCATTATCCACAACAAAAGTATCGTAACGCGCAATTGTGGAATTGCCATCAAAATCTTCCACAACAAACATGAGCTCATGCAGTGTAGAACTTGTGATGTCATGTAAATGTTTTAAGCCCATAAAAAATTCACTATTTAGGTTACCAAATCCTTGAACGCAATCACTCCATTTACAATTAAAATCTCTACTGCCATCGTATCTGTTAAGCACAACTGTCCAGCCACCACCTTCAAGCTCGTGATCACATTTAACATAAAATGGTTCCTGATTAACATCAACCTGTATTTGCAATACATTTCTTTTTAATTGAACTGCATTTAGATCTTTACAACTGGTTTGATAGTAATTTTCCGAGAGTACAATGCTGAAATGATATGTTTTAGTCAATCAAACTTTTCGAAGAGTTATATTGCCGATGTACTAACGAAGCAGCTCCAAAAGTGCTGCTAAATAAGAGCACCGAGATTACGGATATTATTGCCAACTTTGTTATCATTTTGAGAAAAGCTATAAAAAAATGTTCTATCAAGTTTTTGCCTAGACAGTTTCAACAGTACTGAACGGTTTTATTTCTGATTTTTACACATATGTCGCCATATATAGAGTTCAATTTCTTGCATAAAATTAGGTTGAATTACTGGTGAAATTACAAATGCATCAAAATTTTTGTATTAAAAATGTATTTGCATTCGACTTATTTAGTTTAAATTCCCTTTTTTTATTTTTGTGAATTAAGTACATAGCTACACAAAAACAATTGTGAACAAAAATTTAAGTGAAAAATTAAGTCAAAATTAACTGTTGAGTTCCTGTTTTTTGTACCCTACACCCAGGGTACATTCACTTTGTCCTTCCGTTTGCAATGCAGTGAAGGAGGCGTGGCACGTATACAAAAGAATATATATTCTTGATCAGTGGCATCGTCTGAGTCTGTCTTTCTGGCTGGCTGTCTGTGCGTGGAAATACATTTTTTGGGAAAACTGAGCAAGATAATTCAATGATATTTAGTACTTTGCCTTCGTCGTCAAAGTTAACTCGAGGGATTGAAAATGAGCAAAATCGCTCAACGGGCACGCCTACCGCCCATACAAAGGATATGTTCAAAACGTAATATTAGGAACATTGCTTGCGATAACGCAAGCAAAACACACATACAAACTAAAGGCAATAAGTTTAAGCTAGAACAAAAGCTAGGTGAATTTGGACAAGAGGGCGTGGCAAAATGCTATACTGGAAACGTTATTTAAGAAAATCCAACCAAATTTCACCCAAAACACTAAGGACTATAAATATACGCTCTGAGCAAAAACTAGACGAACTCGGACAAGTGGGCGTGGCCCCGCCCATATAAGCAAAAGCTTTAAAATGCAATACTGTAAACTTTTTTAAGATAATCAATCTAAACTTCACTCAGATACTAAGAGTTGTAAATGCAAGCCCTGAGCAAAAGCTGGGTGAACTCGGACAAGAGAGCATGGCACTTCCTGTACAAGCAAAATTTTCAAAATACTGCAGTGTTAAACCTTTAATAGTTTTTTATTTGCGTAATACTACACCTTATAATATAATATACACCTATATATTAATACGCAAGACAAAAACTTGTCCATCTTTTTTACTTCGTTAGAAATGGAGTACGACTTTAAATTATACACCATTATAAAGGTATTTGTCTGCAGATGTGCACAAAGTTAAAATTATGTTTATATTTTGTCTTTAAGCCAGGAAAAATTAATTACAATTTTTTCAATACTAACAAAAGAGCTGAAAAAAGATAAAGTACAAAGAAAAACAAAAAGTATAGCACTGATTTCATGTTTTTTGGTTTGTTTATATTTCGCTTGAATTACACCAGAGATGATAAATGAGCTTTTCTATTTTGTACCAAATAGCAAAAAAAAAGTACTAAAAGTGTCCAAAAAGTACCAAAATTATTTAATACATTTGTGGTCAACTTTTGACCACTGGGCGATCCTAGTATGTATAATAGACTGACAAGTATCTTCCATTTTATGTACATGTATACATGCTTGCTAAATTTCATTAACATACATGAACATTAAGAACTCACCAACCGGGGCTTTTTGAACAAAAATGGTTTTTCTATGGTTATAAAATATATTGGCCGCCAAAGCTATTTCTAAGGTTTTTTCAATAAAAATCATTATCATAATTTTTAACAAATATTTTTTTAAAACAGGTCAGAAATCCAGGCACACACTGGGACTAAACGAGAAAAATGTTTAATTTAATTCATATCTCTGAAAGTATTTTACGTAAATCGGTGATGCTTATTAGATATGTAATGAACAACAGCCCAATTCATATCTAGTAGAAAAATGAGTGGTGCCACGCCCACCACAAAATATAATTCGTCATAGTTATGGAGAAATTCGATGCAGTTAAACAAAATTTGGTATATATCAAGGGTGTCAGCGTTTTCAAATCACTGAGCCTAGCGCATGCAGCGGAAAATTTTCGCTTTTACAACAACTTCAAATTCGTATTAAACAATCACAAAAACAATTTTTTGTTGTTTTTTCATGCCTCGTTTACAACAACAATAATATTTCTACAATTTTAAAAATTTCTAAGAACTGGGACACACACAAAAAGTAGGGGTATTCACGCGTTGATGCGCAATGCTCTTGCGTCATTGCGGAAGTGCGGTTTGCGAAAGTTTGACATTTGTAAAACATCAAATACATTGCCGAAAATTTCGCACTAATTCTGCAATTTCTCAAGATGGAAATATTCACATTGAACGTTCAGGGGTTAGTGCGTAAAAGACTTACATTTTCGCAACTGCGCATCAACGCGTTAATACCCATATTGTTTGTTGTTTTTGTTTTTGATGCGACGTAGTCGTTGTTGTTGTTTTATGTTGGTTCGAGTTCGATTTTGTGTGTACGCAAAAACAGCAACAAAAACGCGAAATTTTGACGAGCGTGAAAAAAAAAAAAACAACAAAAATTATTTCTGTGTTTGCTGTACAGAAATATTGATGTTGTTGGTCGAGCCAAAATTGGCTCACTTTTGTTCTACGCTGACACCCTTGGTATATATTGCAAGAATCATAAAAATAACCTTGGTCGGCCAATAGATATGGTACTTTTTCTGAGCATAGAATAATATAATTTACTCAATAACAACTTAGTAACAAAATCTAGAGTTTAAACATGTAAATTCAAACTTGTCAAGATTCTCACTTAAATTTCTCTAGTGGGTCATCAATACAAACACAAGCGCGCTGCTAACATAATCCAATTTGAAATTTACAAAATCATAGAGGAGGGGGTGAGCGTGAGGGTTTTAAGTTTATTTTTGACAGTTTTTACACAAAAATAATGTGAAAAAATACAAGAAATCTACAAATGGCAAAAAGTATAAGGTTGAGAAAGCCAAAAAGGAAAAATATAAAAAAAAGAATAAAATACAAATACTATGCGCGTATGTATAAAATGTGACCCTCTACATATTTATGAACTTGTTCACAAATTGCGAATTTTACTTTCACCCACCCATCGCTGCTTTTTCCGTTCACTCGTATGGGAATGGGATGGGATGATGATGATGAGGAGCGCGTTCACCACGAGTATGTGCAAAATGCCAAAAGGACACAATTTATGTTTATGTATGGGGCCATCATTATCAAAATAACTTTTGTATACGTAATGTAAAATGTAACATTTATGTCAGCGGTATTGTAAAAAAAAAAATGTAAAAAACCAAAGAAATTTGCAGAGGGTTGCAGTTTTTTTAAGAATTTTGCAAAAAA
Organism: Calliopum simillimum; assembly: GCA_951812925.1. NCBI lineage: Eukaryota > Metazoa > Arthropoda > Insecta > Diptera > Lauxaniidae > Calliopum > Calliopum simillimum. The sequence goes on from OX638369.1 coordinate 38,008,609, forward strand.
ACATGAAAATATAATTCCGACATTTTATTCGAACGTATTTACTTTACTCTATTAGAAAACATTTTAGTTATGCTTATCAAAATGTTTTTTCTTGGTATTTCTTTTTTTTTTTTTTTTTTTGAAACATTTTTTAAGAATGTGTAGTTTTCTCACCCCAACCACCCATTTGCCCTTAAATTATTGTGGAGAATTTTCGGCTAACCGTATCCATGCCATACAATGCGTTCGCTAAATGCTATTGAAATTGTTGAAAATTGAATTTTTATTTGAAATTATTGTCAAATTGTTCGCAGTGTGATTTAATTTTTTTTTAGCCTGTGGCCTTTGTGGATCTAATGATATTGAGTGAATTGAATTCGTTTGGAAATTTTACTTATATCTGGGGATAATGTTTATTGTTTGTGGTGCTTTTTACTGATGATTTTGTTTTCGTTACAAATTGGTTCGATTTTGATTTTTATAAAGTTATTGAATTTTAAGTTTTCAATTGGTAATTTAGTTGGAAATTTTGTAGCACATATCTCGTTGTGTAAAATACTTTATACTGCTGCTGCAAAGAATCTGGTCATATTTAAAACTGTAAATGTTGCAGGTCTAAAACTAGTAAGGATGTTACCTTAAGCCAGGTTGAGAGATAAATACAATTATTAAGAAAAAATTAAAAATTTACACATAACCTTTCTGAACATTTTGCTTGAGCTGAAAATAGTTCCAAATCAAATAATTTTGGATGCGATTCTAAGCTTAGCCATAATTTGTTTGATATCATAGTGGAATCAATAAAGCCATAAAGCAGGAAAAATTAGGAAATCCTCAAGAACTGCTCCGATTTTGATGACTTTTTTATAAAAAAAAATTAGTTTTTTTTTTTTTATTTAAACTCTGAAATGTTTTGAAGCTGGACGGACTTTATATTTTATAGCCCAGGAAAATAAGACGAAAAAAGAACTGCTGTGCGAAATAATTCCAAGTGAATTTTTTTCACCGGAATTATCTTTATTTATGTATGATAAATAAAGTGTGAAAAGTCCATTGCAGAGTCGTGTGCGCATAAAAAGTTATTAAGGCTCAAAGGTCGTTAAAATCAGTTTTTTGCAAATATCTCGCTAATGCTAACTTTTACAGAAAAATGTTGGTCTCCAATTTTTTAGTACAGGAAATTTCCTACAAAAATACGTTTAAAATGTTTACGTACAACTTATAGTTTAGAAGATCACCCAACTTAAAAAGTTGTTAACAATTATGATACGAAATGCTACCCATGAGTTCATATTGTATTAAATGAAGAGTCATACAAACAAAATTTAAATATCGTTTAAAAGATAATTTGATTTTCTATGGTTTTAAAGATATTTTTGAAAAACCGTTGAGACCTCGAAAATACTATTTTTTGAAGGATATTTCCGAAACGAAGAGTCATATCATAAAAAGTATCGGCACCAATTTTGTAAAAAAATGCAAAATCTACAAAACGTTAGCAATATGTGTACACATATAAGTAACCGCAGAAGATATTCCAAAAAAACCCTTAAAATGCCAAAAAACCGGTTTTTATTGAATATCTTCTGTACGGTTACGTCTATGTGTATACTTATCGCTTATTTTTTGTAGATTTTGTAATTCTCTACAAAATTGGTCCCGTTACTATTTATCGTAGTGCTTACCGATTCGGAAATATTCTTCAAAAACCAGTATTTTCGAGGTCTCTTTGTTCGGAAAAAAAATTAATACGCGATATAGAAAATGAAATTATCTTTCAAACGGTATTTAAACTTTGTTTGTACAACACCTCATTGAAAAGTTATCACTATTTAAAAAGTAAGATATTTTAATATGAACTCATGGGTAGCATTTCGTATCATAATTGTTAACAACTTTTAAATTGGGTGATCTTCTAAACTATAAGTTGTACGAAAACATTTTAAACGTACTTTTATAGGAAATTACCTGTATGCACTAAAAAATTGGAGGCCAACATTTTTCTGTAAAAGTTAGCATTAGCGAGATATTTGCAAAAACCTGATTTTAGCGACCTTTGAGCCACAATAACTTTTTATGCGCACACGACTCTGCAATGGACTTTTCACACTTTATTTATCATACATAAATAAAGATAATTCCGGTGAAAAAAATTCACATGGAATTATTTCGCAGAAAAATTCTTATTTTCCTGGGCTATTTATATGTAGGGGAAAGTGGGAAATTTTTTTTCGAAGCTCCATAAAATGAACAAAACTTCTTATTTTTTCATTTTTCAACTTCCTATAATAAGGAAAATTAAATAAGCTATATTTTTGCCGAAGAAACGAACCGAAAATATGGATTTTCTGTTGAGTACGACGCTTTGATCGAGGATGCCCAAAATGGCAAAAATTAAAAATCGTGGGGTAAAGTGGGAAACTTTCAAAAAGTTCTAATATCTTTATTGTAAGTCAAAAAAGGTTCAAGGAACACAGCCTTAGGAGTAAATATGAAAAGAAATAACGATTTTGCTGGAAAAAAATATATGAAAAAATGTGTTTAAAAAAATTTGTGAAATAGTAGCTTATGCGTCGTTCTCTAATGAAACATCAAAGTCCAAGTCACAGTGGTAGTAATAAAAGAAGCTTGTAGTGAGATTAACGCATTTCAAGTGAAATGGGCGTTGACAATCCTTTAGGTTGCTTATGATGGTATTGTGTCTGGTCATGATTTCGGGCATGATTTCCATGCAAATGCTGCAAAAATCACGATCTTCATCTTAGCTAGAATTCTTTGTTTCTTCTTTGACGCTTTCTTTGCTGGAGGTGCTTTTTTGCTCCTGGTACTCTATTTTTTTATGATTCGCTTCCCTCTTTCTTCCGTTTATTTGCTAAACGTTTCTCAACTGCTTTTTGCAACTCGCTTAGCTTTTCCGGTGTGTTTACTCACAATATAAATGTGCAACACTTATTTGGTTGATGAAACATTATAATAAGTTGACAAGTGGGGACATAACATTTCCCACTTTACCCCATAAAAAATTTCCCACTTTACCCCGATACCACATTTCGCAAAAAATGTGAGCTTCATTCTTTCACTCTATGAATTACCCGGAATCCTTTTGCGTTATCAAAATTAAGACTACAAAGAATATTTTTGTGTACTTACAATCGGTTAATCTCCAGAAACAGTAAAAATATCGATGCTCAAAAAATTTCAAAATTAAATTTCAAAATCTCTTAAAAACTTTACATGATTCCAGAGATCCCAAAAATACGTATACACGCATCGCTATACCATAAAGATTTGCTAACGGTCATTGCAAGTACATGTCAGAAGCGCATGACAGCTATACTTTGCTAGTTTGCCCGAAAAGGGGCATTTCCCACTTTACCCCACTTCCCAATTTACCCCACTTACCCCTATTTAAAAAAAAAAAAAACAATCTCTAAAACTGAAAAAAATTATACAACAAACAAAAATAAAAATTGTAATTTTCGATGTATTTTGCAATGGTGAATCCGAATCTGGCATCGGAATTGTTATATCTTGTATGGTTTTTGGGATATCTTCTCTCCTTTTACGACCTAAAGTTGTATTTTTCTCAAGAACGGCTGTAGCGATTTTAATGAAACTTTAGGAAATAAAGCACATTAGTATAAAATGAAGAATGAGATAGGCTATAATTTTACTGATAGCCATAAGGAGGTGTGGCACCGCACTACATTTTAAATTTTGCCCGGTTAGAGTAAACCATACAAGATATTTTGATAAAATTTAGTACACAGCTACTGAGCACCAATGCCTCATAATGAGAGATCAATTGAAATTGATATCGAAATAATTTAAATTACATTTCAAAGAAAAGGATTAGTGCTTTTAACTACTAACGGTGATCCAATAAGAGCTTCTTGTTTTGTTTTCTAAATAAAATAGGGGAGAATGGGGAGTTGTGTGATAGGTTTGGTTTCAGGAAAAAAAAAACTATGAAAGAATCTCTAGTATGCCTCAAAAGACAACTTCTGGCTAAAGGGTTCGGTTGAAATTTAAAAAAATCTAAAAGTTATGCTTGTTAGCGCAAAAGACGCGTTTTTGGGGAATTGTGCAACACGGAGGGAGTTGTGCAACACAGCTTTAAATTAAAGAAAATTGCATATTTGGATGAATATTTTTCATTAAATTAACTCTTTGATTGCAGCCACTAAGGCATTGATATCACTCGCTGGTTTGCTGGTCTATGTACTATGCGCAGTACTATGTTCAGTTTTGAATGATTTTCAAGTCGCTAGATAGAAGGGTAAGTCTGACGAAAAAACACTTCGGAGAGATCCTTTTAGGAAATTTAACGTACAACAAAATGCATAAAAAATTTTTTTTCTAATACGAACCGTTTTGGAGCTATTTTGAAAAAACGGTTTCTTCTAAATTTTAGGTTTGTTTAAAAAATATCTCCCAAATTATAGGTTTTCTGAAAAAAAAAATCAAATGTTGATTGTAGGGCAAGTAATTCTTTTTAAACACATATTTTTACTTTAAACGTTTGACTCACCGTTCATGAGTTATCGTCATTTTAAGCTCAACACATCACTGTGCCTATTCATATGCGGTATGCACAATTTACTAATTTTTTCAAATTTTGAATTAGGATATCTCCTGAGATATAAGTCGTACGAAAACAATTGATGGGTCATTTTTATAAGATAAAATATTGCTCCACAATATTTTCTCTAGATGTAACCCTTAAATAGATATTTGTAAAAAACTGATTTTGGGCGCCATTTTTCCAATATGGCGGCGCGAGCGAACACGATTCGAGGTAGCAAAGCTTAAATTCTGAAAGAGCACATCGAAATCTATAAAATAACTCGTTTGCAAAAATCCCGCAAAACTTTCCAGGTAACATCATTTTATTCTCCCAAATGATTGTACTACTACATAAAAATCAATGTATTGATGGAAATCTTTATTCAGAATGATAGCTCGGTTCTTATAGCTCTATGTTTAAAAATTATTTCGTTCAAGCGACTAGCTCCTAAATGGCTCATTCTGTGGGTCTAATTTTCGCCAACTCTTTCGAGCATTTTCGCCGGTATTCCTTGAATAAAACGAGTTATGTTGGTCTCCAAAGCGTCAATTGTTTCGGGTTTGTCGACATAAACAAGTGATTTAGCATATCTTTAAAGAAAGTTATCCAACGGCGTCAAATCACATGTTCTTGGTGGCCAATTATTGGGTGTACATCTTAAAAACCGGAATTTTTTAGCGAAATTTGATGCTTTATTGTGGAAAAATGTTACAATATATTTTATTCAAAGTATTGTCCATTGGAAGCTACAACATTTCCCCATCTTTCAGGCAATTTATGAATTCCATCCCAAAAAAAGTTGCGCCGGCTTGGCGGCCAAAAATGAATCTATCCAATTTTCGATATCTTGAACTTAAGTGAAGCGTATTCCTGATAGGGCATTCTGCATCGATCGGAACAAATGGTAGTCTGATGGTGCAAGGTCTGGGCTATAAGGCGGTTGAGGAAAAATTTGTATAGATTTCCCATCCGTTGTTTTCCAGGTAATTTTTGACTAGGGCAGCAATATGTGGCCGAGCGTTATCGTGGTGGAAAGTGATTGACTCGTATCTGGTCGCATACGTTGGCCGCTCTGCCTGGACTCTCTGCTTCAATCGGATCAATTGTTGACGATAGAGTTGAGCATTAATGGTTTGGCCACCTGGCAACAGCTCATAATGGATCACACCTAGCTGGTCCTGACCAGGACGTTCTTTGTCTTCGACATCAAAATAACCACTTTTAAACCGTCGAAACCACTCACGACAGCTTGATTCAGCTGGAGCATAGTCCCCATAAACTTTTACAAGAATGCGATGACTTTCCGCAGCAGTTTTCTTTGCAAAAAAATGACCCAACAGAACCACCCGCAAATGCTGTCTTTTTCTCCAATTTTCGAAGTTATTCATCGTGAAAAATAATAATGATGCACACAAGATAAAATTGTTTTGTTGACTGATTTTGACAGCTGTCAAATGTACCTTCAAAATGACATATATATAAAGTTCGAGCTTTCACGATATTTGTTAGTAAATAAAGCAATTGTTTCTCCAGCTGAATGGTATGTTGCGCCATCCTGTTGAAACCAGAGGTCGGCCACACTAATATCTTGAATTTTTGGCAACAAAAATTCATTGATCATTGCTCTGTAGCGAGCACCATTGACCGCAATACGGGCTCCATCCGCATTTTTGAAGGAATACAGTCCGATCATGTCTCCTGTCCATAAGCCACTCCAAACAGTACATTTGTCGTGATACATTGGAAGCTCTTGGATTGCTTCTGGTTGTTCATCGGCCCAAACAGAACAATTTTGCTTGTTAACTTAGCCGTTCAACCAGAAATGAGCTTCGTCGCTGAACATAATTTTTTGATAAAATAATGGAACACTTTGAAGTTGTTGTAGGGCCCATAAACCAAAATTAAAACGTACACCAAGATCACTCCTCAAGATACGCCACAATGATCCATAAGAGATGCCCAAAGCCTTAGATTGGCGACGAATGGATTGTTGACGGTTTTCACGAACACTCTCTGCTACTGCAGCAATATTCTCTAAATTACAGGCTTTATGCACTCCGGTTGAATGATGAATGTCCAATAGTGTAAAATGTTTCGAACAGCACTGAAAGCAGCTTCTTGCTTCCCTAGAAGCGCAACTGAAGTGGTTGCAATGCGACCAAAATGATGTTGAAGAACTCTATAACATTCTCTAACTGATGACTGATTTTGGTAGTAAATCTCCACAATTAATAAACGTTGTTCAGGAGTAAATCTATTTATGATTGAGTCGCAATAATAGTCTGATGAGTCATGTGGCGAAAGACGAAGCATATGTCACTATAGCCGTGTTTTTAATCCATTCCTTAATTTGTTATAATAACGTGTTAGAAAATGCATTGATAGATTTATATGTGAATCGATCTTTACAAATATATGACTAAAAGTTCAATTAAAAATTAATTTTCAATATATCTTCTCTTCTTATACGAGGTAAAATTGTATGTACTTATGTATGTTTGTTTGGAACGGGCAAAACTTTTTCTCGAAAACGGGTACAGCGATTTTAATGAAACTTGGAACAATGTTAGATATTAGCATACAATGAAGAATGAACTAGGTTTGAACTTTGTAAATGCTCACAAGGGGGCGTGGCATCGCCCTAAATTTTAAATTTGATTTGATCATAACTCGCAAACGATACAAGGTATTTGAATGAAATTTGGTAGGCGGGTACTGCTTAATAATACCTTGTGACAGACAAAAAGTGGGCGGGATCGAAGAAGTGCCACGCCCACTTTTTAACGCTAAAAAATTTTGATTCAATATTACTCGAAAACGACTCCAACGATTTTAATGAAAATTTAGGAGATTTTACCTCTGCAAACAAGAATTAATACGTAATATGTCATTATATTGAGAAAACTCGTTGAAGGGCGTGGCACCGCCCACAAAAATATAATACGGTATAAAAAGAAAATTAATAAAGTAATCATTCTAAAATTAACTGTGGGGAGCATACTTGCTATAAGGCATCTCTGATCTGAAAGCGGGTAAAATATCGCCGTTGCGCGTGGAACCTCCCATACAAGCAAAATACGTTAAATGCTATTTCTCGCAAATGAAACAAGGTATTTTAATGAAATTTGGTATGTAGGTACTTCTTAATAATATCTTGTAACAAACGAAAAGTGGGCGGGATCGAATAACTGTCACGCTCACTTTTTAACCCTTGAAAATTTTGATTCAATATTACTCGAAAACGACTCCGACAATTTTGATAAAAATTTAGGATCTGTTACCTCTTCAAACAAGTATTAATATGTCATACGCAATTATATTGGGAAAACTCGTTAAAGGGCGTGGCACCGCCCACAAAAATATAATGCGCTATAAAAAGAAAACTACTAAAGCAATCTTTCTGAATTTAACTGTGGGGAGTTTACTTGCTATTAGGCACCTACGACCTGAAAGTAGGCAAAATATCGAAAGCGCGCGTGGAACCTCCCATACAAGTAAAACACATTAAATGCTGTTTCTCGCAAATTATACAACATATTTTGATGAAATTTGGTATGCGAATCCGGATCACGAGTATCTAAAATATAACAAAAAGAAGGCTTTGTTTAATAATTGCCACGCCCACTTTTTTATCAAAATAAAAATTTTTGTTAAAAACTCAGGCACAAAAAAAAATGGAATGAACTGTTTAATTCTTATATGCAGTCTTATGTACTTTTTGAAGCTAAATCCGTCTTCATCAGCAGAACTGTCATTATACCTGCAGGATTTTGAAATATCCTTGCTTGAAGTTGAAGAAAACGCTGTGTTCAGTCTTACAGCGTAGCTACAAGAAAAGGTGAAATTCTTTTTTATTAATAGCATCGGATAGTTACACTCTTCCTTATCCAAATATCCTTTCAGATTTTTCCAATAGGATTCTTATTTTCCGAGTTATGATTCTTTGAATATAAGATATTTCTGCCGCCATACAAAAGACAAAATATTTTGGGTGCGTGGCACATCCCATTTATTTATTTTAGGGCATTCTATTTCGCCAAAAAAAAATTTGAGTTTTTGATATTTTTCTATACCATTCGATGCTTTCCGAGTTTTTTCTTATTATTATTCTCATCGGCTTACTTATCATTTTGAAAGCATGACCTTTAGAAGTGAAAAGATACAAGTTTCATAACAAAAAGCAGCTATGAATAAAAACATCGACTAAAATAATAATAATAGATTGTTGACCGAGCAGGGATCGGTCTCCAGGTACTAAATGTCATTAAGTAACACACTTCAAAATTCTTACAGTTAAAATTATATTAGTATCTAGAGCATCAAAAACTTAAGAAATTGTGACTCTGCCTCATAATTCTGGGTAACCAATTTTCTATTGGAAAAGTTCTAAGGTATATTTTGATAAGGAGAAGTGGTGCTATTCGATGCCATTAAAAATTTCATCCTTTCCCCTAGCTACGCGAGCAGCTTGAAAATAGCGTTTTCTCCAACTTCAAGCAAGGATATTTTAAAATCCTGCAGGTATATTGACAATTCTGAAGAATACATAAACCACTTTTTTTTTGTACCTGTGTATTTAACATAAATTTTGCCAAACTTTGTACAGAAATATTTTGGACATACGGGAGTGGCACATCTCCTACAAGCAAAAACTTTAAAGCTTTCACTTTTTATTCAATTAAGTATTACAACACTGTGATATTTATTGTGGATTATAGCGTAGAATAAACCTACCGACCTCTACCCCAAATTGCGGTCAAAGTAGTAACTGGAATATAACAGGACTGTTTGTCTGGCCGATAAAAGGGTGGCGCTGTGTACATTTTCTTAGTGTACATTGCAGCAGAGTTGCCATGTTACTTTCCATTTATTTCATTACACTTTATACGCATAATAGTGATTTTTATCTATTGCACTGCACTTGCAGGATATCACATGTTTTCTTTATATTCATTCGCTACATGAGATAAAATGCAGCCGAGGGGTACGAATATGGCAAAAAATACATTTTGATGATATTCTTAGCATTAAATATTAATTTTGTCTGCAACGAAGCGATAAGGACACATATGAATGAGTTATTCAGGATGTTATAACAACCAAAAATTAAATTAACTTTGAAATTGATTTTATATAACATTTCTATCTTAAGCAATAAAAAAGAGAGGATAATAAATCGCTACGTGGCAAATAATAAATTTCAAGTTTTGGCCTAAAGTCAATTATACTTTTACCATTATAGATTTTGTTTTTGTATTTTGCAGCCTTTAATACATAATAGCCAATTAATATGTAAGTACGCACGCGGGCACAATTCACCATAATGGCTTAACTGACATTGGGTACATTTGTCAAAAAGCCATTTGGCATTTAAACGGCATTTTCCCACACCAAAACGCATAAAAAACAAAAATTCATTTTTTGTTACATTCCATGGTCCGAAGTCCCACCCACTCAAATCGCTTTTGTTTTAAGCGAATGCTTATTGGCGTAGAAATAAAAAAGTTTCTCCATCACCACATTACGCTGATAAGGCGCAAATCCAAAGCCTTCATCATTTATAAATCTCCATTAAAAACGCATATTCCAACTGCGGCGTGCTCCTACGGTATTACCTCACACCCCGAAAAACGCCAATAAAACAAAATTAACTTAAAAAAGCAAATTCTCAAAATTTATGTTCTGGTTCTTCCATTTGGTACGCTGCGCGCTGTGTGTCATGGTTGACATTACCCTGCACATAACTCACCGTGATAATCCTTTAAATAGGACATTCATGTTATCCTCGACTGTTTGAAATGACCATTAAAATGAAATTTATGCCAATAAATTTTTTGGATTTCGCGTTTGCGTTGAAAGGAAGAGGCGAGAGGGAGACTATTGTTCATATTGGAGTCGTTTGTAGTCCCTATTTTTGTGGTATATTGCAACACATAATCATCGTATGGGATTTGTTGGTCAAAATAAATCGTTAAAACATCGTTTTTTAATTCAGTTTGTGTCAACGGCACATAGCTATGCGAAAATGCGTTTGCAATCCTAATGGTTAAGTTTTGGAAATGCTGAAAAGACAATAATTATACGTAATTTTCTAGAATATAGTTCCCCTAGTGGTTTCCGGTGCAAATTTTTTTGATGCTTCAAAAGTTTGAAATTTTTAGGGTAAGTTGCTTCAGACGTCATCTTTCAGTTCGCATTGTAACATTCACTTGAGAAATTCAATTTGTATAAAAAAAGGGATTATTTCGTGGAAATTTCCATGCGGTGATTTTTTATGACTTTCGAGTTGGTTTATCTTAACAAGGTTGTATCTGTCGACTATAAAAGGGTTTTGGCGACGAAGCACCATCCAAGACCAAAAATTATGTATAGTCAAGAAAGTCCAAGCGCGGACGGACTTCACTTAAGGACGACCTAGTCGAAAATCGTCCGTAAACAGCTGTTGTGCCAGAAAGCTTTGATGCTGTGCGAAAACTAATTGAAGAAGTTCGTCATGTTACTCATCGAGAAATCGAGACATGTCAATGCATTAGTGTGACGAGCATGTAGGAAAGCAGGGTTTTGATAATAGTCAATTGTACATTATAAATCCACTCAAACCGAAATCATAGCCGATCCTTTTTTTAAGATATCGGTCACTTTCGGTTTTTGGACCAAAAAAACTTCCAGTTAATTACAAATAGTTCAAGAACCAATATCCATATTTAAACGTGTCATATGTCAAATAAAAGATAATTGAATTTTCTATAAGCGATATTCACTCAACTTCTTGGTTGGTTTGTTAATTTCAGGGAAATAAATTGATTTCTAAAAAAATATATTTTTTCCAAAAAATTTAAAAAAAACTCAAAATCAACTCCAAATTTATATACCGTAAACAGGGGTGACTTTAACATCTGGGGGTGACTTTAACCGGCAAGAAAAAAGAGATTAAAATCGTAATATTACACGCTTCAACAAAAAATTTTTTTTTTTTTTTTGGGATGGGTTCTAACCTAGCACTTTTGATTGCCACTGATGACTAGAAAAAAACTGCCAAAGGATTTTTCGGAGTTCGGTCGTTAAGCAGCGCTATAACGGTTCAAAGTTTGAAAAATCAAGTACTATGGAAAAATCGTACTTTTAGATTAAAAATTCAAATTTTTTACATAAAATCTTCATTTCTCGTTTATGATGTCTTCTGGACATAACTTAAACATACTCTAATAATTATTTTCTTCCCAAATATTAAAAGCATATCTTGTATCGTTTTGGAGAAATTTAAAGAAAACTGTGAAAAATTAAAAAATTCACTCAAGTTTGTATTTTTTTCCTCCCACGATCAGTGCAAAAATTGGGATGGGTTCTAGTAGAGAATTTTCCATTGCCAATGGTGAGTAGAAAAAAACTGTCAAAGGTTTTTTTGAAGTACGGTCTTAAAGTGGCGCTTTAGCGATTCGAAATTCGAAAAATCAAGTACTATGGAAAAACCGTACCTACTTTTAAGTTAAAAATTCGAAATTTTCTACGTGAAATATTCTTTTCTCGCTTATGATGTACAGCAAACATAACTTAAACATACTCCAGTGGTTATTATCTTCGAAAATATTAAAAGCATATCTTGCACCGCTTTGGATAAATTTGCAAAAAACCATGAACATTTCTTTGCATTTTTTTCCCTCCCATGATCAATGAAAAATTTGGGATGGGTTCTAGTAGAGCATTTCCGATTGCCATTAATTAGTAGAAACAAATTTCTAAAGCATTTCGAAGTTGAGTCGCTATACACAGTTGGCTTGAACGAAAAAAAGCCGATCCCCGATGACAAATCTAAGTACGTACTTCGACCCTCTTAGACCATGTATAATCAGAATATAACATTTACAAAAACGTATCAGATTCTCTTTGCGTTTTTCTACATATATCTTTAATGTAACGGCATCATCCATATAAAAAAAAAAAATTAAAAAAATGCTACAAACAAAAATAAAAATAGTCATTTTCGATGTATTTTGTGATGCTAAATTTTAACCCGACATCAGAATTGCTCTATTTTGAATGAAAAGCACTGTTTTTTGCTATATTTGAGGTTATATGACAAGATAAGTTTAATTTCTTTACATAAAACTTGATATAGTAGTCAGAAGCACTAGTATTTTCTTTAAAACTTAAACTGAAATATTAAAAAACATATTTTTTGCATTAAATTACAAATAAATGAACACCTTAAGTTGAGTTCACACATTTAAAATTAAATTTTAACAAATTAGATGCATTTTGGGATGTTCACAACCCATCTTCAGCAACACTAATGCAAATATTTTAATTACAATAAAATAAACAAAGTGTAAGACTTCCCATACATAAATAATGGACACAAACATAATCTCATTAGAAAGAAAAAAACAAATTTTTCTGTAATTTCTGTAATTTTCTCCAAAACGGTGTAAGATATGCTTCTAACATCTTCAAAGAAAATAACCATTGGAGTATGTTTAAGTTATGTTTAAATAGCATCATAAACGAGAAATGAAGATTCATTTAAAAAAATCAAATTTTTTACTTAAAAGTACGGTTTTTCCATAGTACTTACTTGAATTTTAGAACTTCGAATCGCTTAAGCGCTGCTTTACGACGGAACTTCGAAAAACCCTTTGACAGTTTTTTTCTACTCATCAATGGCAATCAAAAATGCTCTACTAGAACCTATCCCAAATTTTGCATTGATCGTGGGAGGGAAAAAATGCAAAATTGACTGTATTTTTTAAAGTTTTCACAGTTTTCTGTAATTTCTCCAAAACGATACAAGATATGCTTTTAATATTTGAGAAGAAAATAATCACTAGAGTATGCTTAAGTTATGTCCAGAAGACATCAGAAACGAAAAATGAAGATTTTATGTAAAAAATTTGAATTTTTAATCTAAAAGTACGATTTTTCCATAGTACTTGATTTTTTTTTGACTAGAAGGAAAATTGCTGGCGTTAGGTGAGTGATATCACTAGAACTATACTTTAATTTTCTTTCTTAATCAATCGACTTTGATGGATATATTTGCCTATAAGTATTTTTAATGCATTTTTATATGCGAGTATGTTAGAAATCAATGTTTTTGGGTTGACTTTGAACCGGTCCAAAGTCACCCACAAAAAACTTTGTGTTGCTAGGCTGTAGTGATGAGCAAACCAAGACCAAGACCATAGCAGTTTTGGTCTTGGTCTTGTCCTTGCACATTGAGTCTTGGTCTTGGTCTTGGTTTTGATATTGAGTCTTGGACTTGGTCTTGATCTTGCTCATTAAGTCTTGGTTTCGGTCTTGGTCTTGGTCTTGAAAAAATTTTCAGAGATATTGAGTACTCAAAACCATATTTTTCCAAAGCAGTTGGGTTTTTGAGATGCCAAAATTCAAATCGAGAGATGATTTTATCTTCAATATGGGCGTGAAACAACTTTTAACTATAAATTAGCAAGACTGAAAAGCAGTCTTGGTCTTGATAATTATCGTGAGCAAGACCAAAACCAAGACCATAGCGGTCTTGATCTTGGTCTTGCAAAAATATCAGCATCTTGGTCTTGGTCTTGGTCTTGGTCTTGGTCTTGGTCTTGGTCTTGGTCTTGGTCTTGGTCTTGGTCTTGGTCTTGGTCTTGGTCTTGGTCTTGGTCTCGCAAAATTAGCAAGACCAAGAACAAGACGCAAGACCAAGACTAATTTTGCTCATCACTGCTAGGCTGGCTCGATAGAAACCCTAACTCGGGCCAAATTGACGCCCAAAACACTGGGTGTGGTAAATTGTAGTTAAAATAAACTCTAGTCTTTAGCCATACCGAAATTATTATTATTTTTTCCTTTTGATCTTTGTAAAACATTATTTATCTAGTGGAATTTTGCAAAAAATTAAGCCACCGAAGCCCTTTAACAAAAGAGTCATTTATAAAGTTACCTACTAAGAATTTCTTTCGTTTTTTAAATTTTTTGAATCAAGTATTTTTTGTTTTCTAATCTTCAATGAATTTTTAACTTGTTTTTGTGGATTTTTTTAGTTTTTATTGGCCTTTAAGATCAGTATTGTTATATGATGTAACATATAAACATATAAGTAAAACATACGAATGGCTGAAACCGAATTTATCAAAAATTTTAGTTTTTTTTTAATCTCGTCCTTGAAAAAATCTCATAACCTAGGCCGATTGCCTATATAAATATACTTATAAGAAGAGAGAACTTAAGTTAACCTGATACTCTGATTTTGCATCGTTAAAGGTATAGCAATCAATGAATAAAATTTTTCAGTTAAAGTCACCCCACCCTTGAGGTCACTTTAACCCACTTACATGTATGTATGTATGTTTAGAACGGACAAAACTTTTTCTCGAAAACGGCTGCAGCGATTTTAATGAAACTTCGGATAATGTTAGATATTAGCATACAATGAAAAATGAGCTAGCCCTTAACTTTGTAAATGCTCACCAGGGGGCGTGGCATCGCATTAAATTTTAATTTTGATGTGGACATAACTCGCAAACTATACAAAATATTTGAATGAAATTTGGTAAGCGGGTACGACTTAGTAATACCTTGTAACAGACAAAAAGTGGGCGGGATCGAATAAGTTCCACACCCACTTTTTAACCCTTGAAAATTATGATTCAGTTTTACTCGAAACCGACTCGAAAAATTTTGATGAAAATTTGGGAGCTGTTACGCCTGCAAACAAGTATTAATATGTGCTATGCCGTTATATTATGAAAACTCGTTGAAGGGCGTGGCACCGCCCACAAAAATAAAGTGCGCTATAAAAAGAAAACTACTAAAGCAATCTTTCGGAACCTCCCATTCAAGTAAAACACATTAAATGCTATTTCTCGCAAACGGTACTACAAATTTTTATGAAATTTGGTATGCGGATCTGGATCAAGAGTATCTAAAGCATAACAAAAATAAGGCTATGCCCCACCCATTTTTTTATCAAAATAAAAATTTTGGTTAATTACTCAGGCACAAAAAAAAAATGGAATGAACTGTTTAATTCTTATATGCAGTCTTATGTACTTTTTGACGCTGAATCCGTCTTCATCAGTAGAACTGTCATTATACCTGCAGGATTTTGAAATATCCTTGCTAGAAGTTGAAGAAAACGATGTGTTCAGTCTTACAGCATAGCTACCAGAAAATGTGGAATTCTTTTTTATTAATAGCATCGAATAGTTACACTCTTCCTTATCCAATTTTTTCTAATAGGATTCTTATTTTCCGAGTTATGATAAGATATTTCAGCCGCCATACAAAATACGAAATATTTTGGGTGCGTGACATATCCCATTTATTTATTTAAGGGCATTCTATTTCACCATAAAAAATTTTAGTTTTTGATATTTTTCTATATCATTCGATGCTTTCCGAGTTTTTTCTTATTATTATTCTCATCGGCTTACTTATCATTTTGAAAGCATGACCTTTAGAAGTGAAAAGATACAAGTTTCATAACAAAAAACAGCTATGAATAAAAACATCGACTAAGATAATAATATTAGATTGTTGACCGAGCAAGGATCGGTCTCCAGGTACTAAATATTATTTTAAAATAACTGTAATTACTTCGGAATAATTTTATTACATGACATTAAAGCTGAAACCCCCACGTAAAATTTAAAGCAATGTAACCATTTATTAAAATTGTTGAAATTATAAGCTCCTAAACTTGTATCAAAGTCACCCCTGCTTACGATACTATATGTATTAGGACGGGTAACATTTTTTTGCGGCAAAGAGTACCTAAAAAAAAAAAAAAAAATCTACGGAAAATTCTTAAAAAATTTGCCCAAGAAACTATGGCAAGGAGCTTTCATATGTGGCATCAAATAAACGGAGCTACGCACTGCAACCAAATTACATATACATACTAAGGGTGGGTTACTTAAGCTTTCAACGAAATTTGGTCAAATTTGAACAAGAGGGCGTGGCACCTCCCATACAAGCCAAATCTTAAAAACTCTATGCTGATGGTACTATCTGAGATAATCAAACCAAATTTCGCACACTTGCTACCAATAGTAAAGGTAAAATCTGGTAGGAAAATAATCACATTCGGACAAGAGGGCGTGGTACCTCCCATACAAGCAAAATCTTAAAAACTCTATATTGAGAGTGCTTTCTGAGATAATCGAAGCAAATTTGGTACAATTGCTACGAATAGTAAAGGTCAGCTCTGAAAGGAATATAAGAGACACGCTTTCAGGCATTTTGACCAATATTGGGATTTGAAATGAGATAATTTCTTACTTAAGTGTTCGTGATGACCACCTGTCCTCTTTTCCATCTGTTTTAACAAAAACCCGAATTGCTGTTCAAAATTATCCTGTCCAGAACTATACATTATGTTTATAAGTTCTTGTCTCGTGACAAATAATAAGTTAGAGGCCATTTGTAAAACAAAATTAGAAATTTTGAATAATGTCGGCAATGCAAGAACAAATATTTTATTTTAGGTTACGTTCTTAAAATCGATGTAAATTTTAAAGGAGCAAAAAGGAGCAAAATTTTATTGTCGCTTCTAGAAGTCAATACTAAACGGAATATTTTTGAATCATAACTAATGCTTGGAAAGGCTTGGAACCTAATTAAATTTTCTATTATTTATTTAATTTCGTAAAATTTTTCTTCTCCATTTTATTTAACTTACCTACCAAAATGTGTTAACATTTTTAAGGAAAAAAATATGTCTATATACGGTTACATACCTGAGGATGAAGGCTCCATGGTCAAATAACATTAAATGTTAATAAACTTTAGCAAAAAACTGCTTTGATTAATATGGAAATAACTTATAAAATTATTTCAGTCTACAAAGTTAAAGTTTAGCGTGCTGTAGTGATGAAATGGGTTTGTTACAAATCATTTGAAAAATGGCAAATAGTACGTTGGTTAGTATTGTACTTAACCAATATAAAAGGATATCCTGAAATAACATTTAATTTTTTGAATTATCGCCAGGTATTGAGAGTATCTGCCCCACTGTGCGCCGTAAGTTGCGTTGAAGTTTGGATGCAGTACTTTAAAATACAATACAAAAAAAAAAATAAAAAATCAAAATATTTCAATAATTTTATATGTAACAAACAGACATTTTTTTTAATTTTTTTTTTTTTTTTTCACAAGTAAAAATTATTTATTGAGAAAAATAGTACCTACTTAAATATGAACTGATACATACAAATTTGAAACCATAACACAAATTGATATTTTTAGTGCTGCAAAAAGTATGGTTTCGATAAAATCATGTGACATATCGGTCTATCGCTTGTATACAAGAACAATTATTTTTGCCTACTCACCTTAACATGTCCCGTAATTCACGCAAGATTTAAATTTACACCATTTGCAGAAAAAAATTGTCAACCAAAAAAAAAGGAAAACAGTTTGACAGGCAATAGTTTAAGGTTTGTAAAAATGGAGCATTTTCTGAAAGAGCAATATTCCAAAAATAGTGAAAGCTTAGCTGCTTACAGTTCGGAAATTTTGTACAAAATATTATTGGAAATTGATGAAATGAAAACTGATTGTGGATTCGTGTAGTTTCTTGTTTGGGTATCTATATATATATTTGTTCCAGTTTAGTAATGATCATTTCGAAAAGTTCACAGACATTCTCAGTCGCCTTCATTGAATGCGATCTTTCGCAATGTCTTTATTTTCCTCCGAGATTTTTCCCATTCTTGAAATTATTTTTTCCATCGCCGTTCCACTGCCGTATGGACTCCTCTGAAGGTATAAGTTGAAGCAAAAATAATGCCATAATGTAAATTGCCTACCATTTTAACAAAAATAAAAAAATCAATTAACTTTTCTTAAACGGAAAGTTTACTTGGAGATGTAGAATTGATGACATTACGTTGAAGAAATGATATCGATCAAATGGCCAGCTCCTGGACAGCATTCTTAAAAGCTTCAGTCGAACAGCTGATTTAAGCCCCTGGCCTACTTAGTATATTTAAGTTTAACAGCTACATACGTGTATGCCAAGTTGGGCCACTGAGCAGTAAAATTTAGACAATCTACTTTTGTAAAGAGTCTTTTCTTTCAGACTGTTTGTTTCTTTAATATTTGAAAAAAAAAAAAATATATTTCAGTTTTAACTTTCATCTGCAATTAATATTCTAACAAGCAGACGAAGCAACAGGAGAGCACAAAGGATATGCAGCAGCAATTTCGTAAATTTGTGGAGGCAGGGGAGAGACTACTATGCTTTTGCCTCTGATTAAATCCAGTCTTGCTATCATGATACACACGTATGGATAAGTTTTTCACGCCCTTATTATGGGGTGCAAAATGCGTCGTCTTTTAATATAATTCGTCCTATTGCTACTAAAAGTATTTCATATCCTTTTTTCTTGTGTTTTTGTTGGGCTGTGATGTGTTTTCGTTGCACACGATGTGTAGACATTATTCATTTTTGATGATGAATTTCCATGTTGGATGTGACTGTTGTTGTACTTTTTTTTACGTCCTTCGTTATTAACGTAGACATCAAACGTATGGGAAACTTCTTGAAAACACGTTTGGAATAATAATGTTTTTTGGGACTAAGTTGTATCAAAAGTGCTTTAGTAGCAGTATTAAAATTAAAAGCATTTTTTTTTTTTTTTTTTTTAATTTAAGATTTACAAATCAGATTAGAGCATATAAGGTTTATATTTTTTCAAATGTTTTTTCCAGTTCAATTTTCGTAGCTGCAATCCTCTTAAAAATTATTTTTTGTCTGAACTTCCGAACTCCTCCGGAGGGCGAATGAAGAAAGTTCCAAGCGAGTAAGATCGAATTAAGATTGATATACCTTATATGAAAAATTATGAGTAAATTTACATTTGAAATGAATCAGACCTTCCAAACCTTAAAATAAAACTCAAATAATAAACTTTTAGTGGAACATATGTATGTATGTATTCTCCTTTAACTCCTAGGAGGAGCATAGGGCCAATATAAAACGTCTCCATTTGTTGCGATCCCTTGCGATGGCTTTAATCTCTTGCCACGACTTTCCCGATTCTTGGATTTCCTTGGAACATCAGTATTTGCTAAAAATTTTTACACCTTTTGAAGGACCTTTTATGGAATTGCGTCAAAGGTTCACAAAATAAAATATTTTAGAAAGTATTCTTAAATTTAACATCACCATTCTAAGGAAAAACTTTTTCCCAAAGATAGAATAACACACGGTTTTCATATCAAAGCATGTATTAGCGCAAGATTTGCCAACCCAAAAAGAACACAATTTGATAGCTGACAGCTTAGAGTAAGTAAAAATAAATCGAAAGAATAATGCGTTTGGTCTGGTGGAAAGTAGACCAAATCTGATTAGTGTCACGACCACTTTTTAACGATTGTATAACACAGTGCGACACATGAAAAGTGAACTAAAATCCGTTATAAGGCGTCGAAAGTACTCACCGAAACAAGTAATTCTGCCAGAGCGTTTTGCAAAGTTGGCTCAAATAAGGATTTTATGGTCATTTTTGCGATTTTGAGGCACTAGATGAATTTTTTTCGGTTAAGCTTGTTCGGCATTTTTTTTCTTCTATACAATAACTACAACATTGCTGAAGTCATCAAAACAATATTTTCGGATCGTTACCGAGATATAGCCATATGAAAAAATCGAAAAATCGCTCAAAATCCAGTTTGAGGCAAAAAGTTGCAATTTTCAGCTGGATAATTATGGCTATATCTCGGTAACGAGCCGAAAATGTTGTTTTGAAACAAACTTAACCGAAAAAAATTCATCTAGTGCCCTAAAATCGCAAAAATGACCATAAAATCCTTATATGAGCCAACTTTGCAAAACGCTCTGGCAGAATTACTTGTTTCGGTGAGTACTTTCGACGCCTTATAACGGATTTTAGTTCACTTTTCATGTGTCGCACTGTGTTATACAATCGTTAAAAAGTGGGCGTGGCACTTATCTCATTTCGCCTTCTATTCGCCTAGTGTATGGTATTTATGTTCACCGATCATCCACTAAATTTCACCAAAATAGCTTTTATAGTCTGTGGGATATATATTAAAATTTAAAACCATGAAATTATTAATTCAAACCCCTGTTTTGTTATGGCTTATAACTCGCTGTCTAAATCCACTGACAAAAATTAATTTTACCCTTTACTGCTTTTGTTATGCAGCTTTAAGCAGACTTCAAAACAGTGTTTTTTATACTTTTAAGCAAGGATAACTCAATATCCTGACGTGATAGAAAAAAACCAATTTCAGATTCGTAATAAGGAATTCCCATTTCACTATAAGAGGCTATAAATACCATGTTTTTACTGGACGAGGGTTGAAAAAAATGGACCACCGCAGATCCTGGCAACATTCATTTTCTTGTTACTTGGGGTGCTTCCTATAAGAAAATGAGCTCAGTTTTCGGTGCATGAGTTAAAAAATACTTTTTTATCCGAAGTGAATTTGCAAATAACAAGAGAAGATATTTGTAGGTGTGGAGGCACAAAACGGTATCAAAAAGCACTCCGATACAATTGACATGCTCCTAAGAGTTATCCAATTTAGCCTTGACTACAGTTTGACAAAATATGGAGTGGTTTGCTAGCTAAGACCAAAAATGGAATAATTTTTTAACATTTTTGTGATTTTGAGGTCCCAGATGCAATTTTTTCGGGTCAGTTTACACAACACTTTTTTTCCTTCAGCCTATAGCTAAAACTTTGTAAAAGGCAAAAAAGCAAATTTCTCGAACGGTATACGAGATATAGCCGAAAAAGCTTTAAAAAAGCCAGTTTGAACCCAATTTTCAAAGGGCCATAAAATCCGACCTGGAGTCAAACTAGCAAATTCCAAAAATTGTTTTGCTAGGAACATTATGAACTCTCAGAAACAGCAATCAGAAAGTTGTTTGGATTTTTCGTGTTGTACTACTGTGTAATTTAAAATAAAAGTATTTTGTATTTAATCAAATTATGGAACTTCATTTAAGTATTCCCTTACCGTGATGAGTATCAATTACCTTGGCTCCGGGACTTAAAATCCATTGACTCAGATGAAATTTATCCTACAGCAATGAAGCACTGCAGAATTTGAAAATCTTTGTGATTTCCACTCGACAGCACACAAAAAAATAAAAGTGGTCTTTACTTTTGACCAGACACATTTATCTACATATATGTATTTTGTTCGCTGGGTCCGAATCCGAGTTCAGAATTGCTCATATAGGTACCCTGAAAATTTCGAGACATTCTTGCTAGAAGTTGCAGAAAGTGCTGTTTTCAGGCATATGGCGCAGTTCCAGGGAAAGGTGTAGTTCCATTTTTTCAATGGCTTTGAGCCGAAAATCTCGAGTCTGTAATTTACGTCTCCTTCAGTTCTGTAGTTTTGAAGCTATTGTCCATACAAGTTAGAAAATTAAGATACGAAGTGGAATGCCTAATATCTCCCAAAAATTAAAGAACTTTCGGAGAAATTAATTGCAGATTCGATTTTATTTGCTCAAAATCTATACAAAAAGTTGAACAGTTTAAGTTTCTAAATAAAATTTTTTTTTTTCCATATTTAGGAGCACTTTTCGGTTTTTAAATGGTTTGGGATCAATCAAATGTTCTCTGAAATGAAACAAATTTTATATGGTGCTTATTTGCATCAAAAGGAAACTTTTAATACCCTGGGAACAAAATATCAAGCAACTTTACATTTTCCCATACATATTTAAACCAGTCTAAATGTTTTTATATCAGTAGACAATTTTTTCATTAAGGACTATTTCCTTGTAATTTGTGTTTGGAGTGATGTTCCTTTAAACTTCTTGTGAGTTAGCAAACGTTAAAGAATTTCAACTTCAAGCCATTCAAACTCATAAAACACATAAAATCCAATTGTATAATGAAAATGGTCGCATTAGTTTATAAAATATAGCAACTGCGTGAAAGCCACTAAAATACAACAAATTCAGTAAGCGTCCCAAAATGCTTAGAGAAGCCCCACCAAAAGCAATTTTCCCTTTGTTTCATTCAAATGGTCTTTTCCTACGTAACAGAAAAAAAAATCAAAAACGGTAAAGGACCAGGAACAACAAAATTATTTCGTGTTGCATGTAATGCGTCTTTTCCAAGCCATTTCATATTCAAGAGATTTTCCAAGTGCTGCTGCCACCTCGGTGAGTGAGTGGGGGTGGTGGTTGATTGTTCCATATGCTAAAAGCATTTTTTTATCTTGCAAAATCGACGTTTTTTTTTATGCGAAATTTATAGAGGAGTCACATATGTGTTACTCGATTGTACGGCTGTGCATGGACATTGATTCCGGTGCGTTGTGTCCTTTGGGGATAATTTTAATGGTCATCATGGTATGAGACCATGAGCAGGCAGGTTGTTTGCTTTGGCCATGCTGTATGTGTGACAGCGTGAGTTATAACTTTCAATACAAATGGAAATTGGTTTCGTATTGAAAACGCATAAAAGTCCAATTTCGCATATACAATTCGAATTATGGTTTCCAATTGGATTTGTTTTTTTCATTTTTTGTTTTGCGTGTGCGAATGGGGAAATTCCAGTGGTTTACTTTGAGGGAGGAATTTTATGCTTCGGTACCAGTAAAAAATGAATTTGCAAAAAATTATCGTTTGGGGAATTCAATGGAGATGATGATGTTGTGCTCTCTATGGTAGTTGGAGAAAATTGACACTTTTTTGTGGTGGCTGCCTTTAAGCGAAATGTTTTTAAAAAACAATGTTGGAGACATGAAAAGGTTACAAAATGTTCAAATTGTGGAATCTGAATGTTGATAATGTCGAAAAATGTTGGAAAAACTAAGATACTATTAGCAAAAAGGATAAAAAAGCCGAAAATTGTTCAGAAAGTCGAAAAAGTTAAAAAATCAAAACCCATATTTAAAAATTTTAGAAGTTTGGAAAATTAGAAAAAAGTCAAGAAGTCGAAAAATGTTCACTAAATGTCGAAAAACTCGGAATATCTATTTCGAAAAATGTTATAAATACCGAAAAGTTGCAAATATTGAATAATTTAAAAATGTGCAACTAATGGAATATATTGAAATAAACCACAAAAAAAGGAAACAAGGCGAAAAATTGTAAAAACTTGAAAAATGTTCGGAAAGTCGGAAATGTTGATTATGGCGAAAAATACTGAAGAGGTATAAATGCCTCGGAAAAAAGTTGAAATGTCGAATAATGTTGAAAAAGTGGAAGAATGTTTATTTGATCGAAAATGTTGCAATGGCAAAAAATTTTTGAAATATGACTTAAGATGTTAATAGTTCCGAAGAAGTTAAAAAAGTCAAACAATATTAAAAAATCGAAAAATCCTAGGAAAATCAAATATATAACAAAGTTGAAAATGTGAAATATATCCAGAAATGTTTAGATGAAAATTCGAAAACGTTAAATAGGTCGACTTTAATTTATTAACGCAGAAAATTTCGAAATATGTAATAGGGACAACAAATACATCGGAAAAGTGATTACGTCGAATAGTGTTGGAAACTCGAAAAATATTGAGAAGTCGGAAAGTGTTCCGAAATCAAAACACTTTCAAAAGAAATTTGAGAGTCTCACATATTGTTAATAAATTGAAGAATTGTTGAAATCATCGGAATATGAAAAAATTCGAAAAGCAGTGACCATATTCTTGTTGGCTGTAATGTAATGAAAACGAATCGTGCAAAACTCTCCTGTGAAGTAGTCAAACAGTTTGCTTTATGGTCGAGTGTGATACCTTTTTATGTCCAAATATTCGTGAAAAATGTGATGTACCCGCTCAATTGATATGCTTACAGCCCCAGCTATATTATGCACTTGCATTCTCCGATCGTTCAATATCATTCAATGAATTTAGTCAACTATTTCTGACAACTTATTTTGTGCAACCTAAACGTTCAGCGTTGAAATTACACCTTAATCATTGAAATTGGATGGTGCAGATTGCCCATAAGATTTGTCAAGCCTTTCCTTGATTTAGGTGATAATTTTTTTACTCAAAAAGTACACAAAAATCAATTTTTTCTATTTTTCTTAAAATTCGCGATGTTGTCTGCTCGTAATTGCTCGAACTTATCAAACTGCCCTCATACCTTTAAGTAGACCTCAAAACAGTGGTTTTTGTACTTTTGAGAACGAATAACTCAAAATCTTGAATTGATAGAAAAAAGACAGATTCAGATTCGTAATTAGGAGATTCCATTCCACCATAAACGGCTATAACAACCGAGAACGGAAAACCATGGTTTGACTGGAGTGGGGGATTGGGTAAAAAGAAGTGGACCACCGCATATCCTGGCAACCTCCACTTTCTTGTTACTTGGGGTTTCCTCTAGAAGAATCAGCTCAGTTTTTTGATACTCATATTTCCCAAACTCGCTCTAGTTACCATATCGAAAAATATTGAAACATTGTCGGAAAATTTGAAAAGATTAATAGACCAGTGAAATTAGATACTGGCTATATATTTAAGTCTTGCACTAATTCCAAACTTCATAAAACCTTTAGCAATCGATAGACAATTTTGCCTTGAACAACATATCAAAATGGATCCAAGCAATTTTTCCGGGAAATTATGTAAATTTGGGTTTTCCCCGTGAAGGTAAAAAATTTTGATGTTTTCGATTTTAGTAATATTTGATTATAATGTTATACTTATGTTTTATGGGTGTTCTCGATCCAGATACAAACTATTTTTACAGTATAAAGTCTGGTTTACAAGTTAGAGGGTTTTAAAAATTTGATTCCTGCCGATTAGTAAATTTTTAAAGTCCTTTAGCTCGTTAACCAGATTTTATATTTTAAAAATATTTTGTATCTGGGTCTAGGTCAAATACATATAGGAACAACATAATCAAATATTACTAAAATCGGAAATATAAAAAATTTTTACCTGTTACTTCACGGGAAAAACTCCAATTTACATAATATCCCGGAAAAATTGGGAGGACCCACTTTGATCTGTTGTTGATGTAGAGCCCAAGAAGGCATGCGGCAGGGGAATGAACTCAAAACGCATTAAAGTGTATGCAACTTACTTTAAGATACAACAGAAAGATATTCGGCATGTTCTGAAATCTGATTTCGATCGGAAGTATAAGTGAATTCGATTTTAGGTGTTCTGCATTTCGATAATTAACACCAAATCACAACGCATCAACACCCGCAGATAAGAAACAATTGCAAGCATTTCTTGGTCTTCTGAATTTTTATCACGCTTTTTTGCCGCACAAAGCTACAATAGCCGAGCCGTTGCACCGGCTACTGGATAAAAACGCTCACTTCGCGTGGACAAAAGAGCACGATATCGCTTTTGAAGAACTTAAAAAGCTTATTGCATCAGACAGGGTTTTGGTGCATTACGATGATAATTTACCTTTAGTTATCGTTTGTGACGCCTCACCATATGGAATTGGGGCCGTACTAAGCCACCGTATGCCAGACGGATCAGAGAAGCCTATAGGGTTTTATTCCAGAACGCTGTCAACAGCAGAAAGAAACTACGCACAAATTGATAGGGAAGCAGTTTGAATCGTAAGTGGACTTAAGAAATTTCACAATTATTTGTATGGTCGGAAGTTTACAATTGTAACCGATCATCGTCCTCTATTGGGAATATTTAACACTACGAAACCTGTTCCTGCAATCATTTCGACTCAGATGCTGCGTAGAAGAATTTTTCTAAATGCATACGATTTTGACATCATACACCGTCCTGGAAATAAAATGGGTAATGCAGATTTTCTAAGCCGGTGTCCACTCGAGTCAGATTCATCAATAAAAGCTGAAATCGAAGAGCTGCTGATGATTGAAATGGTCAACGAACCAGTAATAGATGCTCAACAAATTGCATCACAAACATCAAAAGATCCTTATTTGGTGAAAGTGCTAAGCTGGGCGTTAAGGGGCTGGCCAGACAAAATCGCTCGAACTGACAAGCTGTTTCCGTTCTTTTGTCGTCGCACCGAAATTACTTCGCTGAAAGGTTGTTTGCTGTGGGGAAATCGCACTATCATCCCTCCAAACAGTAGGCAAGTAATTTTAAATGCACTCCACACGGGACATCCGGGAATAGTGAAAATGAAGGCTTTGGCTCGCAGCTACATCTGGTGGCCGCAAATAGATTCAGATATCGAAAGAGTCGTCAATGAGTGCTTGCCATGCCAGGAAACTCGTCACGAAAATCATCATGCACCAATACATCACTGGGAAACAACAAATAAGCCATGGTCTCGCCTTCACGTCGACTTTGCCGGTCCTTTTCAGGGTAAGATTTTCTTTATCATAGTAGACTCATACTCTAAATGGTTAGAAGTTTTCAACGTAAATTCGACATCATCGCAAGCTGCTATCAAAGCGCTACGATCCCTTTTTGCAACACGTGGGATACCAGATGCGATAGCCTCTGATAACGGAACAGCTTTTACTTCCGATGAGTTTAAGAAATTTCTTGAAGACAACGTCATTCGCCAGATTCGAAGTGCACCTTTCCATCCATCATCTAATGGGCAAGCGGAGCGAATGGTTCAAACTACAAAGAACTACTTAAAGAAAATACCGGAGAAGACGGACATTAATTTAAAACTAGCTCGTTTCCTATTTAATCAACACATCACTCCACATGCAACAACTGGTCGCTCGCCTTCTGAGCTATTGTTTAATCGCCAGATAAAAACTTACTTTGACAAAGTTCACCCACACGAATTGTCAGTTAACAAAGATGTACCCATGTCAGATGGGTCGTACAAACAAAATGATAACGTTTGGGTCCGCAATTATTCTTCTGGCCCTAAATGGATTGCAGCGATCATTGAGTCTCAAACGGCACCAGTCTCTTATACCGTACGACTTACAAATTCAAAAATTATAAAACGTCATATCGACCAAATTCGTGCACGCAAAAATATGAATTCAACAGGATTAGATAATTTCGATGAAAGTAGATCATCATATGACGCATGGATTGAAGAACAATCTTATCATGATGCACCTGCTGCAACTCCAGTGTCTCAACAAATGGAAGCTCCTGCGACCACATCATTATATGACGATTTACCACTCCAGCCAGAAGAAACTCTCTTGCGTCGATCTGAACGTGAAAAACGTCCAACACAATTTTATGCTCGCACTGGGCGTTAAGGGGTGTTGTGTATGTTACGGTCAGCTACGCCACGCATAGCGTAGTTTGTATAACAGTTTTATTTACATAAGAAATGTACAAACATTATGTATATTAGTTTTAACTCTGTACCTGCTCTTTAATAATTTCAATAAACAGTCGCGTTTTTAACATTCTTACAGAAACCGATAGCAAGTTTTGATTCTTTCAATACAATTCCAATTCCGAAGTAAATCGGGTTTCAGAACATGCCCGATTAAAATCTTTACACACTAAAAACTGATAGCTTACTTTTCTTACTTTTGATTCCCTTTTGTATTGATTTTAAACTTTTTTGGAATTAAATACCGATTTTTTTCCAAAAAATTTTAAATTTATACCAAAAAAGTATGAAACATATTCCAAAATAGATTAAAACTAATACTTTTTTTGGCATTGTTTTACTTATATAAATACTCTAGAATCAAACTCTACTTATATAAAGAAGATGGCAGTTTTTGGTGACTCTTAACGAGATTTATAAACAGTCCAGAATTGCTCTAGTAGAAAGAGTATATATACATAGCTTTTAAGTTTGAAATGACAATCACCTTTATAATTTAATTCGATTTCGATTGGATCTACATTGAATCAAAATCGAAAATTTTTCCAATTAAGCTTGAGTTAGATGTTAAAACTGATTCGACTTTGAAATCAAAACATATGATATCAAAATCTCGATTCGATTTAGTATCAATCGTAATCGAATTAGATGATAATGGTGAATAATCCCAGGGTCTGTTTAACCGCAAGTTCGCTCTTATCCGCTGATGTCCGAGTGGCTCAAATTTCTTTCCCACTAACGAACGTCCACTAAAGATTATGCTAACCCATTTTTTTTTTTTGTATATTTTAATAAAAAATTGCCGTATGGAAAAGCTTTGACCCTCCTTGTACATTTTTGTGCTATTCTATGACTCCCATTGTCTGGCTGAGGTCTTCTTTTGTGGATGACTCCTTAAGTTTAATTGTTGTACTACATCGTACACTGAAGTTCTGCATTCTAGATCTACAGTGATTTGATAATATTGAATCCAACACCAGAGCCAGACTTCTAAGTTCCAACGGTCAGTGTATCAGGTTAGGTTATGTTATCTTGGGAGATGGCAGTTGCCATCATACCTTAGGCCAAGATTAGGCCCATTGTATACCCGATATATAACTTCGTTGTCAACCTATATGAAACATTTAGAAATTTTGATAAACTCCAATATGGATTTGGGACTTTTTTTAGCGATATCTTCAAAAGAGTCGAAGGAATGACTTTCGAATACAGCGTCTGTCTGTCTGTGTCTCCATGACTCAAGAACAATTCGTCCAATTTGCAGAATTTTTTCTTTCCTTTATAGATATTTTGCATGGCAAGGTTTTCAGATACATTTTATTTTGGAATACCCTCGGCTTCGTCCGGGTAATTGGAAAATTTCATAATTCAAAAATCAGTTATAGGATTTTCACGATTCTTT
Source organism: Calliopum simillimum (assembly GCA_951812925.1). NCBI lineage: Eukaryota > Metazoa > Arthropoda > Insecta > Diptera > Lauxaniidae > Calliopum > Calliopum simillimum. The sequence continues at coordinate 38,037,750 of OX638369.1, forward strand.
GCTTTCGAAAACATGCATCAGGTGAGATTAAAGGACAAACTTTAATTTGAAGTTCCCCCGGCTTTGCTCGGAATATTAAAAAACTCTGGCGCCGGAACAAATAACATCCATGTCCATAACAGCGTTTTAAAAAAAAGACCTTCTGAGACTGTTTGATAGATATTGATGAGATTAGGTACGTACATTTTTGAAGCGTATCGGGTACGGGCAAACGAAGTCGCTCCCGGGCTATTAGTATTTCTCTACAATTCAATTTTTCATGCTGTCTTTAGCCTGGTGGTGTTCTTTATTTAAGGGGAACACAGAAAAAAAATCAATTTTTCCAACAACAAAAAAAAACAAGCAAACACATCACTACTCAAGCTAAAATCCTCTGTATCCCAACAAGCACCATCAATCGAAGCCAAACCAAAGCAAAAATTCATAACCTGGCAGCTCTCATTAAAATGACCAATGGTCAAGCGATGGATTACTACGATTCTTTCATTTCTTTATTATCTAAATTGCTGGTTTTAATCTGAGAATCCCACAAAAGTTGCACCCTTCTAATTTGCACATGCTGTCGTCGTGCATATCGCTGTGTGTACACTTGAACATTGCAGGACTAATGATCCTCCGTTCGTTGTCCAATGCAGCAGTCTTCTTGCAAATACATTCACACAGTTCGCATGTTACAAAGCTGAAAATAATTGCAATACACAACACATGCATGCACTCATGTGTGTAGTTTCACAGATCCTGCTGTTGCTGCTACACTATGTTCCGGACAGGGAAATGCGTTGCAATTGGGGTTCTTTGTCCATCAAATGCTGCTCCTGCAGGACAGTGAAAATCAATGGAGCCAGGAGTAGAGATGGAAACGCAATGAAACCAAAAAGCAAATACATACGAAGGACGAAACGTGTTTAGGATTACAATTAAGAAGAATGTCTGGCGTCCGTTGGCTGGTGTTTTTCGTCTCTCTAAATTAAATGATTTACTATTCAAATCGCTGACTTCCCTGACTGCCTGCCTGGCCGGTTGAACTGGCTGTTTTGCACGAACACAAGGAAGAACCAAAGAAAATTAACAAAACTATGCGTATGTAATTAGACGAAAAAGAAAGCAGGAGTGCAGTGGCATTCAACACCCACGCAAAGGCGAGTTATGGCAGCTTAAGACGGCGTTGCCAGTTTTTGGCATAATTCGGGGAAATGCATTGATTTATATGAAACTGGCTGTTTCGCACGGCTTTTCTCACTGTTTTATTAAAGTTTTAAGTGCCGAATGTTTTTTTATTTCAGCGCCCTTTACATATGTATCAAATCTCATCCATTTGCATAAAAAAGTTTCAGATATATGATGAATTATGTTTTGTGGGGGTGTGGCGTCGCCAATTTTTTAAATATTTGTAGTTTGTTCCTGTACCCTGTACACACGTATCAATTCTCTCTCATATATGTAGGTCTTATAGTTTCAGAGATATGATTAATTTTACTTTTAAATAGGCGTGGCACCACCCACTTTTCCAACGGATGATATTAATCCCGGTGTCCTTTGCTTCGCCATCAAATCTTATTAATCTGCATCAAATAGTTTCAGAGATCTTGTGAATTATTTATTTATTTATTTATTTTATACATTTCTTGCATTTTGACATTTTGCTTCTCAATAATGTGGCGGAATTTCGCTGATGCAGCGTTGAATCTCTACCTTCAAAGAAATTTGTCGAACCCTAAATTCAGCAGTCAAACTTGAACTTGGGAGACTCAAATATCTCTATAACTAAAAATAATGACGAGCGTATATAAATTTAATATTTATGACCAAAATCCTGGAAAATGGTTTTATCTCGAGCTTAGGTTGTTTTGTTAAAAATCCGCAGATATATCAAATGGTTTCAGAGATATATGAATTATATCTTCCGATCAAATAATTTAGCTCTTATTAATTTTTGTAATAAACGACAGCATCTGGCAACACCAATTACCAATGTTGCACGTATGTCCTTTTTTGTATTACAAAGAGCTCACTGTTGTGTTCATTCATGCGTGTATGTGTATGGTATTTCTTTTTTCGTGATTTACCCAGAGTTTTCGCTTCGTTTTCTTAATTCCTTTTATGCGTGCTCTATGCTAAAATGTAGGGTGGTTGAGTCCAAGAATTTGTATCTTTTGCTTGGCACTAACCCTCCCGCATGTCCTGTTGTGTTGTGTCGCATATGCAAAACTTTTCTTTTGCCTCCTCTCGTTGTTTTTGTATGTAGTTAAAATCCTGCGCATAATTATGAAGATGAATGTCCTTAAGGCGCCCATTGTGTAAATGTGTAGAAATTTTTGTTGTGTCGTTCATATCGTAGTGTGTTTTTGTGAAGGATGCTTCGCGTACCATTAATAATCCTGGTGTCACAGTCAGTCCAATATGCGTGGAACTTTATTTTTTTAGTTTTTTTGTTTTCTTGCTGTTACTTTCTTATGGGATTTGGTGTTTATTAGTTTTTTTTTTTTTTTTTTTTTTGTTCTTTCCTTCAAGACTTTTGCGCTGTGTGTTCGTTAAATGTTGCTAATGCGAATTAAGTTCAAATGTTTGCATACTGTCACATGCATTTGCATATTTAATATGTTGAGTATGTGTGAGTGTGTGGAGTTATCGATCTTATTTATACTCATATTTATAGGGTATAAACGATAAGATTACGACGCTTCTGGGAGTTGATAAAGGAGGCCTAGACTGAGAAAACCTGGTGGGCGTTTTAAAATTTATCCCTGACGAGTTATAGGTAAAAAACTGATTTTCTGATTTCCCTAACGTTTTAGAGAAAACATTTTTATGGGAAACTTTTAGCTAATTGTAAAAGCTTTATAAAAGTGTAGTTTTTTTATAAGGTTTAAAAGAGCTTTGCATAGTTCTCGACCTTTAAAGTTAATATTTTCAATTTTATTCCCACACTTTTTCAATTTGGCGTCGATTTCAGTATGAAAAAGGTGTTATTAACATACCCTTTTATAATTTTTTTTAATTTTTTTGAATTTTTCTTAAATTTTCTTTAATTCGATAGAACATTTGTCATACCAATATTTTGGTTTGATGTCAGAAAAAGTACCATTTTATTTTAATCTAGCCGGTTTTTATTTATTACAATTTAAAATTTTTTGCCTTGAGTCAAGGTATATAAAAAAAAGTGATATATGTATAACATTGTTTTTTTTTTTTTAGCTAAAATAACCACAAAAAACGTATTTTTGAAATTTCACCCCACAGTAAAACTCTAAAACTTCATTTTGGATAAAATTTATTGTTCCAAGGTCATAACAAAATCACACGAGGAATATTTTTCTAAACAACGTTGATTCAAAATATCCTGCTTTTGTGGAGTCTTTTTTTTCGATTAATTTCACTATGGTTCACCAAAGACAAGAGATGCTTAAAACTTAAGAAAATGTGTAAAAAATGTAATAAAAATACACTGCGACAAGTCTCCATTGGTTTTGACGATTTTATGGCTTTAACGTTTATATTTCGACTTTTTAGTGTTTAGCGACAACAAGTGAAATTTTATAGTAAATATTTCTGTGGTATATACTGACTTAATACTTATGCCTCTGTTTCAGGTGTAAATTTTTCCCCTTTTTAAGAAAAGCGTAAAAATTACCTACATGAGGGGTATGTAGAGGATTAAAGCTTTCTACAAAAATATTCCTCATAATATCCTATAAAAGTTTCCTGAATGCATGATACACCTCAAACGTTAGAATCATATAGTTTAATATGTCGATTTAACACAAGAATAACGTGTTATTTGTCTCACAGATTCAAACATGATGTATTCCTAACGATCGTATCTTTTTTAGAACCAAAAACAGTATATTTCAGATAAAAGCATTAAAAAACAGCATATTAGGATGAAAAAAAGAAACAGTATTTTTCGTAGTATACATTTTATATATGTATGTGTATTATATTATATTATATTCTTAAGCTTATTGTTGCGTTTTTCACGAAATATTTTGATTCTGGTGAGAACTTTATTAAGGCTAGAAGCTTTTGGGCAAAAACACAATATTTGTATGGAAAACATTCTATCATGAAATTCATTAAGTGCGAGTGAAAAATTTTTCATTATCTCTAAATTTAGTGAAATTTTTATTGAAAATTGTTAGTGAAATAGTAAAAAAAATTGATTTAGTGGTAATGAAAAATTTACCACTATTACTAAATTTATTGGAAGGAAAAATATATTTCATTAAACTTTATGAAAAATTTCATTTAATTCAATGGAACAAATTTTCACATTCATTGAATTTAATGACACTAATTAAAATTTTCTTTACAAGTTTAATTAAAAACTTCATTAAACTTATTGAAAGTGGAAATTTGTTTCATTTAATTTAATGAAACTTTGATGAAAATATTCATTGAGGATTTATTAAGTTCAATGAAACTTCAATGAATATTTTCATTCAATGAATATGAGTATTCAATGAGAGTGAGAATTTTTTTCATAGAATTTATTGAAAATTTTCATTAAACATTCACTAAATGAAATAACTATATCACTATCTCAAAGTTCATTTAGTAGTATTCCGATAAATATGAAGTTTAAAATTTTTCCGCAATATTTTGGGGAAAAAAACAGTAGGGGAACTGATGCTATTGTGGTATAGTTTTTCAATGTGGTATGGTCGCATATCTCTGAATTGGAAAAGAGCCTGTGAACGTCACTGCTTTTATCCTATCAGAAAACATGAAAAACCAGGGATGTGTTGCTGTCATGGACCAAACAAAATTTTTCCGATGTCAATTGAACGAAACGTAAGTCGCGTGTGGTTGATTTTTTTTGCTGGATTTTTTGCAAAAAAATTTTGTTAAGAAAAAGTTGCTTTTTGGTGAAGTTTTATTTATATTCAATAAAGGTAAGTGCTAAGTATTGCGAAATAAATGTTTAACTGTGTAAATTCACAAAGTTTCCCATTTTATATTTAGAATTTTGTATTTCTAAAAATTGGCAATTGTGGTATAGTCGGGATTCGCTAATGTGATATATGAATATTTCTTGTTATTTTTAACATTATTTGATTGCTGTTTATTTTTTTTATAAAAACTTTGGGTTTGAGAGCCAATGTAAATGTTATTATGAACTTATTTCATACCTTTCAAAGTTTATATTTGGTTGTATGGTTAAGTATACCACATTACCCTACTTATATGTACCACATTACCAGCCCACTTTACAAGTACTGATCAGTATATATACCACATTGTGCCACCATATATACCACATTACCTCCCAACTTTTAGAAAACAGCTTTTTTGACTTTTTTCAGATTTTGCTTAATAACTTTTTTTAATAAAATTGCAAACATTTTATTGAAATATATTCTGTAGCCAATACTTCAATGATTAGCATAAAAAAATTTGGCTGAAATTGATCGAACTGTTCCCCTTCAAATTCCACCTAAACATTAGCTATACCACAATAGCATCAGTTCCCCTATGCAATATTTGAGTCCAAAAAACAGTATAATAATGCGAAAAACAGTATAGATACGATCGTTATGCAATCATGTGTCATATATGCCAGGATAAACCGTTTCTGCACTTTAGCCCTCTAACTGGTAAGAGGTCCCTGAGGACCTGATCAATAATTTCACATCTGCTCCATGGATAATATTATAATTGCTGGAAACCGTCATGGGTTTCAATGGTTATGCTTTTTGTGTCATGGTAAACCCAGGAAAAATACGTGCTGCTGCATAATTTTGCTTTCGTTATATGTATCAGTTGTGTCTGCCAAGTCAGAATAAAATCTCAAAAAAAAATTTTCTATTTTCAATAAAAATTAAAGTGATTGAGAAAAAAATTTCATATAATGTTTTAGAAACGTAAATACGAAGGGGTCCCAGAGGAGCACTTGCCAGTTTATGGGAATGAAATCGCTCCAGTTGGAATGATTTCGACCTGCCACAGAGTACTGCAGACAGGAAATACAAGTGATTACTTCATCCAAGACCATCTTATGAGTGATATTACAGCTCAAAAAATCGTCAAAACTTTAGTAGAAGAAGAAACCCCGATGTTTTTTTCTATATCAACAGCACATTTCGGTCCTATTTTCTCTTAAGCGACCTTGTTTTTTATTGTTTTCAGAAAAACAATATGAACAATCTGGTCTTTCAATTTTGCCTTTTGCTGGCGGTTTGGCTTGAAAAATAAGGCGGCAGAAGAAAATGCAAGATTTATAAATTCTTGAAAATATAGTTCATTTGCAGCAAGTACAATCTTCATTAGTGTTGTTCGAACGCCAAAAAATGTTTTTATGACTATTATTGTCAAAAATAATATATATACTCCTATAACTATCTATTTTTTCAATAAAAACTATTTAAACCTCAAAAACGAGCCAATGTTTTTTTTTTTGACTCGAATCGGCAAGGGGACTCTGAGAACCTCTTTACTTGTTTTCACCTGGTGGTCGACCGAAGGTAGGTATTAACATTTTTATGACCATTTTATCCCGACACGTATATACAAATGTGGTAATTTTCAAATTGCGATAACTTATGAACGGTGAGTCGTACGATAAAAAGTCCAAAGGTCTTTTTTATTGAGAACCACATGCTCTACAAATAATTTAAATCTTTTGTAAAAAAAAAAATAGTTATTTAGAAGTTATTTAAAAAATTTATTTGATTTTTTGCCGTTTATCGGCGCTTAACCAGTTTTTTATAGAATAACTCCTATAAGATTAATTTTTTTTTAATAAAATGAAAAATTTTTGTAGAGAACGTGGTTCTCCATAAAAAAGTACCCAAGAGTTTTATTGTGCGACTCACTGTTCATGAGTTATCGCAATTTAAAAATATCCACAATTGTACATACGCGTCAAAAGAAACACGGCTACTATTCGTTCAAATTTACAACTTTGCCAATTAGAGGGTTAAAGCAAGGATAGCTCAGAATCCTAAAGTCTCAGGTCATAAAATCCATGAATGCAAAAAAAGAGTTGTAAATTTGCAAGCCTGTGTTTTGATTATTTCTTTCAAGCTACTTCATGTGACATCTACAGGTGAAATAGTATACTAAGCACAGTACACAGTTGTAAGACTACTGTGTTTTATGTCTTGGCTAAGAGCTGAGGCATTCAAAGTTTCCTACCTTTGTACTAAATGGTATGTGTCTTGGATAAAAACAGTTTGATTGTTACATTAGATGCAGCTGCTTGACAAGCACTGTTGTCATCAATGGATACAGTAATCATTCTATAGCAGTGAATTTAGTCGACTAATTTGATACCGGGTTTTTTGCTAAGTGCAATATAACTTCAAAATATTTTAGGTCAGACGAAGGGAAGTTTTTTTCGGAAGAAATTAATCTCTTTCTATCCTTAGCAGCAATGCAATTTTCATGAAAGTTTATACTTTAAACCGAATGCATTTTTATGCTCTGCACAATAGCAACAATGAAAATAGCCGATTCCGTAAATTCCAGGCAATGAAGTTATGTTTCGCATCGCACTACTTCTGGCGAATCTGATACTAGTCAAAAATGCCGTAAAAACAACTTTTGATGAAATTTGGTACAAAGATAGATTAAACTCTGAGGAAATAGGGGTAGATAACAAAGCATACTTATATTTTTTTTATACTCTACACCCAGGATATGTTAACTCTGTCTTTCCGCAGTGAACGAGGCGTGGCAAGTATGGAAAAAGTGTATATACCCTGGAAAAATTAAAAAAGCACAACTTCAAGTTGGCGACAATAAAACTAGAATATGAACAGAGGGTTACAGGGAGAACATCTTCTTGCAGTCTTTGACCGTTGTGTAACGCATATGGGAACATTTTTAAGCAATTTGAAGTAAAATCTAGACTCGGCAACGGGTCCCCAATGCTCTAGTAAGACGCGCTATTCAAGGTAACGTGGCTAAGCGATCTTAAATCAGTCCATCTATTTAAAGAAAGTGAGAACTTTCTTGAAAAGAGAATATCCATAGGCATGTATAGCGTTCCCACAATTCTCGGTAAATTGACAATGGTTTAACAATCCCAGTCGAGTCAGAACTATACTGGTAATAGCAGCGACCAGAGATTTTTTGGTGAGTCTTCCGACTTAGTGTTGGATCGGCCTTTTGAAAACCAGATGTCATGACCCAAAGAATGACAGATATTTTATTTACATAGGTCTTTCTCCTTATCGTAAGGATACATTTTTAACTGCATGTTTCAGAAAACGACAACCCGATATAGCCATATCCGTGCCTTAGCCTTAGCTCGTGGGATTAAAAATGAGCGATATCGGTCAACAATTTTAGAGCATAAGTTAAGATACCGGAATCAAAATACACATAAATACTAAGGATGGTAAGTGAAAGCTCTGAGCAAAAACTAGATAGTTGCTGACAAGAGGGCGTGGTACCTCCTATAAAAGAAAATGTTTCAAAATGCTGCACTGAAAGCGTTTTTTGGGTTAATACAACCAAATTTCACTCAAACACTAAGTACATGGAAGATCTGATTAGAAATTTGGTAGATTCGGACAAGAAGGCGTAGCATCTCTCATATAGTTAAAGTTTTCAAAATGCTGCAGTGCAAGCGTTATTTGAGGTAATGCAACAAAATACTATGAATAGTTAGCGCAAGCTGTGAGCTCTGAATTCGAATAATGATAATGTTAGAGGAACTTACTATTATTACAAGAAAAAGGCACTCACTAAATCTTTCTTTTTCCTCCCTTAAATGCCAAATGCAAGCGAGGAAATTAAAATATGTTTTTCCGAGAGGAACAAAACTTGGGTTGAATGCAATCATTCGCCCGGACAAACTTTCTTTCTTAAGCATCTCACCACTTGCTAGCTAAGTATAAGTTAAATTTGAAGAACAAATCTCAGAAGAAGCGAACTTTAGATATGTAGGTAAGCCACAGTTACTTTCGCGACAATTAAGGTGAATCAGTCAATACCACAGACTACGTAAAAAAAATTCAAGATTTTAAGAACATACGCAAATTATGTTGAAATTCTTTATTGACTTAATACAATTTTTCAAAAACTTATTTATAATTTAAATCATAATTAAATAATAATACAAAGTAATTATTGCTAAAATGTACAGAACTTATGTAGTATGTATATGTAAATAAATACATAAAAACATACATTTAAAAATGTAATTTAATTACTTAAAAGTATACATTTGTATTACATCGTTTTATTGAACAATGAAGAAATGAAATTTATAGTTTGTTCAATAAAAAAAAAAAAAAAGTGCTAAATTTTAAGGTTATGTAACGTTACGAGTATAAACTATGTATGAACTACTTGATTAAATTATTAAGCTAAATCTAATATAACTTTAAATTAAATATGTATGTCTTTCTTTGCAGAAAACGAAAGAAAAATGAAAATAAAAATTTTGTTTTTTTTTTTAATAATGGGGCAAGATTTCAAAGAATTTTATAGTTTTCAGTATGACTTTTGAAACCATTTTTATTGTTTTTTTTTTTTTGTGTAAAATTTTTCTAAAAATTTTAAATTTCTATAAAAAGAATTTGCCATTTAAATCAAAAATAGATTTTAATTATTTTGTTTCGGAGTTAATTTTACAAATATATTGACTATTTTTTTATCAAAAAATATATGTTTCATTTGTATATATCTTTTAATTGTTGGTAAATAAGAACACTTCTAACATTTTGTTTTTATTCAATACTTATACAAAATTTAGAAAATACTTTTACATATAAGCTTTAACGATGTACATAATCTATCTATGCTGCTTACCCTGCTTTTCCTGCTTGTGATTATAATTTTATTATTACGATATCAGACTCTGACTTGCTTTTACACATTTCAACTAAACAATACAGACATTTATCTAGTTGAAATCCTCTGCTATAATCCAAGCACCTTACTTATTATCTCAATACAATACATATATCTCATTTGAACTCAAAACTACATAATTAAAACTTCAATTCAGAAAAGTTGTTGCACATTAAACGAAGCATTAGTTTGTGATCTTTCCATTTTTCAGCGGTGTACCCTCTTCAGAATTGATATCAGACAGTCGCTTTGCTTTTTCTGGTGGATTATTCCAATGCTGTAGTTCACCGGAACCGATAACCAAATAGACTAATGCACCGGAAATATATGTGCCCGCTAAAATCCAAAAGACAATTTGCCATTGATGATAGGATTTCTGCAAAAGACAAGAAAAATTGTTAATATTATATTTAAAAATCGAATTAAGTAGACAACTTACATCAGTATAGGTCAATGCGCCCACCATCCATGTCGACAGGAAACCACCAAAGGAAGACAATGTATTGGCTAAACCGAAAATGGTACCACTAAAGTTTGGTGCAATATCCAAGCCATTACCTAAGTAACCAGCAGTGACAGCGCCATGTGTAAATAGCGCTAACGTAAATATGGCAACAGACCAAGCCGCCTCACGACCCAAAAATACTTGTGCGACCATCAAAAAGCCAGGCGTAATAAGCGCTAAAATTTTCAAGAAGAAAACAGCATAAATAAGCAAAGTTCAAATGGTATGTTATAGAGAAAAACCTACCAAATGATGTAAAAACTTTACGCGTTGCTGTCGTGGATAGAGTACCACGCTTACGCAGAAAATCGGCAAGAAAAGAAGAACTTAAAGCCATAACGTATTTTCCTAAATATGGTAGAGATGAGAAGAGACCATTCTGGAAGAAAAAAATATGAAAATGATTTAAAATTTCTAAAATTTCAATTCAAAAGTTTCCATCCAACTTACCTCCTTAATATTAAATCCCAAAATTTGATGCATAAATGTTGGCAATTGATTTATCACAGTAAAGAATCCAAATACCGATAGACCATGTGTTATAATAATGGCCCAAACGGCTGGCGAAGTTAATAGATCGCCCCATGGCACATAGGTTGGACGTTTTCTTGAAGTTGAGTCGCCAATAGCTTCTTCAATTTCACGACGTTCCTCAACGGTTATACGTGGATGTGTGGCAGGTGTTTCAAATACAAATGTGAACCAACAAATGGACCAAAGTAGACCAATGCCACCTAAGGAATAGAAAAAAAATTGTAAATTTTATAAAAATGTCAACTCAGATTAAGAAAACATACTAGAATTTTATGCTAAATGGCAATAAAATTACTTTTGTTCAAATAGAAAATTGAAAAATGACGTAAACGGTTGATAAAACTTAAAAATATCGAAATACATATCGATACCTCCAACATACATTGTTTTCCACTAAAATATACTTGGGTTGTAACTTCGAAAATAACTCCCAGCAAATAAAAGTGTCAAGCTAGAGATACCAAAATTTGGTGTCCAATGCGCAGATTTCGAAAAACACTGTCCCGTAAAAAGTTGATAACTTGAGTTATACATTGGATGTATCGATATATCGAAAAATTCATCTAGGAACTATTGAACTATGTACATCAAAAATCATGCCAATAACAGATGAAAGTCGAAAATATTGATTATATCTATTGGGAAAAGACACTTTGAAAAACTTTGACTAGCCCGAAAAAAAAGTAAAAAAGCATTGAGACATTTAAAATTCAAAAATCGAAAATCATCAAGATATATCGAAAAATTCAAGAATAGTATCGAAATACTATATATAAGAAATCTAAAGAAACTTTTAAAGATGAAATACTTAATATCGGAAAAGTGTAAAGTATCGAACAGCGGAGTCGAATATAAAAAAATATAAATCATAGAAGAAGCCGAAGAATACCGAAAAGCTTTGGAAAACGTGAAAATTGAAAAAAATCTTGAGAATCGTCGAATAGTATGGAAAACGTCGAAAAGGTCGTTAAAAGTTGAAAAATATCGAAAGTATCGACAAAAAACTGTCGGAATGGATCTCAAAAACATCGAAAAATATCAATTAGTGAATCTATCAGAGGAAGGCAACAACTCAGATAAAAAGGTTTCCAATGCACCCCAAAAAATTTACACACTTAAAAATTATAGTTTACTTTTCTTACTTCTGATTCCCTTTAGCATTGATTTTAAATTTTTTGGTATTAAATTCCGATTTTTTTCCAAAAAAGTTTGAAATTTATTCCAAAAAAGTATAAAATTTATACCAAAATAGTTGAAAGTTAATACTTTTTTTTTTTGGCATTGTTCTATATAAATACTTTTTGGTTTTAAAATTAAACTAAAATTTTTACTGTGTACTGTTTGTTGCGGTCTGTGGGTCAGAGATATCATCAGATCATCCTCTTTCCAAAATGAAAACATTCACATTTCGAAATGTCACCGTCAATGGCATCAAGTACAGAGCAATGATCAACGATTTTTTGTTTACAGAAATCCGTGACACTGCTTAGGAAGCCATTTAATTTCAACAAGACGGAATTCTAAGCAATCGACTTATTGATGAAATAGTTTTGCGAGAACTTCATACTCCAAGATCGTGAGACATAACAGCTATGTTGGGTATGGGAGTACAGATCAGCAAAAATGATTTCAGTCTTAAGGGTCAATATTGAGCATGCAAAATTACTCGAAAAATGAGTGCAAAATCGTAGTTCCCGAACGCAATTCCCGAGATGATCAGTTTATGGCCATGAAAGAAATTTTTAAATAAATTAAATAAACGAATATTTTTTACTGAGTTTTATTTCAATTTTAAATTCACAACCACAACAAGTATTATTTTTAAACTATTTTGGAATAAATTTCATACTTTTTTGGAATAAATTTCATACTTTTTTGGAATAAATTTCAAACTTTTTTGGAAAAAAAAAACGGAACTTAATTTACTAAAGGGAATCAGAAGTAAACTTTAATTTTTTAGTGAGTACATTTACTTGTGTACTTAGGTATATATTTTTTTAAACAAGGCTATGGAACTTGTGTTTATTTTGAAATATCATCTTTATATTGGATTCATATGAAAGACAGTTTTGTCTACTTTTCAGAAAAAATATTTTAGAAGATCTCAAAAGTAGGACATGGAGAGCTTTTATCAATCTTAGTACTAAAAAAGTAGTACTTTTTTCCATATAGAATAAAGCTTACTTTGCGCTAACAACCTGATTTACTACCTTTATAAAATAGGTGAGGAATGTCCTAGTTATGGACCATTCCTGTGGGTTTTGTGAAGCAGTTTCAGTCAATTTCTATTTCAAAAACTTCAAAAAATCATAACTTCTAAACCGTGAAGCATATCATTTAAATTTTTGGTTCATATGAAAGTTTCGCTCTTTCCACAAAAAATATTTTGGAAGGTCAAAAAAGTTGGTCATGGAGCATTTTTTGTAATGAAAATAAGTAGATTATTTTTTACTTTTTGCTCATAGCCTTAATACCTTTTCAAAAATGGTCTGAACATGGAAATCGGTTAAGAAATGTTCAAGTTATGGACAATTATATGAAGGAAGTTTGTTACAATTTACTGTTTTATCCACTTTTGGCTCATGTTCAGAATCTACATTTCCCAACTTTCAGCAAAATCGGAGAGGATGTGCCAATTCTTTTTACGCTAGGTAAGGAGTAGCTGCATATAGGACCGTTATAAAATTGTTCAGCTAAAATTTAACTTTTGTCTTACTTTTAGGCACAATGTTACGATATTTTGCAAAAAGACTTAAGTAACAAACTTGTACTTAGTTATTTTCAAATTAATAAAAATAAAATACAAAATTAATGCGAAGTTTGACTGACGTCTTAATAAATTTCTGACCAGAATTAACTACTTTCTAGCAGTTTTTGTAGAATTATTGCCAAGTAAACTTTCTGGCTAAAGTTTTCCGCATCAAATCGGATAGCTACAGAAACTATCAATCATTAATGACATATGTACGTAATGATTAAGAACGCTTATATATCTCAATGCAAATATTACAGCCTATTGTACGATGTCTAATAACTACAATAAAATTTATTTACTATATTAGTACTTAGGTATTTAATAATTGACAAGCAAATCACCATTAAATTTAAATGCCTTTCGGAAGAAATTTTTTAAGTACAAAAATAAAAATACAATTTTACTGAATTTCCCACATGTTTTGTTGCTAATTGAGCGCAAAATCCTGTAATGAAATCGAAAACCAATTAAATTTTCTCATTAAAATTTACATATGTTTGTAAGCCATTGGCCTCCACAGCAACAACATGGTACTACAATAGTCTCGTATGCAAGTTTCATTTGAGATACTTAATTAGCAGCTTTTACAACTACACGTATACTATTAAAAATAATTAAAATATTATCTAAATGTGACACAATCGAGCACAATTTGTCTGTATATCTACTTAAAAATGTAATTACTATGATAATTGATGACAGGCGGTTATTGCACATATTTATTAGAAAAAGAAGAAGGAGTAAAAAATACTATTAATATGACTCACTTACCGGTCAAATAAAAAACGCTGGCCCAACCAACCGTTGCGATGAGGTAACCACAAACGGGCATTGTAATAGCAGCACCCAGTGATGATGCTGCAAAATAAACAAACAAAAAAAATCAAAAAATGTCACAAATTTTCGTAGATGATTGTCAAAAAAATAAGCTTTTTGCATGCATAATAGTATCATCATTATTTTGGTAAATAGTGGAAACGATACATTAGCCAATATAGTCGAATCTGAAAGCGAGTTGCCTCTATACTTTTATAGAAATCTTGGTTTCTTGAGGCTCCACTTCACCAGGTTTGACTGTACATATGAATAAATATTTCCGGAGAGTTGTTCTCAAAATGTATAGCAATTTGAGAAAAATTCCACGGGAATATTTATTCACGATAGTCCCCATTATTAGTATTAGGGTCATCCTTATAAAGATATCTAAACTCAAAACTTACCCATCATATTTGACATGAATTTGGAACGTTCCATTGGTGGTATCCATACCGCAGCCACAGGATGTATTGCGGGCCATGATGCGCCCAACATAAAACCAAGTACGACACGTACAATAATCAATGCAACATAACTAATGTGAGCGGCCAATGGTGTTATTAATGTTAACAAACTGGCCCAAAACATAGAGTGACCAAAGACACGACGTCCACCAATTAATTCAGCTAAACGTCCACCGGGCAATTCAGTGAGTATGTAACCCCAGAAGAAACAACCCAAAACAAAATTGGTTTGATATGAATTCCATGGAAAGCGTTCATCATCTGGATCTAAGTCAGGATTGGGAGTAGTAGTTGTTGTTGTTGTTGTAGAATTTTCTCCTGTTAGTGTGTTGTTGTTAACTGCAGCTGGATTTGTATTACTTTCGGGGACCATGGCAACAATGGCGATTGTTAAATTGACACGCAGCGCATAATTGAGCATAAAGCCCAGCATGGTAAGTATATTCAGTACTTGACGACATGATAAGAAATCTGAAATGATACAAGGTAAAAAATTATTTAAAGTTAATCATTATGAGAATTTTGAGGGTAATATAAATATATTAGTCATATTTAACTTTAAAAAAATGTATACTTAAGAAAAAATCGGTTTATTTTTTGAAATAAATTGTTTAATTTTACCAAAATGAGCATAACATCGCCGCATCGCCGTATATGATATTTGGGATTTGAATCCACTTGGCTCTACACAGGATAGTGACGAAAAAATATCGACAATAATTGCGAATGTGGGGTTGTTTTAGAGGCTTTAAAAATAATAATAGAGTTTAGCTTTTACAGCTATCATTTTCCCATGGCCCATAAAAACCCAGCTTATCCCTTTTTCGAGAAAGCCCAATTTTTTGTTAATTCCACGTTTTTCACTCCTGTCTTGAAAGACGCGTCATTCTCCGACGCCGCAAAAAACCAGGTTGCTTTTTATTATGGTTGCAGAGAATCATTCAAGTCAAGAACAGTTGTTTTCGATCGAATAAATAAAAATCAAACTCAACTGTTATTCGAATAGTTTAATTCCTAAGTCATTCTTGTCCTCAAAATGATTACCTCAAGATCTAAAATATAAAGGTTGTTCCATTAAGACGTGTGGTACTTTGATTTTGAATAAAACGGAATTTTTCCAAATATTTTATTTCGTTCGGAAGTTCAAACAATAGGATTATGTGTAGAAAATTATTTCGCCGATATATTCCCCGCGACTATTTCGTAGATATCTCACTCTTTCGGCCATATTTTCGATGACATTTTGCAGTATAGCAACGGAATGGCTCGAATCACCGATATATTGCTTTTCAAGTCTGGAATCGCCTTCGGATCATTCACATGGACTTTATCCTTCGTGTAACAACACAGAAAAAGTCTAACGGCGTCAAATCGCATGATATAATATACACATAACCGCGACGAGAAATTACACGGTTCGGGAATTTGCGACTCATAAAGTCCAAATTGAGGCACAAAATAGTCCTGCAACATAGTGTGGTACCACTCAGAGTTGACATTTTCCATGTTTCAGTGTTTTCGGGGGACTCGACGACTTTTTCACTTACGGCAGCAATATTCTCAGCACTGCGTGCATTCCGCACTCTGGTTGGCTTCGGAACATTAAGTACGGACCCAGTTTGATAAAATTTATTCAAAATATTGCTCACAGTTGTTTCACTAACGTGGCGATTGCGAACCCATTTTTGGTGAATCGAACGTTGCGTTTGCACCATAGACTTGAAATTCGAGATCCAAAATTCGACGATTTCAATGCTTTGTTCTTTCGTGTAGCGATCCATAACTAAAATTCTGTACTGTCACAATGAAAATGACACAAAATATGGCGGACAAGGGTCGATAATGCAGATTTTAATCTATAACTAAGTACCTCACCTACTATTGGAACACCCTTTATATTAGTTTTGATTGAGATAAGTAAAATCAAAATAATTATTATTTTTTTAAATCATAAATTGTTTGGATGTATCGAAATTAATAAAGATTTTTAATCAAAAGGGCATTTCTATTATCGACAGAATCAAAATCGCCACCCTCAATAAGGCATCTCTATTTTGGGTAACTGAACATAGTGGGTTTGAGGGCAATGAAATTGCAGATAAGGTTTTGAGAAAAGGATCATCAATACGTAGGGCCTAACAAAAGTTCGCTTAGTTGGTGTCAAGTTATAAATTTTTAGTAAATCAAAAAATTGCGTATTATTTGTTATAGTTTTACGATATATCATTTCAATTTTCTGAAAGATCGGTCAAAACGGAGAGAAGAAAACGTAAAATTCGTGAAACAATGTCAGCAGATTTCCAATGCCAACGCAGCAAGAGATTCGGTTTGCTATTCTTTTTGGATTTCGACGTAAGCTCAAACCTATGGAAATATTTAATGAATGCCAAATAGCATTTGAAGTTAATGCGCCATCCCTCGTGACTATTTCAAAGTGGTTCCGAAGATTCCAGGCACGTAATTTTTCTGTGGAGGACGAACCTCGAGAAGGCCGCCCAAAATCTTCGACTGATTATGAATGTGTAGCGCTGGTTAAGTCTAAAATTGACGAAGATCCAAGATTGACCCAGGAAATCATTGCTGAGGAACTGGGCTTGAATGCCATGGCTGTATCGCAAATATTAAATAATGATCTTGGATACGCGGAGAAATCTGCACGATGGGTTCCTAGAATTTTTAGTGATGCTCAAAAAGAGGCATGTGTGCGTTTTGCTAAGTATTTTCTTGAAAAATTCAAAAACGGAGGGTCTAACACCTTCAAGAAAATCGTAACAGGTGATGAAGATGGTTTTAGAAGTACAACCCTGAAACCAAACAACAATTCATGGTATGGAGCCCAGTAAGTGCAAGTCGACCTGATAAAGTAAAGCAAAAAAAAGTGAGCAACAAAAGTAATGATGTCAGTTTACTTCAACAGAGAGAAAGTTGTAGCTGCTATTCATTTGAAAAAAGGTCAGACGATTACTGCTAAGTGGTATACTGAAACCTGCTTACCAAAAGTTTTCCAAAGTTTATTGGAAAAACGCCAAAAAAAGGAGCTACGCTGCTACTTTCTACATCACGATAATGCGCCAGCGCACACTGCTGAAAAAACGACCGATTTTATTTTTCTTTCTGGCGTCGGAGAAATTCGTCCAGCTCTTTATTCCCCAGATCTAGCACCTTGTGACTTCTGGTTGTTTCCAAAAATAAAAAAAAATTTGAGAGGGAGAGTCTTCAACAGCAATGAGGAGATAATAAATGCGGTTAATGATGAAATTGCAAAACTGCAAAAAGCCGATTTTGAAGACTGTTTTTCAAGATGGATTTATCGACTTTAAAAATTTATCACAATAAATGGCGATTACGTTGGAAAAATACAAATACATGAAGAATAAATTTAAAAATTTAAAAAATTAAATTTAAAAGTTTTTTCAATTCAACTAAGCGAACTTTTGTTAGACCCCTCGTACAACTTGTTGGACCTAGTCCACTCTGCGGCCCGCCTTGAAATTTATAAAATTTAACCTAAACAATTGGCTGGACATAAAAGTTCAAGAAGGCTGGGATGACACCTTAGACAACAGACAATCTAAATCATTCATGCAAAGAGTTTCCAAACGAAACAGTTACTTATGCTGACACGAAAGGTATACGAACGGTTACGGGATTTCTCACAGGAAACCTTTTTTTTTAACATGGGCTTAGTCCATGATGAATTCTGTAGCTTCATAACGAAGAAGAGGATACGGCAGAATATATTCTATGTCACTGTATGAAAGTCTTGCAAGACATAGACTTCGTTACTTCTCAATCTCATGCCCCTAAGAGGTAGGCGCTTTACCTCCAAGAGAAAAATCGACAGTGCCTTTTCTATTTCTAATTAAAAATCAAAAATTAATTTGAAAAATCAATTTGTGAAAGTCAAATGTTGTTGCGAAGTATAACGTGACAATTATTTTTTATCGAGAAAAATTTAAAAGCGTAGTTAAAAAAAAACTATAATAATTGGCCTACAGGAACCGAAGTTATGAGCATTTTGCTGAACGAGTATTTTTTTTTAAGCTCGAATACACGAAAACTCATCATTGCAATCAGGAAAACCGATTTCGAGCAAATTAAAAAAATACGTGGCTAGTCAAATAGAGTAAAAACAAACCATGCTAAAAAGTTTCAGAGCGATCGGTCATGGTCGACCTAAAAGTTAGTTCGGCCCCTCACATAATCTGTCATATTTATAGTATATTTCAAGTACATAATATTGAAAATGTAACCCTTGCTCAGCTGATATATGAAATATACTTTAGATAATTTTAAAAATCTGAACCGGATTTTTTCATCAAAATATATGATGCAATTTTGTGTTTATATGTCATAATTTTTTAATGGAATGTCAATGTTAATGTTTTTTTATAAATTTTCAATATTACTAAGTGTATATTACAAAATGTTTTCTAGACAAAGAATATATATAACAAGTTCTATATAAAAAAAAAATTAACTGATATGCTTGTAAAATATAATTCAAGTGAAAATCACATGTTGATAACGATTGCCCTCAATTTCGGGGGAAATTTTGTGTAAGGAAATATTTTTAAGCAAATATACAAAAGGCACTTCCCAGTCGGAGAATGTGCAATGCCTGCTGATAACAATGCCTTCTTTTTTGCCATTTTTAAGATCTTTTAAACGTGCTTCGATGCCTTTCGGAAACAGACCTATTGGAAAGCTTGGGACTTGCTTTCCTACAGATTTTCCAAACATGCTATTGTCCTTTCATATTAGAAGTGGTCGCCGAGCGCCTTTGATTGCTGGCTTCTTCGTGGAAGCAGGCGTGTCGGGTCTTGGCGCTACATGACATCATGTGAAAAAAAAGGAAGAAAAAAGGGAAAACAGCTGGGCTTCTGGCACTCAACAAAGGCCTACTATCATGCCCATTTGACCACTCTTTCCCCTACTGGGTTGTTAAAATTAAAGATTTATTAATTCGAATATACATTTGTATGTACATTATTATGATGATAGTGCAATGCAAAATATAATTAATCAAACACATGACACCAAATGGCATGTGACAAATTATTTTCATGTAAAGTTTTTTAAATTTTGTATAAAATTTGCATGAATTTAAGCAAAAAACAATTAAAATCAATAAATTGTTATTGAAACACGCAATAAAAAGTAAATTCAAGAAAAAACTTTTACCTTTCAGCAAAATGCTATATCGTAACTTAGCATGCACGCGCGATCATATATTCTCATACAAGTACATTATAGCCAATACGCAAGCATTAATTCAGAGAATTTAATTCATAATCATAAAAAATTGCTGATCATTAAATTGAATGGTGTTGTTTTTGTTTTGATTCTTTTCTCAGTTTTTGCATTTATTTATTTACTTTAAAGTTTATCTTTTTCAGGTGACTGAAGCGTGTTGTAGGTACACTCGCACATAAAAATTGACATAATCACGTTTTTCAGCTTGAGTCTGTCCGTTTCATTTCAAACACCCCAAGATTATCGCGTATGCACACCAGAGACAGACAGACGGACGTACAGAAATGATCAGTTAAGATACAAAAGTACATACATATAAATAAAAGTATAAAACAGATATACGATGAACAGTTTTAAGTGCCATTGACCCAAACGCAATGAAAATAAAAAATGCGAAAAAAATACTCAGAAACATAAAATGTGAAATAAAAAACGTTGAAAAACCTTAACTTTTGATTAATGGCATGATTTTTTATATGGGTTTTTTGTAAATTTGCATAGAAGTCGCGTGAAATTTTTTTTTTTTTACATTTTGTTTCGGAAGTATTTACAGTGTTTTGCATAAATACCAGTATACGATTGATTCTAAGTATTTTTCACACGATTTTATATGGATTTCCTTATGGGTGCATGTGTTTGCATAGTAATGAAATCTTAAAAATAATAAATAATAATTTTTTTATTGCAGTTTATTTATTGATTTCAAGCATTTTGTGCAACGCGCAGTAAATCTTCTTAAAATAAGTAAATAAATAATATCCTAATTCTAATGATGACTTTCTGTTAGAATATCAAAGATATAAAGTATGCTCTGAGGCTATCATAATGTAAAACAACACCACGGAAATCGATAATTGGTTGCTTTGTTTTTGAGATAAAATTGAGCGGAAATGACTCAGAACACCCCTTAGAACATATATCACGACAGCACCACTCTTCTAGGCAACAATTCGGATAAAGCTACGGAGCCATAAATAAATGAAACACGATAACTAGTTACAGAATAAACATAAAAATCGTTAACAGCATCATCGCTTAGAGATATATAATCAGCTAAATATTTTTTAGAGAAATAAAAATCAAACAAGTTTGAACAAAATTTTTATTTTTAATTTTTCATTCGGTTTTAGCGACAAAATGTCCCGAAAAATGTTCGGAAAAATAGCCTAAAAACCAATTGAAAAGAAAAAAAATACCCTAAAAATATATGTAGGTACATATATTAAAATGGAAATTTTTTATGTTTGGCAAAAATTAATAACTTAGTAAGGAAGGTAATAGTGTCGGGTGTGGGCATCATTTAGTTTTCGACTCATATCTTTTGACTAAATGTATATTATGCAGACATAAAAGTATCAATGGAAATCTAGAGACCTTAGCTGACTACTGGTGAAGAAAGTAAATTGATTTCATCAGTTGGAAAATTATGTAAAAAAAAGTGCTGAAGTGCTGATTTTTGACAAAAAAAAATGTTTGTGACGGTTGTGGGCACTTTTTAAAAATCAGCTAAAAATGGGAGTATATGAAGTAAAATGCAATCAAATAGAGAAGAATGCAAAATTAATTTATTTTGGAAACATTGACTCACATAAATTCTACAAATTCTGCTCTACGGCGCACAGTGGTCCCAATGTGTTTTTTTAATATCCCGGACGTAGCCGAAAGACTTTTGAAAAAATTTTATAACAGGACTTTACTACGCAACATACCTAGCCACAAAAAAAAATCACTCAAATCGGAAAAATAATTCTCGAGTTATTAAGGTTTTTAATATACCCGACGAAGCCGAAGGAATTTTGAAAAATTAAGTTTTTAAAAACCTTAACGAGCAAGATATCTACCAATTAAACAAAAATCATAAAAATCGGATGTTTGGTTTTCGAATGGTAGAATTCTGAAAATTTTCAGTTTTCGGTTTTTCGACTTTGAGCCCACAGAAAAGAGGTCGAAACGATTTTTTTTCCAAAAACCGGTGGCTTATTTTTTTCCTTGTTTAATTACCTATAAGCCCTCATCATTGAAATCTTTCTACAGTGCGTCCCCAAGCGGGCAAAAAATTTTGATATAAAAAACACACTTTGGGACCACTGTGCGGCGTCACTGAAAACGTCTGGATCGAATGACATGTTGCCCTGAAACTAGACTTGATTGTCTTCGGCGTCAATGCCAGATCAATTGTTTTGCAGACTAAGCCGGCTAGGTGACGTAATATCAAGCCCTTTTTGACATTGCTTTTTTGCCAAGCACAATTGTACGAATCCATTTTTGTCATCTGCTCCTCGGTCCACTTGTCTGGAAACTCAATACCGAGATTTTAACAAAATGATATGCCACCTTACTACCCACACTTAATAAAAACAACTTTTTTTCTGCGATATCTTTAAAGGGCCTATTGGTTATTTCCTTTCCACTAAAAAAACGGTAAAAAAGGATAAGAACACCATTTAAATTTGTTATGCTGACATCCACGACGATATTTCAGTAAATCACACGAATCAAATAAAAAAAGAGGGGTGCCCACAACCGACCCTATTGGATGCCCACAACCAACTTTGACAACCACTTTGAAAAGCAATAAGCAAATTCTGTTGTGTGAACATTTTGGTCGGATTTGGTTTTGAATCACAAAATATAATAAATATAGATTGCATTCAGCTTTTAGATTGATTCACTTTGATTTATAGCACTTGGAAAATTATTGAAAACAACTTCTGTGTTGACTTACACTTATTGAAAAACTTAATTTTACCTGGGTTAATGACAAACTATTAAAATAATTTTAACTTTGTACACATTTACACACAATTACCTTTCTAATGGTGTATAATTCAAAGTCGTGCTCCATTTTTAACATAGTAAAAAAGGTAGGACAAATTTTTGTGTTGCGTATTAATGTATAGATTTTTTGCTGAAAAAAAAATATTTCTTAAAATTGGTTGATATTTTTCGTTATTTTTTCATATTATTTGATACTTTAGAATTTATTCGATCTAGCATCTTTTTAGATGTTGAATATTCAAAATTTCCACACCTTATTTTTCCAAAGACCATAACAGTGTTGGTCTAGAAATTGCATACACCAAGACTAATTTTTCTCATCACAAATTGTGAAATGATAATATGACAAATAATTGAATTGTTAATGGTGGCTTAGCAATGCTTATCGATAGTAAAATCGGTATATAGGCCCAATGCGTGACACAACCGTTTATTGGAAAAAATTGGGCGGAATTTAACATTTTGGCGTGGTTTTCTCCACAATAGCAATAACAAAATTAAGCGACGGTTATTGAAGACATACTGGCTACTGATCTTCAATAAACTTCGAAAATCGCCTTTATTTCTTAAACAAGTCCAATAGTTTTCCACTGACTTTCTTAAAGTTACCAAAGAAAAATTGGCACCAGGGTTCTTTGGCCTTCCCTTATACTCAAATGAATTATTTTAATATAAAAAATTACAATAGAGACAAATTTTACTGGTATTTAAGTAAAAATAATGGTGAACAAAAAAATTTTTCAAATAAAATATATGTCACTGACGACAGCAGTGATAAATCACTATATGATGATGATATATCACTGATGTTATATGTGATATATACATCATTTTAAGGATAATTTTTATACGAAGATTTTCTTTCAAATACCAAGGCTTTCTTTTGTAAGCAATAGATTTCACAATTCAAAATAAGCCTTTACGACATTTTTGAAGAAATTTGGCGGATGATATTGCATTGTTCAACCACTGCTAAAGATATTTAACTAAATTAAATATTTTAAATTTTTTGTATCACACGATGAGCGAAGAAACCCCACAATGCTCCCGCTTGGATACGTCATTGCAAAGAGTATAGATATTTATAAATGTATGCCAATTTTCCAAGCGATTTATATTTTTTTTTCTTTTTTAAATAAATAGCGCCAGAAAAAAGTAATGCGAAATTTAATTTTCCATTTGAAGGTCAGTTTAACGTGGGCGTAGGTGGGTGTGTTCGCTTAATGGGATTTACATTTTGTATTGGCTAAGGTTTGAGTATAAAAACTAAGTAGAAAAAATCTCATTAGAATTTATTGGTTTCTTTCGTGTTAGAAAATAGTTTTGTGTATATATTATTTACGCAATGCTGCGGAAATGCGCAATATACTACTTTACGTATTTTTGCAAAGAAAGATAAATATCTTAAAATATTTTACGTACTTACGATTTACGGAAGTTTTTGTTAATGGAAATAAACGATATTGTTCATATTCGGTGGAATATTGAAATACTTTCTATTGTATTCAAATAGTTTTGTTTAAAGGAAAATTTGCATAGAATGCATTAGCTTTGTGATTATATTAAAGTTTTGCTTCGAAGTTTATTTTTTCATCCGAACAGAAAAGGCGCATTTCCATCAAATGAAATGCTGAAGCGACTTTTTATTTCTTTTTAAATAGATTTTTGCATTATAGCATTTTCATTTCGCATAAATTTATATATATTCCCGATATCACCACCACTGCTTTATTCACCACACTCCTGTTGGTGTGTTTGTTAATTACCGCAATAAATTCGAAAAAAGCAAAAAAACAACGTGACCACATGAGAGTGCTCTTCGAAACCGTTTCTTGATCACATGATTAGTCTGAGATCGCTGAAAACAAATGTATCACTACATATATAACTCAGCCTGTACCATTTATACATATATATGGGTATATATTTGTATTTTGTAATTTATGGTGATTCAAAATTTTGGCATCACATGCTTCAACTTGACTTTAAAGATTTTTTTTTATTTTCAATCACGTTTTGTCCTAAAATTTCATGTGAAACAAAATACTTTATTTGCTTTTGCTGAAGCTGCAGAAAAAAAAGAGAACTTGTTTTTGTTGGAAATTGGGATTTTTTTTTTTTTTTTTTTTCAAGCATTAATGATGAATTTTGCAAATATCACAATTATAAAACCGAAAACTTTATACTCGTAAAAGCAATAACAAGAAAAAGTCAAAATTTACTTTTAAAATCTTTCAATGTCAGTGTGGTGCTAAAACAATAAAGTTTTTTAAAACATTTTTTATGGGTCATAATAAAGAGATAGACTCTATATGATTTTTATGATTTATTGAGAAGTGATATTTTTCTACTTTGAGGTAACTGGTTTTTTATTACTTTATTTTTAAAAGTTCACACGCGAGTTTCTTTTTTTAATAACCGCTAAATATTTTGCTAAATAAAAAATGTAGTGAGTAGGTTTTCTGTAGA
The DNA here is from genome assembly GCA_951812925.1 of Calliopum simillimum. Taxonomy (NCBI): domain Eukaryota; kingdom Metazoa; phylum Arthropoda; class Insecta; order Diptera; family Lauxaniidae; genus Calliopum; species Calliopum simillimum. The sequence continues at coordinate 38,063,128 of OX638369.1, forward strand.
AAACCTTTGTAGTACTCGTACTTAAGATAAAATGATTCATCCATATATTGAACCAAAAATTTGGTTATATAAACGCGTGCTTAATTTAATATTTAAATATAATTGCATGCATTTTTTCGTAACTGATTCACATAAACATAGTGATAATTTATTTTGAGTCATCATTGAACTCTTTTAAAAGTAAAAGTGCAAATGCAAACAATATCACTTTAAACATTTATTTCGTATTACAAGAAGTGCAATGAAAACGAATTCAAATTCTAGGAATTGTTATTAACCATAAACTTTCCAAAATCAAAAAAAAAAAAGCAAAGGTCAGATTTTACATGTCTTAAGTAAATGAAATGTTATTTTCACATGGCATTTATTTATTGCTTATTTAATAGAAATTTTGTGTTTCTTGAAGTAGAAAAATTGACTTAATATACATAAATTTTTTGAGCGTTCTGCAAATATTAAATTTTCCAAATGCCTGTCTATTATATAAGGGCTTTTTAATAGGGACGCTACAAAAGTAGACCGATAGGGACAGCAAACGACGCCATATTTTGTCCAGCTTTCTTGACATTTCTCTTCAGCAAGGTTTGCCATTTCATCATGGAAAGATATACGAGCAAACAACGAGAAGAAATTATTAAAATTTACTACCAAATTCGGAGTCAGTGGCCTCAACTTTAAGAGAGCTACGTCATCTTCAGCGATGAGGCTCATTTCTGGCTGAATGGCTTCGTCAATAAGCAAAATATGCGTTATTGGTCAGGCAGCAATCCACACGTCCTCCATGAGTCACCATTGCATCCCGAAAAAACTACGGTTTGGTGCGGTTTATTGGCCGGCGGAGTCATTGGGCCGTAATTCTTCCGTGATGATCAAGACCGGCACGTTACTATGAATGGGAATCGCTACCGTTCAATGATAACCGAATATTTTTGGCCCGAATTAAATGATATGGACTTGGACAATATGTGGTTTTAACAGGACGGCGCCACAAGCCACACCGCGAATGTCACAATCAATTTATTGAAAACCAAGTGTTATCTCACGAAATGGCCCAGTCGATTGGCCGCTCGGTCGTGCGATTTGACTCCGTTAGACTATTTCCTGTGGGGCTACGTCAAGTCTATGGTCTATGCCAACAAGCCAGCGACGATTGATGAACTTTGTACGAATATCGATCGTGAAATTGCAGCAGTATCGGCCGATTTATGCTTGAAAACTGTCGAAAATTGGGTTCAGCGCCTGGACTTCTACAAGCGTGCCCGTGGTGGCCATGCAAAAGAAATCGAGTTCCATACATAATGGCATCGAATGTACTTTCACAGGAATAAAGAATTTCATTGATATCCAAAACCGTTTTTGTTTTATTTAAAAAAACTTTTGTAGCGCTCTTATTGAAAAACCCTTTATTAACTACTATTGATATTATTCAGTAATTTTCTATACTTTTCGTTTATTTAGATATTTAACAATTTTTTGATTGCCAACTGTTCTATAGTTTGCAATTTTTTTAATAAATTTCAATTAATTTACTTGATTATATCCGATTTTCACCGATTTTACGATGTTTTATGATAATTTTGGCACGTTTCCATATAAGGCATGTATACGAAAAAAAGTAGTCGATAAAAAATAGGTACAAAAGTTTATTTTTTGACCAAAAAAAGAAAGTAATACATTTTTTGAAGCTCATGGGTATTTCTTTAAGAAAATGAAAAGGTTTGTTCATTTGGTTGAAATATATGCAAAGTATCGTAACTTTGAATTAACACCATTAGGCCATTATGCTCTGCACATCACTTTGGGCGACCTGGGATGATAACCTGATCCATTTTTGTTGTAGTTTCTTTTCATTTTTGACAACTTTCTTTGTTTTTAGTAGTTTTCTCTTCATATTAATTCATGGCTAATTTGCCATAGTGACAACTCGCCAAATTTGACCAAAATAACACAGGGTTTTCGTGAAGGCGTATCATATTCAGCAGATGTTTCCATTAGTAATCTTTCACATTAATTTGGTGGTTAATTGTAAAAGTTGTGACAAATACTGAGCTCTTCAAACCGCATTTACAAATTACTTGCCAAACCTGAGGTAAATCCTTTTTTTCAAACACTTCCAACACTAAATTCCGTAGTTAATAGTTCACTAAAGTTTTTAGTACGCAAGCTACCGTTGATATTGAAAGGACCAGAGTTTATGAATAGACGTTAATAAAAGAGTTTGTGGTATCACTATGGGCCCTTGCGGTCTATGTGTGGCAATATTGCCGCCACCCTAACCTAACCTAACCTTACCGTTGATTTTGCAATAATTTATACATTATGTAATGTTTCTGTGAGACAAATGTCGAAAATCATGTTTTTTCCGCACAATTAAATCTAGCGCATTTTCTTTCGATGAACTCATTTTAAAAACTATTCAAAATTCTTAAAAACCAATGATGAAGAAATGTAAAACAAAGAATTCTTAGACGATTACATTTGTTAAATTTGCTTTTACTCTAATATTTGAAGCGACACTGTTTGTTTACTGCGACTACTTTTTTTCGTATACATGCCTTATTTACATAATAATTTGCGACACGTATCGACTTTTTCCATACTAATCGATATTATTCGATACTTTAATCTTTTGTTCTTTTTTTTTTTGACACATATGTACATATTTTCACCAAATTTTTCGGTATTAATTTATATTTTCCGATTTTTTCGAAATGATATGGTTTTCGGCAAGTTTCGCTATATCTTTCGATAAACTTCTAATACTATCGATGTTATTTGGTATATCATTCGATTATTTCCGCACTTATTTAATTCTGTGTTTTGGGTTTATTAGTTGAAGAAATGGTAAAAAATCATATATTTTTATTCTTAACACTTTTAAATAATATGATTTTTTAAACTCCTTCTCCCATCACTAATTCATATAAAGCATAAATTCACTGTTGAAAAACTAATGAGTAAAGTATATTTTCTTGATATTTTTCCGTAAGACAGACACGAAAGCAGATCACTGATGTGACAATTTCGGATAATCTTTGAAATGCCCTGCTCGCTACACCCCCTGATTGTGTGCTTGAATAGAAAATAGTTTATTTTAGCATAGTTTCCTAATCTATCTCAAAAATGATGCAATAACCGCTAATGTTTACTGTCGCTTTGATTTAAAAATAATCCGAAATATATTTATTTTTTTATGGCTCATTTTGAAACATGTGATTTTAACTTGTGTTTTTGATATTTTTGTTTTTTTATGCTGCTGCTTTTTAAGCTGGTGCGTTTTATTACTCGGTAAGTGAATAGTGGGAATTATGACTTTGGAAAAAGGCCAAAAGTGCGAATATATTTTATATAAACAATAATCCTTATAACAATAGTAATGATAATATTTATAATAAAACCACGTAATTGTTAATGCAGAGCAGCACATTAGGGTGCCATTTTTAAGCAATTCAAGTACATAAATAAACTTATATGTACTTAACTCGTATATGGCTATGTACAAAAATTTATTTTTATTTTATTGGAAAACAACAAAACGTGTTTTATTCGTTTCGAAATTAAATTAAAAAATAAATCCAGTTTAAACATTGCAATTAACGATTTCCGCCTTGAATATACAGTTTAAAGCAAAAAAAAAAAAAAATTAAAAAAGTCGGAACTGACCTCGCCATTATAAAAATGCTAGGAATACAAAATTGGCATTTTATATTCAATTAAACCGCTAACTGCGCATTATTTACTTAATAACATGTCTCGTGGTATAAATCATTGCCGTCGAACACAGAAATTGCAACATGCGCGCCGCCGTATCATAAGCCGCCTTATTGAACGGTGATTCATTAAATCAAATTCATATCTACATAAGCATTTGATACATTCGATTAATGAAACAATTATGTTGTTTTCAATTTTAAGAATATATATAACCAATAAATCAATTTACTAAATATGTCAGTGCTTTGCTCTGAGCAGTGATATATAATCATCAATCATTTATCAAATGTTTTGTGGGAAATTTCAGAAAATTGCATAGTGGGGAATATGTCAACATTGAAGTACATTTTTACGGTCACTCTATATATATAAATTTAGCAATTTTTAGAAATAAAAAATGAAACACTTAATGCTATCTTTATATTAAAATAAATACCTAATTATATTTATATACAAATATATTTATAGTCTAAAAACAAATCACAAATTTTAATTTCATTTATTTTTAGCGCACAATGATACGAAACATCATGTTCCATAGGATGATAACAGAGCCACCCATCATCATCTCGAATGTATACCAGTTTGGTAAGTACATGACATTGACCTGTTGTCATCATCACAACGACGACGATAAGAGTGTAACCTCTAAAAAATTTTTATTGACAGCACCCGCGACATATTTTTATTTCCATTATTTGTCAAATTAAGGATTTTTTAAATTTAATTGTCTGAATAAAATTCGTTACACGTTTGGAACAGATAGTCAAATTGCACTTGGCGCGACCATGAGACATGAGGCGCATAATTGTACGAATGTGTCGATGTACTTTCACGTTATAAAATTTGCTAAAATGTAGAAGCGATTTTTTTTTTAATTTTTTGTTGCTAACTGTTTTACATTTTTTATCACTGTGTACTTAAATTTTTAATGTTTAATGTTTCGTTAACAGAATTCATGAAATTTCTCTGGAGAATGACCATTCGTTTAGTGATATTTTTTGTTTACGGGTCTCATATGAGAAAACTTATGAATAACTATTGAAATACAATCTAAACGCACTCATTGTAGCACCTCCAGGTAAAATGGCACCCCAAGAACAATGACGTCACAGGTAAAATGACACCACAGGAACAATGACACCACAGGTAAAATGGCACCCAAGTAAAATGGCACCCAAGTAAAATGGCATCCCAGGTAAAATGGCACCCTTTTCTATTTCAATACTTGCAGCTTACGTATCATTGGACACAGTTTTATTCAGTTAGGCAAAACCCTTCGTGGTAGCAGTTCACTTGGCTGTAGTTGCTATAATTAGTTATATTTGCAATGAATATTTGAAACAGTTACTCAGGTGTATGGTACGGATATCAAAATAAACAGAATTGAATGTGATTTATTTTTAGAATGAATGCTAGTGCGAGTGAACATGTTTATTCGTTTGATGGCACTTATATTCGGTGTATATTAAAAAGGAGAGATGGCACCCAATTATTGAGGGTGATATGGTTCCGGTGCCATTTCTTTCTTTGCATGTTATAAGATATTTGGGAGTACAAATATGAAGCACTTGAACGTATAGTGTATTTTAGAAAACTCGGTCTTGATCTTAAAAAAATTTCTAAAGATTATTGAGCATTCAAAATTTCGAAACCTTATTTTTATCAAAGCAGTTTGGTTTTTGAGATTCCAAATTTCCAATTGAGGGATGGTTTTATCCTCGAAAAGGCCATGAAACACCTATTAACAATAAATTACCAAGACTGAGAAGCAGTTTTGGTCTTGACGATTATCGTGAGCCAGACAAAGACCATGATCAAAGTAATCTATAACATAAACAATATTCTAGTGATTTAAGGAAAAAATAATGTCACCACGTGAATCAGCTACCATTTTGTTGAAAATGAAAAAAATTTGAAACTGTTTTTACGAAAAGTTTATCAGAAGGTGTGGAATTGATGACATTAAGTTGAAAAAATGATATCGGTCAAATGAATACTTTCTGAATTGATAAACAAATGTCCTCATTTGATGAAATATTGAATTGCTGCAAGCAAACGTTTGGCTTCAAATTGGTTAGCTACAACATAAATGCTAAAAGATAATAGTATTTGACGCCTTTTGCATTTGACAATACGTTTCGTACACCTTGTATCACTAGAATATTGTATATTGTTCCAACCGCCAAAAAAAAGCACAAAGTATAATAGATATAATCAAAACTCTGTGCTAAGTGCTAATTTATGAGGCATTTGTGATAATAAAGTTGTAAAAATTCCATAACATTGTACCAGCATAAATGGAACAATTATTTCTCACTCAATAATGTGTAAAATTTTCCTTTCATTCATGTGTGGTCATTGATAGATAACTTCACAATATTGCATTCATTGCTGGTAATTGCTGCAGCTACTTATTGCGTTGGACCCAGACATCTTTGTCCGCGCCAATCAATTTCACTTTTAGTCGTCGTCGTCGTCGCCGCATCACAGTAACAATGCAACAATGCAACTGACAATGTGCATATAAATAAATCACTGTGTGCTTATTTTGTGCTTCGTCATTTCTTCATTCTCAGATTGCGGCCGAATGGACTATGTCCTAGTTTTAAGGTTAATCAGCACATTTGTTTGATTCCTGTGGAAAATTCCCAAGCGCCGCACAATTTATGCCCATTGTTGCACAGTGTCACATTTAGATTAAAATCTTTGACAAAAGTTACTTTGATATCTCGATTGATTTCGAAACCACATAATGTTTGTTCGGGTAATTTATTCATTACTCCCAAATGGAAAAACTTTAACGACTTAGTGGAAATTAAAATTGCCATGATCCGACGTATTGCTGAACTTATCATACATGTACCAAATATACAATTCATTTCAATTAAGGTATTTGGATAGTTTGCAGGCGAAACATTTTTGCCGAATATATTTTCTGATACCAACCCACCAGAAAACATGACATACTACGGAATCGGGACATTTAACTACATATAAAATTACCTTGGACCGTAGAGTATCAAGTGTCTCAACCACAAATATAATGCCTAACGATGAGTGAAATATTCGTCACACCAAATTGATAAGATTGTATGAACGAAATGATCAAATACAGCAAGACTACGGTGAAGTAACAGAGTCGCCTGAACTAAAGTCTAGATCAAGACGTATACTATTGCCTCGAAATCTAGTAGATAGTATGATTTGCCCAATTGCAGCAAAGTGACATAGAATAGACAATCTATAAGATCTTGGACACCATTTAGGTACACTCCGTAGATTTACTATACAACAGCTACAAGAAAAGTAACTGGTGAAGGTGATCAGTGTTCAAATAAAGGCTTACCAATTCTACAATGAACCGCTTTTAGCAAAAGTTACTTCCAGAGATCATCAAAGGTCGGCGAATAATTAAGCGCTTAGCAACTATCGAAAAATTTCCCTACTAAGTGCATTGCAAGCAAAGCTTTTAAATCATTTTCCAAAGTCCCAGAGTACGCACTTGATTTTTCTTCTTTTTCTTTCCCTGAAAGAGAGCATAGAGATATTTGCTTGCAATTTAATGAAAAACTGCGCCGGAATAAAAGCAGATTGAATTCAAAAGAACAGTATGTATTTCTTTTCCTCAATAACGACGAAGAGTGTGTGGATATTCTGGAAAACGACGACAACAGACCAAGGCTTGACATCTGTTTTGCAAGGTTGAAAGCCTTTCAAAAATATACCGTCAGTCAACTGTGGAGGAGAGGGTACCAGCAATGTCTGGAATAAGCTGATGGTCCTTTAGAAGAAGAATGTTTCAGTCAATATCCCATAAGACTATAGAATCTTTGTAATCTCGTTCTAGATGGTTTTAAAAAGAAAAAAAATTAATAAAGCTATTTCAACTTAGTACACGTGAAAGAGTGAAACTTATGTTTGAAAATTGGGCGTGGCATTTATTTGATTACACCCACTTTTCACTAGTTTATGGTAGGTAACGGAAAGTGTCGAAAAAAGTGTCGGCAAGAAAGTGTTGAAGTTTTACCCCTAACGCTACCAAAAAACTTTCACTCAATAATAAAAAAATTTAGCTGAGTATTCCTTTGTGGTCCCCAACAAAAAAAAAATGAAAACTTCAATTGTGTTCAGGCAAACATAATGATACCGTTTAAAGCAAATTTAAAGAGATTTGCCCTCATATCTGGATGTAAATCTTGGAACTATTTGTATCATATATCCTAGCGCTCCATCGCTGATTTGTAATAGCTTTTCTGACATTTTGAGAAGATAATTATCATGTAGTTGACATTTAGAGAGATTTATGAGTCAAAGTGGTCTTGATTTTTTAAGAAGCTATTCAGGCTCAAGATATTATTCCTTCAAAGCAGATAATTTCACTCGAGCTTCTATAATTTTGTCATTCTCTCTAATTTAATTTTTCTTATAAAGATATTTCTGACAGAATATTTTTGAATAGTAGTGATTCATCGGTCTCTTAAGTCCAAACCACTGTAATACAACATTACACTTTCATATTTCTGGCGTACATCTGCTTCGAGTGAAAGGAACCTTAAAGTCTCCCACTGTGCGTAACGATATGACTTTGTTCCGATTTTATTTCCTTTTGTTTTGTATTTTTTTTTTAAATCATTGATGTAATACTCGTATGTATGTTTGTATATGGTGGATTGTTATCTTTTGTAAATTTTCCCAACTTCATTTGTTTCAATTTTGATTATTTTATTTTCTTGTATTTTCCATTTTTTCCATTTTTTCCATTATTACGTCGCATATGGGATGTGTTGCTGTGTTTATTGACTTATCCATAATCGCTATATTATACATATACATGTATATTTATTATCCCTATATATACAAATACGAACATACATATTAAATTTAAATACAAATCTTCACGGCATGGTAAATATCATACAAAATTCACTTGAACCGCAATTTCAGGGGGCTCGTCTCTCCATTGGTATTAGTAGGTCTGTTGTCATTGTCGTCGTTTCGAGCTGTGTTTTTGTTGTTTGTTGCCATTGACGTCAGTTGTTGTTTGTCTTAGTGTGTTTTTTGGTCTATACAATATTTTTTTGTGCGTGTAGTAAACATATCACTCTGTTTATGTATCTGCGTAAAAGTAAACCGACCGGTAAACCCCTGCCCCTCCATATGTCTTGTTTCTTCCCTCTTTTATTCCAAGAGTTTGCAAAAAAAAATAGATAGTGGTGCCAAAAATGCTTTTTCGCATTTCTTTTTTATTGCTTTTTTATTCTTCATTTTTCCTTTTTTTTCTGTGTTTTGTTGTTGTAGTTGTTGCTGTTGTTACCATGTCAGTTCATGTCACTAAATTAATTTTGGAATTTTAAATTCACAGAATTCATCAAGTGCTCGCGTAGTTTTTACATGCTTTTTGCATTAAATTAATGAAAATTTTCTGCTTCTGTTAGAAAAATTCAATTAATGCAGACAATTTGCGTCAGCATTGCATTTTGTTGCCTCGAAAGACAAAAATTCACTTGAAAACCATATGAACGTGGTATATAAATATTATGTAAAATTTAAATGAGATGAGCTTCAAGTTTAAAAATTATTTAAATGCTAATTTTATCAATTCCACAAAACACGTTCCCCATGTAAAATTCTAAGGCTCTATCCTCAAAATTGTGAAAAAATTGATAATTTATCGTAATATATGCAAAAGTTATAGCCATTTCAAATTATTTAATTTTTACTCTCATACAACATGTCGTATGAGTAACATTTAATTCAAATAGAAGATGTAAATTTTTCTTATTAAAACTTTTCAGCACTAGTGACGAGTAAACCAAGACTAAGACAAAAGCAGTCTTGGTCTTGGACATTAAACCTTGGTCTTGATTTTGATATTGAGTATTGGTCTTGGGCATTAAGTCTTGATCTTGAAAACATTTCTAGAGAGTGTTCAGTATGGAAAATATTTGTACTTTTTTTTTCAAAGCAGTTGGGTTTTTAAGATACCAAATTCCGAAATCTTGGTCTTGGTCTTGAATGGTCTCAAAAAATAACCAAGCCCAATTAATTTTGCCAATAACTATTCTGCTTTTTCTGCAGTCCCGACTCAATAAGGTAGAAAATCTGGAAATAAAACGAAGATATTTCATCGAACTGAATAGATATTTATTAAAAAAATTACGAGTTTTGGGAGTCTTTTTATGTTAAATTCTGAAGCCTGAATATCTGAAATACCAGAAATAAACCTTAAAGAATGACTAAAATGACTACACTCAGCGAACCCATATTATGAAATTGAGTTCACTAACAACGACCCATCTTTTTATGTAAAATTTTTCAAACACGAAACTTTCAAAAAACATTCGTGAAAATAACTGATATTATTAAATTAAGCTTATTCAAATTGTATTTACTACCTAGCCCCATGGTTTTATGTAAAATGTTCAAGCCCGTTTATCTAAAAATTTTTGATATCTCTACATTTAACGTACTTGAATTGTATTTACTAGTCAGGCCCAAACACATTGTGTAAAATTTGCAAACTTAAATATCTCGAAAATCAAAGCTAAGCCTAAAATTAGTGTAACTGAGTTGTGTTTACTAACCAGGACCCATATTTTTGTGTACACTCTTCAAAACCATATTTCTTGAAAATCAGAGCTAAACAGTTAAAACTATTGATGTTGCTAAAAATAGCATAACCGAATTGTGTTTACTACCCAAAACTTATCTTTTTGTGTAAAATTTTCAAAATAAGAAAATCTAATAATGTCCGATATCGCCCATAAACTCAGTGTAACCAAATTTTGATCAATAGCCAAGACCTTTTTTTGAAAAAAAATTTTCAAACTTGAATTTCTCGAACATCAGAGCTAAACCAAAAATTGAGTGATATCACTTCATTCATCGAACTCAAATGCAAAATTTTTAAGCTTCAATAACTCAAAAACCAGAGATAAACTGTAAACATAACTGATATCACTAAATATAGCATACTCTTAGGCAGTAAACCAAGAACGTCAGAATAAAATATTTCTGGTTCGAACACTGTATACATAATAAAATATGCTACATTATTTAAGGAAAATTCAATTGAAAAGTAAATTAACTGAGTGATTCGTGACATCTTTTACGTATATTACTGTGCATTGTTGTTGTATTGTTTGCTGTAAAAGGTTCAGTAATTTACTTATGTAGTGTAACATAAGTAAATTACTGATAAATAAAAAATAAAAATTTTGAGAGAGTTCAACACATTTCTAGAGTTGAGATTATCTTAGCAGAAAATAAAACGAACACCTTCAGAAGTGGAGTAATCGTTGGATGTTCCGATGTTTTCTGATTGATTAAGAAACGATGTACATAATGTTTTCGTTTGATTTCGGGCTTATTTCAATAACCGACTGCGATTGTATTTTTATTTTCATTTCATAATTTTTCTTGTTTCCAGATTGAGCCTTTCAATCAAAAGCATTAAATGATATTTTGTTTAGTTTGCGCCTTCCAATCAAAAGCATAAAACGATGTTCAATTCAGACCGCGCCTTCCAATTGAAGGCATAAAATGATGTTTGTATCGCAAAGAAATTCAAAGACACACATTCATTTGCCATAACCAAAAGGAAGAAACACAATCCCCGACTATTCCGATTGCACCTTCTGGTAGAAGACAACAAAGGAATGATACGATGAGCGGCCAGCGCTGAACAAAAGGAAAGTGTATTCTGTATTGGCAATTGAATGATTCGAACAACGAAAGGAATGTTCCAAAAAGCTTTGCTTGGATGATCAAACTTTCTGCTGGGATGTTGAATTTTGAAGTTGTGTTTAGTTTACCAGACATACATTTTATTTTTTTTGCAGGTAATTAATAAACGGCTAGAAATAGAAACTGAAGAACATATTTTATCGTTTATTAGTCCTAAAAGAATTTTTCCAAGAATATTTACAAGCATACGAGTGCAACAAAAAAGGTACTTTACCTGAATTGTTGTACGTTTCAACAAAAAAAAAATTATATTTTGGCCATTAGCTAATGACTTTCAAGTGATCTTATCCTGATTACTAGTATGTATGCTTCATTTCATTTTAATTCTACTAATCCCTTTGGTATCTATACTACTGGATGATCAGAACTAAAATTCACTTTTAAAGAGGGAAAATATACAGGTATATAAGTTACAAGTTGATCGATTCCCAGAAATAAATACACAAATGCATACAATAAGGACCTAATGAGGTACCCTATTGAAAAAGGTTTAGAAAAACAAGGTGTTTATTTCATTGTTTTGTCTTTGTTTGGCAAGGTGTTTTTATTTATTATTCCATTTAAAAAAAAAAAAAAAACACTCAATGAAGATAATTATTGTTCAATTGAATGCTATCTGAGAAACGTGTGAATTAAAAATAGCACAGTAATTACAACAAAATGAACGTGAGACAGTAGAATAATACGTGCACAATCATGGCAAAAACAAAACACAAATATATTGTTTCATAATAAAAATTTTGTTTTTTTGAAGTCAATAAATGTAAATAAATGGAAAAACAATTAAAAGCTTGATTCAAATGCCCTACCCTGTCTAGTTATTTGCAATGTCACTATCGAATGAATCATGGTATTTTTGAAATATCTAGAAATTAGGAATACAACATTTTGATAACTTTTCCATGCAAAACTTTGTTTTCCATTACATATTTCCAACTACGCAGTACAGTCCTTATAAAATGACAGCAAATTACATGAAACCTTCAAAAATAACCAATATAAACCGGTATTTCAAATGGCCTTTGAACTAAACCATACTACGTGTCGAAATATTAACATATTTTTTTTTTTTAACTAAACATTGACGTCAAGTATATATTTCCTAAATAAACAATTTTTTTTTTTTGTGAATTTTTATTGGCAAAAACCCCAAAACCAAATGACGACATTTATTTACACAATTTTTCAAGTTTTTCTTTAAATAAAATAAACAATTTTAGGTTAATGTATTCAAAAGGTATACAAGTACATACTAAACAAATACTATGTATCTTTTGAGATAAAAAAAAATAAAAAAGTTAAAACACATGTCGACAATTAACACCCGCTTGAAATATTATGAAATTAAAAAAAAAAGTTCACCCCAACAAACAACAAACACGTGTGAAATTGCTACAATCAATTTTATACATATTACTTATTATTGAATTAATTAACACCATTTAGAATTTTATTATGGACTTGTAAATTAAGTCATTTACATTACAAAAACAACAAAAAATTATTATACTTAAATACAAGTGTTAATAATTTTATATACTTATCCCACATAAAACAGAGTAATCATGACTAATTCAGAGAAACTTTTAATTTTAGTACGTGAACCTTTGTCAAGTTTATAGGGTGAAGAAAAGTATTTTTGCAAATATTTATAAATTTTTTTGATTTTCTTCTATTGATATGTGTTTGGGCTTAAAGTCCCATAGACCGTCACCTTGAAAAGATCGTTGGAAACAAATATCTAAGCATCGGAGGAAATAAGGTCATCACAAAAACTCACATCCGATGTAGACAATTAAAGACAATCCAAAAAAATTCTCAAAATTTAAGTATATGCAAAAAAAATTTTAAATTAACTAGCCTATAAAATAAAACAAATGGAATGAAACTTACTTTTCGACGCAGAATCCGAGGTCAGAATTCCTTAATGTTGCATTTATTGCTGTTTTCAGTCTTGTGGCGTAATTCCAGGAAAAGGTGTAATATCTGTTTTCTCTAATGAAGTCGAATATCCATGATCTTTCTTATCAAATTTCAACCCAAACTTTTCCGATTCGACTCTTACTTTCCGAATTATTTACTTTTGATGTTAAGGAGTAAAAATTTGAAGGGTTTTTTGGCCATAAATCTGTTTTTCGCTAAAAATATAATGTATACGTAGTCCTTTATATGGAAGTCGAGATGCGTTTACTTCGAAGGGTAAAATTTTAAGGTACAGTTTGTTCAGAAAGATTATGGCTATCCGATACCAATATGAAAATGAAATTACACCTCTTCCAGAAAGTGCGCCAGAAGCCTGACCACAGCGATTCCTGCAACTTCATATAAGGTTATCTCAACATCCTGTAGCTGTATGAGCACTTCCAACCTCTAATTCGGACTCAGCGTCAAGAATTACATGCGGGTACATATGTATGTCTAGTAGAGAGGATCAATTTGTTCCAAGTCAAATTTTTCCACTTACTTTCATTCAGTTTCGGATTCTCCGATAAAATCTAAGTTAAAAACTCCTTGGAACCATATATCTGCGGTGAATTTCGACTCAGCCAAAAATCGTTTGAAGTTTTGGGTTTCTTTCGCTGTTGCGAGATTGTCTTTGATAATTTATAACTTCCGAACAACTTGTTGTATTGCTATGATTTTAGCACCGTTAGAAAGGTGTTCTTGCGTAGTATCAACGTTTTGGCTAATTTATTGAAAAAAAAATCTGGTTCACGAGTTCTGACCTTTTGAATGAAAATATATAAAAACTTTATACAAAATGTACCAAAAATTTCATCTTTTTTAAAAAAAAAAAATATACTTTTAAATTTTTTTATAGTGTATAAAAAGAACTATCTAGAGAGGGTCTATTCATCCAGATACGGCTAGTCATTTCAAAGTTATGACCATTTGAATGAAGACAGATAAAAACTTCATACAAAGTATATTAGAAATTTAATCTTCCTCGAAAAAAAAACCGTTATTTTTGAATTTTTTTCTATAGCTCATCAAAAGGCTTTGCCAACACAGTCCTGTTCTATAAGATACGGCTAGCAAATTCCAAAGTTATGACATTTTGAATGAGAGCAGATGAGAACTGTTGAGTGAAAAAATAATTAAAACAAAGTTGAACAAAAAAAAATTCTTTTTTTTTTTATGAGTTCTTGTGTAGCACTTTCGATTACCATTAATTAGTAGAAAAAAACCCCCGAAGGATTTTTGAAGTTGGGTCACTAAGCGGTGCTATAATGGCTCAAAGTTCGAAAAATCAAGTATTATAGAGAAAATGTATGCTTTGATTCAAAATGTCATAATTTTGAAATTTTTTGCCGTATCTTATAGAACAGAACTGTGTTGGCAAAGCCTTTTAATGAGCTATAGAAAAAAATTCAAAAATAAAGGTTTTTTGTTTTTATAAGATTAAATTTCTAATAAACTTTGTATGAAGTTTGTCTTTGTCTTTATTCAAAAGGTCATAACTTTGAAATGCCTAGCCGTATCTGGATGAATAGACCCCCTCTAGATAGTTCTTTTTATACACTATAAAAAAAATTTAAAAGTATATTTTTTTTTTTAAAAAGATGAAATTTTTGGTACATTTTGTATAAAGTTTTTATATATTTTCATTCAAAAGGTCATAACTCTTGAACCAGATAATTTTTTTCAATAAATTAGCCAAAGAGTTCTTACTACGCAACAACACCTTTCTAACGGTGCTAAAGTCATAGCAATACAACAAGTTGTTCGGAAGTTATAAATTATCAAAGACAATCTCGCAACAGCGAAAGAAACCCAAAACTTCAAACGATTTTTGGCTGAGTCGAAATTCACCGCAGATATATGGTCCCAAGGAGTTTTAAACTTAGATTTTAACGGAGAATCCGAAACTGAATGAAAATAAGTGGAAAAAAAATTTGATCCTCTCTAATGTCTAGTCAAAACTTCATTCAATATGATTTATTTTGTATGCCTGTGTTATCATTTTCTAGACTTTGGATTTTTGCTCTTGCACATTCTGTGTAGTCTTATTTTATTTAGCTGAAAACTTTAGCATTTTCTGGGCATTATCGTGATCTCCGTAGAAAATTATCTTGTTCAAGGCTAAATCTCTATGCCACTTTTAGTGTATTTCTAATTGTTCTCTAGCACTGCCTTAGTCCAACTTGCGCTGATTGTCGCAATTTCTACAAGTTTTATTTTCAGTTCTATGTTGCAAAAGTAAAACGCGACTTTTGAGTCTTAAAATTTGTTCCGCAAATGTTTCTGATCCCGACGATTGAATATGGTATGTCATATGCACCAGCTTACAGAATTTTTTCTGAAGCTGCGCTACAATGTTGTCTTTTGTTCAGCTTTTACTGCAATAAAGCGAGTTTTCAATGTTGCGTGGCGCCAAACAATTAGTGATGAACAAAATCAGTTTTGGTCTTGAGGCTCTATAGTTTTTCAAGATTAAGATTATGACCTAATTACTACTTCTTGCGAATATTCTTAAAAAAATTCGAAATCACTTAAAATTATTAAATTTCAAACCTTGATTTGACATCATTCTTTCATCATTCTCAATTTACTATTGACACAGGATAGGAATTTTCAAAGCCTTTAATGGAACTCAAGATAATACATAAAAAAGCTGAACAAACAGTTAACCAGTTATAGACATATAACATCATTATGAAATTAGCTAAGTTATATGAAAATGGGCTCCTGGAAATAACGCCAAAAAATGTTTTGGAAATAACGCCAGAAAATTTCTGCCATTAATTTTTGAAAATAATGCAAAAAAAAACTAATTAGCAAATAACGCCAGAATTTTTGAAAACAATGCTATGGGAAATAACGCCAGATCATTTTTTGGAAATAAAACCAGAAAAATCTACATACAAAATTTTGGCGTTATTTCCATTTTTTTATGGAAATAAAGCCAAAAATTAATTAGGAAACAACGCCAGAAAAGTTTTTGGGCTTATTTCCAAGCAAAATAGAAATAATGACAGAATTTTTTATGTGGAATTTTCTGGCGTTATTTGCTTTTTTGTAAGCTACATAATTTTTGGAAATAAAGCAATAATCTTTGGAAATAACGCCAGGAAAGTATTAGGCTTTATTTCCAAAACAAAATGGAAACAACGCCAGAATTTTGTGTGTGGATTTGGTTGTTTCCGGGAGCCTGAAAATGTATAGTCTTTTACCCTATAAATTATTTCATGCAATTAATTACAATTGTTGCAACGTCACTTGGTTTATACAAACACTATTAATGAGTTAAAGATAAACGAAATATGTGATCAACGTGACTAAAAGTTACAACTAAATGCATAAATTTGTTGTTAAGTATTTAGCTATATTGTATAATTTTTGTTTTTGTATAAAAATTACCAACAATTTGGTTGCCAATACTATATAACATATTATTGTTTTGTTCTTTTCGAAACACGTTTTATCAGAAATTGTGCTTATTAAGTCAATAGATACTTATAAGTTGGCTAGAAATTGTTAACAAGTATTGTTGTATATTTCAAGTACCCGCATATATTGCAGTGATAAATAAAAAAACAACAGTGAAAGAACACTGTTTAATTATTTAACGGAAATTCTATGCAGTTTATGAAAGGTTTTGGCGGAATTGTAAATATTAATGCAATTAATGACAAAATAAACTTAAAAGAATTTGTAACTGATAAAATTATTTTATAACGCCTTACATATCACATCACCTGACTGTCTGGATGATTAAAAATAAATAAAAAAATATCAAAGTTTGCATTAAAAGAGTGATGTATGTTAATTTTGTGGTTAAATTGAAAACATCGAGCCCATTAGCTAAAAATGGTCTGAAGTCTGTAGTTGATCCGAAGTTTTTTCGCTTCATAACTTGGAAGATATGCAGATAGTTGTATTTGGGTATGCATTTATCATTGGTTATAAGGACCAGGTTCTTGTTGGTAATCAACTCTTTTGCCAGAGTGGAATGTTTGATAATACTTGTCCAACATCTGTTCAATTACATAACTTTTTCTGTGAATGTCAGAAGGCAGTAAAACAAGCGATGCTTCCAGGGCAGCTGTGGATTTCATAGCTTCTGTTACTGATATTCAAGACATTCTTTGAAATCTACAAAGCTTCATTTGCGCCGATTTTTCTCCAACAATTGATGTGTACATCCAGAGCTTTTTGGCTGAGTCTCGAGATTTTGTCTAAAAGCCTCCTACCAGTCTATAGCCTTTCTCTTGGCTTCCAGATTGTGTTTTCTAGATTAGAATTTCGATAAGCTTTTTTGTATCAGGAATGTTAAAAAATTTTTATTTTGACTAGAAAATGGTATAACTATTCCATTGAGAACACGTTTTACAAAAGAATTCTTTTTTATTTTTTTAGTGCATATGTTGAACATTTTGGGGATTAACCTTCAGAATTAGGATTGCAATATCATCAGCATATCTTTCCAAAACCATTCAAACTGAGTAAGTGCAGAAGCTCATCAACCACAATAGAGCAAATGAGCAGAGATAATGCTCGACAGTCTGGGTGTTCAACATTATCCAGAGCTCTTCTAATGATTCAATAGAGGAATTATCTCCGAACACTGCGCTATTAGAGCAAAGCTTCGTAAAGAAAAACTTGACTTCAACGATTTTTGAAAAATCGCTTGCTCCATCAAATGTTTATCGGGATTTTTCTATCAAGAAAGAGTACATTACGCGTACTGTCTGAAAGATTTTCTTTTTTTATTAAAAAGTCAAATTATTTATTAATTGATATGCAATAGCAACATTTATTTATGTCACTTTAATCAATTGAATTGTTACCCCATATAATAAACTGATGAGATGATGCTACCAATAACATCTCAATAGGTTAAGTTCGTTACAATTTAGGGCAATATTTTATTCGTGATATGTGCGAGTTACTACATACTCCATCCAAAGTGTTGTAATTGATATCAATGAAAATAAGTTCATAAGTGAATGATCTGATTTTGTTTTGTGACAACAATACGAGATACAGATTCAACATTTTTTTATAAGGGAATATAATTGTCATGTCATGCATTTGATTATTTTTTCATCAAACTATAACATCAGATGTCGCTTTTGTTGTTCCATACCCATTTAACAATAGTAGTTTGCAAATTTGTTTCTTTATTTACTTAATACATTCGTTGCGTTCCAAGCTCAAAACCATTAAATATTTTTTGCACATAATATCGTACGATGAGTGGATTTTTTCAATGAAATAGGCTCGGCCGTTCTTTTGTCTTTCATGGTTTTTATGACTTAACTATTAGCGGTTGTTTTCGCTGGTATGCGCCATTTAAAATCAATTTTTATGGTATATTCAATGGGCAACGATTACCGTAAAAAAATGTGGCTAACAATTTTAATTGTGTACTCGTAACCAATGAACTATTTTGTTATTATTCTATATATAATTAGTTCGATCGTTCAAATTAGTTTTGGAAATTCAAAGTTACTTTGTTTTTTCATGCATATTCAGTAGTGAAATTTGTAAATATTGTTATTTGCACTTACCACTAAATTTATAAACTCCGCTTCTGATTTTGTTTACTCCACTTTTCTCCGTATTAGACATTCCTATTGAAAGATCTGTAAAGAGAAATAAATAATTTTAGAATTGAAAAATTTGTGTCTAATTTAACCTGGCTTAAAGTCAAAATATTAAGATAATTTTGACTTTGTGCACATTTACACACAAATCTTCTCTTGTTACCTCTGCAAACAAGGATTAATATGTGATATGCCGTTATATTGGAAAAACTCGTTGAAGGGCGTGGCACCGCCCACAAAAAAATAATACGCTATAAAAAGAAAACTAGTAAAGCAATCATTCTGAAATTTACTGTGGGGAGTCTATAAGGCACCTCTGATCTGAAAGTGGGCGATGTATCGCCGTTGCGCGTGGAGTCTCCCATACAAGCAAAATACGTTGAATGCTACTTCTTGCAATTGTTACAAGGTATTTTAATGAAATTCGGTATGTAGGTACTACTTATAAATGTCTTGTAATAAACGAAAAGTGGGCGGAATCGAAGAAGTGCCACATCCACTTTTTAACCATTGAAAAATTTGATTCAATATTACTCGAAAACGACTCCAACAATTTTGATGAAAATTTAGGAGGTGTTACCTCTGCAAATAAGGATTTATATGTGATATGCCGTTATAATGAAATTTGTTATGAGGGTCTTGATCATAAGTATCTAAAGCATAACGAAAAGTGGGCGTTGTTCTATAATTGCCACGCCCACTTTTTTACCAAAATGAAAATATTGGTTAATAACTCAGTCACAAAAAAAAATGGAATGAACTTTTTATTTCTTATATGCAGTCTTATGTACTTTTTGACACTGAATCCGTTTTCATCAGCAGACCTATTATTATACCTGCAGGATTTTGAAATATCCTTGCTTGAAGTGGAAGAAAACGATGTGTTCAGTCTTACAGCGTAGCTGCAAGAAAAGGTGAATTTTTCTAATAGGTCTCTTACTTTCCGGGTTAAGATTGTTTGAAGATAAGATATTTCAGCCCCCATACAAAAGACGAAATACTTTGGGTATGTGGCATATCCGATTTATTTATTTTAGGGCATTCTATTTCACCACGATTCGATACTTTCCGAGTTTTTTCTTATTATTACTCTCATCGGTTAATTTACCATTTTGAAAGAATGAAAATTGGAGGTGAAAAGATACGAATTTCATCACAAAAAAATATTTATGAATAAAAACATCGACTAAAATAATAAGATCAGATTACACAGGCTTACAAAATAAAAAAATGTCATGGCGTTTTGATCGGACTATGTGTTTCCTAGGGACTTTGACGTCCTGAATCCGAATTCCGGGTCCGTTTTTTTCCAGAACGTCTGAGAAAAATTTTTCAAGGTCATATGGAGGTCAAAATGGGGTTCATGTGTCGTTTAGTGATAAATTCACTAAAATTCTGAAACTAATTTATAATCACTGAGTTCTGAGGTCTTAAAAAGAATATGTAAGCAAAAAGAGTATCTCGGACCTAGTTTCGGAGATATAGCCTGTAAACATGTGTTATTGACCGAGCAGGGATCGGTCTCCAGGTACTAACTTTCTAATAGTGTATAACTTAAAGTCGTACTCTATTTCTAACATAGTAAAAGAAGTTGGACAAGTTTTTATCCTACGTATTACTTTATAGATAAGTACATATAAGTTAAATATGTTCCTTTTAAGAGTATTGAAAATAGTTAAGTATGGACATCCTTGAACCTATACTTCATTTTATGACACTACTTTATTTCAAAGCATGTTTTTTAGTATAATCGTATACAGTTTAATAAACAAATCACAAATTAAAATTAATTTGAAAGTGATTAAGAATTAATAAATACATTTTTATAGTTCCATTTAAAACAGCTTATTAATTGCAAAAAACCAGACGAAAGAACCAGTTGACCAAAGTATTGCAATAAAAATTTAAATTATTCCAAAAATATATAAAGAAACAAAACAATACCTTCTTAAAAAACTTGTCGAATAGTAGCAAAGGTTATCTTTTTAATAGTCAGACATAGGCTAGACAGAATCGCTTAACATAAATTCTTGTTTTGGCAACAATTTCTTAGTCAGTGCTTAGAAATTTTTATTTTTTGTGAAGATGAAATCGAAGAGTTGTTTTTGCCAAATTATAAGTAAATATATCACTTGGAGATTATATGAAATAAATTGTACTCATTTTGATGTACCCATTGATATCACGTTTTCTGTAGCCTCACGTATTTTCTTTTCTAAAATGAAGCATTTTCAGATGACCCTTAAGCCAATTAAACTGAAAACATTTTACTTGATCTTGTGGTCACACTTTTTTAACTCAATAAAAGTTTAAGAATTTTTTAATTAAAAAATTACAGCTCTCTCGACATGCAATAAAATGTCATACTTATATCACTTGTGTCATTATTATCTATTCAATTTTGCTGCTCTTAACAGCCAAGCCCACTAAATGAGCAAATGAAAATGTAGCAAATAAAAATTAATGCAGCTGCATAAAAATGTAATGCTGGAAAATAGGCAACACTACTAAATGCTTTTATTGATATTTGGTGGATTTTGCAAAAAAAAAAAGAAAAAAGAAAAAGTGGGAAAAACTACCAACCGCTTATACGATAAAAGCAGTGATATCATAAACATGTGGGTAGAGCAGTGCGTGTGGTACCCATAAAATTGTTAGTTCAAGTTTAATGAGACAACGAGATATATGTAGACAAATTGTTTACGAACTTTGTTTATCTCATCATTCAAGTTTTGCATGTTTCACGAGTACCTACCACATAGTTATTTACACGAATGACTGACCATAGAGAAAAATCCAAGAAAAACTAGTAAGGGTGCAAAATTTGGCCTGGCCAAACAATAAATACCCTACACTGCAGCATTTTTAAAATTTTGCTCATATGGGAGGTGCTACGCTCTCTTGTCCGAGTTCACCCAGTTTTTGTCCAGATCTTGGATTTATAGTTTTTAGTGTCTGAGTGAAAAACGTTTTCAGTACAGTGTTTTGAAGCTTTTGCTTATATAGGAGGTGCCACGCCCTCTTGTCCGAGTTCGTCTAGTTTTAGCTTAGAGCGTGCATTTATAGTCTTTAGTCTTTGAGTGAAGTTTGGTTGGATTATCTCAAAAAACTCTTTCAGTGTAGCATTTTGAAACTTCTGCTTATACGGGAGGTGCCATGCCCCCTTGTCCGATTGCACCCAATTTTTGTTGAGTGCTTTCATTTATGATAATTAGTGTCTGAGTCGAATTTGGTTCAAATATCTCAAAAAACGCTTTCAGTATAGCGTTTTGAAGCTTTTGCTTATATGGGAGGTGCCACGCCCTCTTGTCTGAATTCGTTATATTTTTTCTCAGAGCTTGCTCTTACAATTATTAGTATTTGTGCGTATTTTGGTTGCATTGTCGTGAAAAATACTTCTAAAATTGCATTTTGAATACATTTTTTGTATGGGCGGTAGGCGTGTCCGTTGACCGATTTCGCTCATTTTCAATCCCCTGAACTATCTTTGGCGACGGAGGTAGTGCACCAAATTTCATTGAAATATCTTGCTCAGTTTTCCCAAAAAGTGTATTTCAACACACAGCCAGCCACCCAGCCAGCCACCCAGCCAGCCAGCCAGACAGACGGACATGGCTATATCGACTCAGGAGGTGACGCTGATCAAGAATATATATACTTTTCTATATCTGCCACGCCTCCTTCTCTGCGTTACAAACGGAAGGACAAAGTGAATATACCCTGGGTGTAGGGTATAAAAACAATACTACGCCGACGCCGAAAACACAAAGGATACAATAGAATGAATGTCAAAAAATTCTTCATTACGGAGACAAATTTTCGACGATAAAAATAGCTGATGAAAATATATTTCTTTTTGAACATATGTTATTTTTTGTCTCTAGAAAAATGTGTTTATTTTTAGCGGCAAGAAAATATGTAACAAAATTTTATTTTTAATTTATTTTTTTTTTAAATTGCGCGAAAATAGCATTAAATATTTATGGAACTACATATGTGTATGTAAAATTTAAAAAAAAAAAAAAAAAAATAAACTCAAAAAAGATTTTCAAAATAATTAAATGACCAAAATTTCAATTATCCAATGCATCCATATATAAAATATAAGTCCTTATTATTGGTTTACCGTCAGCACGTTTTGTATATGAACATAATGAGATGTCTTTGTCTTTAAATATGTTCGAAAGTTTGTCTGAAAAAATGTATCCAGAAACCTTAAAATTTTAAAGACATAACGGTCTCCAGAAAAAACCAAAACTCAAAAAGCTAGATGGTAGGTGTCAGACAAACAATTCCAAGACCGAATGGTCCAATTGAAGATAAACTAGTAAGGGTGTAACCTTTGGCCTGGCCAAACATTAAATACCCTACACTGCAGTATTTTGAAAGTTTTGCTGGTATGGGAGGTGCCACGCCTTCTTGCCTGAGTTCGCCCAATTTTTGCTCAGAGTTTTCATTTATAATTCTTAGTGACTGAGTGAAATTTGGTTGGCTTATCTCAAAAAACGTTTTCAGTATAGCGTTTTGAAGCTTCGCCACGCCCTCTTGTCTGAGTTCGTCTAGTATCAGCTCAGACCGTGCATTTATATGTAGTCTTTAGTATTTGAGTGAAGTTTGGTTGGATTATCTCAAAAAATCTTTCAGTATAGCGTTTTGAAGCTTTTGCTTATATGGGAGGTGTCACGCCCTCGTGTTCGAACACGCCCAATTTTTTCTCAGAACTTGCGCTTACAATTCGTATTATTTATGTGTATTTTGGTTGCATTGTCGTGAACAATATTTTTAAAGTTGCATTTTGAATATATTTTTTGTATATGCGGTAAAGTAAGCGTATCTGTTAACCGATTTCGCTCATTTTCAATAAGCCGTGCTACTTTTAACGACGGAATACCAAATTTTATTGAATTATCTTGGTCAGTTTTCCCAAAAAATGTATTTCCACGCACAGACATCAAGCCAGCCAGACAGACGGACATGTCTATATTGACTCAGAAGGTGACGCTGATCAAGAATATGTATACTTTTCTATATCTGCCACGCCTCATTCGCTGCGTTACAAACGTAAGGACAAAGTGAATATGCCCTGGGTGTAGGGTGTAAAAAGACAACATTTTAGCAGCCGGAGCTAAATCTTCTCAACATGAATCACCTATAACTTCTGCCCAAGAGACTAGCATTTGTCGAATTCAATCACATCCGCCGACAATTGATGGAATAGCGAAAGGGTGTTTTAGATGGGATTTTTACTAGAACACCCGAAGGGCGGGTGCGCAGATGGGATGTCCATGTTGGTATGGTGACCGTATTAGAAGGTTTTGGGTTTTTTGTTTATTTTCATTTTAATGCTTGACTTTGTGTTTTTTTTTTTTTTTGGTTTTGAGAAATGTAGTTACGTTTTTCGTATTATTTTAAATTTTTTCTTCCTACTTTACTAAGCCCTGAATACAACGAGGCCACCAGCTTCAATCAAAATACAAATGAACTTTTAAAGTTATATGCTTCGACATCAGTTACAATTCAATAAATTCTGTTCTTCAGAATCTATGATAAAGAGCTTTTGGCCGATGATGGCTAGTTAATTTGCTAGAAAAGGGTGACCTTTACTAGTGTCAAAACTGTAGAGGACTATTATTGCTCGCTTTGCTCTCAAAAATACTGAAAAAAGTGCTTTTAAACTACGCTAAAAAACAGTCTCGGATTTTTCCGTCGTCTCACGGATTTTTAAACGTCCCGGATAATTATGAATGGCATACGGCAGGTATCGTTATTGATAATACTCCAGATAAAATCAAAAGAGAAATTCAATGAAACTTTTGCGATCATATGCTTTTGCTACGAGTTACATGAGAATACAATACATAGTGAACAATTAGACTCTGCTGGTGACAACTGCTTACTATTTTCTAGACATTCAGATTTGCATAATAAACTAGAAGACCTTCCCCTAAAAATTAAAGGTATGAAGCTGAACCCCTCCATAAAAACGACGATAGTTTAACTTGTCTGGGGCATTATCATGGGCGTTAGGGCAGAAAAAGATGTCAATCCAAGACACTCAAAGCCGCAAAGTATATACATATGTAAATCGAGGTAATGTTGAAGGGAATTGAAAGCACTGTACACAATAAATTAACTCTATAGAAGCCTTATGCTCCGAGAAAACATTAAAGACACAAGAAAAAAATCATTCAATGTACTTTGATTATAGAAACCCTATTAGCTTTTAGTAACAGTCAGCCTGAGTTTCGTTTCGGCTCTTGGAATAATTAGCATTTAATCATTTGGATAGTATGTAATCCCGAACAGAAAACCCTAGTTGTAAAAGTGATTCAGTTTTCAGCTAAGACTTTGAAATGGTTATTTATATATTTTTGAATCAGTAAGCAAATTTGTGACTAAGTTTGTTCTTTTATCAATCTTTATATTGTATTATAAAATTTGCAACTTAAGCATTTAAATTCTACATAATACAATTCTTAGAAAGGGAATCAAAAGTCACTCATGTAAGACCGCACGTTTGAAATATAAAACTTTTGTTTCTTTCATTATTCAAGATTATGTACGATATATTGTTTTCATAGCAACAAAATGGTCACATATGACTAAATTTTTATCGTTTATATTTTAATATGTAATTATGTAACTTTTATTATGATTCTTTACTGTGTAATTAAGAACTTTGTATGTAAGTAAACATATATCATTCATTAAAAATTATTAAATCATTAAAGTTTATAGTATTTATTTTTCATAATCTTCGTAAGCTTTTTTGATACATTTTCCTTTTTTTCAAATATTAAATGGATATTATACAAACAAATAAATTTATGGTTAAACAATTTCGGCATGGATAAATGAAGATTGAAATTTAAATTTTTTTTTTTGTAAATTGCGTTCAATTCGATGTGGCATAAGACTTTTTTATGTCAAACGATATATTGATATTTACAAATGTTTTTTTTTTTTAGTTATCTATACATTTTATGATAGTTTTTTCGTTATTTACATCAAATATTTGTCTGTCTGGCTTTTAAATTGTCGTCTCAATTATTGCAACAGGAATAGCATGATACCATTATAGTCAATAAAGATTTTGTTAAATTTGTTCTATTTGAGCACAGTTAATTCTGGTATGATCCAGTTGGGTAGACTTAGTATTTGATGTAATAATTAACATAATCATATCAGCTGTCATGTTATGAAATCATTATGATTGACTTCAATATAAATCGCTAGTTTACAAACCCGGTAAACTGATAACGTTTTGTTATAACCTTTGTCTTGGTGAAATATATATTTATTATGTCTAATTTGTATACATAAAAATATACATTTTATGCAATTACAATAAATTGTAAAAATGTCAGAGGATTACTAAATATTGTAATTATTTTGTATTTTCATAAAAAAAACAACTTTCAGCCAAAAAAGTAAATTTTGCGACCATCCAAACACTTAATATTTACTAAAAACAAAAAACCATACTCAAAGTAGTAGATAAATATCTCTCTAGTATGATAAATAAAAGTAGCACAAAAATACATTCAATATATTCGAACCTGTTGAATAAATTTGTATATCATTAAAATCGAATTTCATAAATATTTACATTATCAACAAGAAGTCATAAGTAGTAGCAGAAGCGCTATGTATAACTCAAACTAAAAATAAAATTAAGTCAAACATATTCTAAATTTAGAATCCAATACGAGTAAAAATAAAACTTTTTAAAAATAAAGTAAATGTTCTGCGTTGTCATTGAAATATCACCTAATTAAATTTCGAGGCATTTCAAAGTGAATATTAAAAGGGTGATAAGCGAACTTTAGCATACTTTTAGTAAAAGCAAAGAAAGAAGTCCTGATAACGAAATCATGAATGAAATGTGCCACTGTGAATATGTAGGTCTATTTGTTTATTATGTACTTACTAAATTATTTCTAGTACTTTCTCATATATTCGACTTATGAATGAAACTATGCTAGAAAATATTTAGTGTCCGACCGAAGGTCACTTTTTGGCCGAAGCCGTAGCCGATTAATCGGTTTTTTTATAACCTTCGGCCGTAGCCGAAGCCGAAGGTTCATTTATTTTATATTTTTACACCCTACTCTCCGGGTATATTCAATTTGTAGCATTTTAGGCATTATCAGGCCAAATATAACACACTTAGCGCCGATTTTGCATTGTTCAGATAAGCCTTAACGGAAATGGATCTTGAGAAGTTGTCCCTTTGTGAGATATTAGGTGCAAAAGGTTTTTGCAAAATGTTTTCCCTTATTTGATCCACGATTTTTTAGCTTAGAAAATTTGCATAAGTTGTTTTCGTACAAATTATATTCTATTTAAAGGTATTTTTTTTGACCTTTAGCACTCGATTTCTCAGGAAGGCACAACTTCTCAAGGTATGACTAGAACAAAAGATCAAACCTACTATCGGAAGGCCAAAAAACTGATTTACTCGACTCTTGTATCCGATATCTCACGAAGGCACCACCTCTCTTAAATAAAGCGGCCATTTATCATCCGACTTTGTTCTGCAAGGGCTCGAAATGTTTGTAATGAAATATTTAACTGACAAAAAATAATTAATAAAGAACTCTTTAATTTTTCGGTCCAGAAAAATTCTTTATATGTTATTGAGAGATACCCTTATTTTAATGGCTTATAACTCGGAAAGTAGGAATAGAATTAAAAATGTAGAGCGTTAAGAGTGATCTTACCTATCCAAATGCAATAACAAAATTAAATTTTGCCATTTACTGTTTTTGTTACATAGCCCAAAGTATACCTCAAGACAATGATTTTTGCACTTTTGAGCAAGGATAACTCAGGATTCTGACATAATTGAAAAAAACAAAGTTTAGATTCGTAATTAGAAAGTCCCAATCCACTATAAACGGCCATCATTTTGTTTAAAAGTTTTTTTTTTTAATCAACAAGTTGCTTTATGCTTGAAGTTACAAACATGTGAGGCCGAAGGCGTTTTTTTGGCCGAAGCCGTAGCCGAAGCCGATTAATCGGTCGGACTCTAAAAATATTGAAACAGAAAATTGGTTTTGTTTTTTGTCACACTAAGGGAAGTCAAGTAACGTATGCAGACCTTTCGCAAATGTTGACGGACTTTGCAAAATTCGTACACTTAATGCAGAACTAGCCGAATTCTAAAATTTAGTGAAAATTTTTTTTTACGTCAACTTTTTACCTGATTAGATAATTAAACACGTTATATATAACGTTAAAAAAGTGGGTGTGTTACTTATCTGACTATGAGCTTATGGTTCTCAAGAACGTTCTTTACCAACGAAATTTCATCAAAAAAGTTTGTATAGATTGCGATATTCTCGTTCAAACTGTTAAGTTGTCCAATCGTTTAGAAAGTTGACTCGCCACTAATCTGGTTACGCCTTCTTTTCGACGAGTGTATAGCAATAAAGTTCTGCACCTACCTACTTCCTAAATTTTATTTTAATAGTGTGCCTAGATTACGACAATTAATGTGTTAAATATCCAAATGCTAAATCTTTGTTCCGAGGTCAGAAATAATTTTACTTTGATAATATGGAAAATGGGAATCTAATTTATAAAAACCTAGAACAACATCATTACACTAAGCCCGCTTACTGATTTAATTTGAAATTTAAGAAGTCATAAAATATACAACAATATCTAGAAAAACATCTTTATGAGGAGAAGTATGGCTATTCGAATGCTTTGACTTAAATTAGTTTCACTATTTGCTGTTATGTTATATCGTAGAGTTATTACAACAAGTTGATATCTTAATTTTTGATGTTTTGAGAAAAACGTGTCTTAAGTCTTATGAAATTCGTTTTTTCTGTGGGATTTTAAAGTACATCGGATGGAGACTACATTTTAAAAAGGCGACTAGATTGGGACGTAGTGCTATCTTTTCTCCAAGTTTCTGTGTACTTAACTCAAAACAACAAATATCTATATATCAAGTTGAAGTAGGGTAACCCTACGATATCTATGTATACATTAATACGCAAGACAAAAATTTGTCCTACCTTTTTTACTATGTTAGAAATGGAGAACGACTTTGAATTATACACCATTAGAAAGCTATTTGTGTGTAAATGTACACAAAGTTAAAATTATTTTATTATTTCGCCATTAAGCAAAGCAAAATTAAATACCAATCTTTCAATATTAGAAACAACAAAATATGCGGTCATTACACAGAACAAAAACAAAACAGTGACTCTATGTTTTTTGTTTTGTTTACGTTTCGCTTTTCTTTATACCAGGGATGATAAATGTTTTGCAACGGTATAACAGTTAGCACTCCATAAGGACTGTAACTAGCTGTTATCAAAAAGCCGTAGAAATTGTCGAAAACAACTTCCACTGTGGCACCATTTCAAATGGCAAAATATCAATGCAACACTAGAAAACTTATTTTGATTTTTTCTTAAACAATGTGAGAGTTTTATGAAACTTTTAAAAACTTATCTAAAACTTTTATTCATATGAAAAAAAAAAAATAAATTTATGGAATACAAAATGTACGGTAGAGTTCAACTTTAGAAAAGTAAATCTAATACTGAAATTTTGAATTGTTATTTTTGTTTCTTATAGAAATTTTAGTTAATTTTACCGTCAGTTTTTTTTTTTTTTTTCTGTGTGTGATATTAACATATTATTAAGAAATTTTTCAGATATTTATGTTTAACTTACCCTCGCAACTTCTTCGTCAAATGCTCCAAGTAAATTTTATACTTTTTATTGAACTTTTTGTAAAAACAAACACAAAATCACCGCAAAACAGCAAAAAAAATTGTCACAAAAACGAAATCAAAAATTTTACACCAAACACTGAACAAAATTATAGTTTTATCTAAATTTGACAGCCGGGTCGAGGAAGCGCTTTAAAAAATTTCCGGCAAAAAAGGAGACGATAGCAAGTCTATTTTTAAAAACGGAAAATCACGTTAGCAAAGAAACATCCGAAGAGAAAATCATCAAATTCGTATGTTAATCACAGCGCAGCAGACGGTGGGCGCCAAATTTTTATTACACTTCGAACAAATTCAAGAAGAGTCGATTTTCACAGTTTTTTTTTTTTATTTGTTGCAAGGTTTCACAATTGCAACAAAAAGACCGTTTAGTTTTTATATGGTTTTTACACGCACATAATTGTTTTTTTTTAAACTATGCAAATTTTCTCTTTCACTCCGATATAAAAAATAAAATAAAAATTGTCATAAAATGCAGTTAATTTCTTTTTGCAGTTTTTTATTTTTTTCAATTTCTTTTCACAAATTTATTCAATTTCGGTTCTCACTTTTTTAACTTCGACACTTTTCATTTGTAATGCAAATTATATTGGCAAGTTCTCTATTTTAAATTTATTTTTAAAAATTTGATTCCGTTTTTATTTGAATTGCGGTGGATGCTGCGCGCCAAATGTAGAAGATTTCTAATGTTACCAGGCCAAGCGTTAACAATCAACTGAATTGTTGCGTTCGCCTGCGTTGTCTTTTTCTCATCTCTCGAACACACGAGTTTTTTGTGTTTATTTTCATACAATTTGTTTTTGTTGCCGAGAGTAGCAGCGGCGGCAGCGTAGAAAACAACGATGACGACGACGACGCCGATGCCGACAACCACGAGCAAGAAGCAATAATGAAACAAGAAATCTGTTGCTGCTGCTGTTGTTGTTGCTGTTGTTGTTGCTGTTGATGACGCTGTTTTATTCGTATGATTGACTGAATGTCTGTCTCGTCGCTATCGTCGTACGTCAATTTCGTTTAATCGAACTTAACGACGAAGTTACACACACGAGATGTTGTTGTTTGTCATTGTCGTATGCCCGTTGGGTCTTTTAACAGCAACAGCATTGGCAATAGCAGGAGCAGCAACGACAGCAACACTTAATGTTGCCAACACAGCAAACAGAGAGTGGTATGAGTAAGAATGATGGTTGTTTAATGTTGCTGCCGATTGTTTTTAATGTACATACAGATGGCGTTTAGGAACGCGTGTATTGCCCCAGTGGGAAATTTCTTGTATATTCAGTACGCTATTGTGCAAGATCTCTCTCACAGAAGGCTCATTACTAATGAGTCATTAGCATAGCTTTGAACAGCGTTAGTTAAAGTTAATATGCATGATAAAGTGCCTGGGACTGAAGCCGAACCCAAATCCAAATGAGTTCAGGCTTACTGTTTACATAAACCCCGAACCCCCTACGGGTAAGGGGTCAGAATATGCCTGACGTAAGCATGCCTGTCGTAAGAGGCGATTAAAAGCGGGTGACTAGCCAGGGTGTGGAAGGGTGTAACGTTGGACAGCGTTGCGCCTCGAAAGAAAAACCCACAAGGCCCGAAACTGGCACTGACAAGGCGAGTCGATGCCGCCTTAAAATAAGCATATTGTCGAAATCTGACCCAAATTGGGCGGCTCCCAAGTCAGCGTCTGTTCCAGATTGGGCGGCTAAAATTGAAAGTGAATTTGGCCACTATAGTTGCAGCGCTTGCCGGATCCAGCTTTAAGCTTATAACTTACTGCGTTGGGCGTTGCAGATAAGATTATACTAATGAAGCATGGATCGAAAAACGATGGAAAACAACTCTCCAAGTGGCCCCCACCAGAGTGTGGTTAATCCACACCTGCCTCGGCAGCATGCACATCGGATTTGGAGGTACAAGAATTATGCATAGTTAGGAATGATTCTCCTATAACTGAAACCAATATGGTTCGTCGAAATTTTAAAATCCTTTCGATGTAAACTCGAACACGCATCGGCTCTTGGAATGTCCCAACTCTTAATGAACCAGGCAAAATACACCAAGCCGTAAGAGAACTCCACAAATTTTGTTGGCCTCGCACTATATCAAATGCCGAGCTTCATCAAAAATGCAATCAGAAGACTATAGCAAATGAGGTCAAGCTGCGCAAATGGAGATGGATCGGTCACACTCTCCGGAAACCACACAGCGAAGTTTGTTGCCAGGCTCTTGAGTGGAATGCACAAGGCAGTAGAGGACGTGGTAGACCCAAAACCAACTGGAAAAGGTCGCTGGAAAAGGAAATACAAGAATTGGGAAAGTCGTGGCAAGAGATCAAAGTCATCGCAAGGGATCGCGACGAATGGAGATGTTTCATATTGGCCCTATGCTCCTCCTAGGAGTTAAAGGAGAATACATACATACATACATACAAACCCCGAACCCGAACCTGAGCTTTTTCTTCTCATTGACCCGAATTCAAGTTTTTGAAGGCTGGAATTGAAACCGAACCCGTACGTTCGGAAACGTTGATGCTAAGACCTTACCCAAATTAGTTAACTTTATATATAAATATGCCTTCTTAAAATAGAACTGCTTTCAATATGTGTCCTTGCTACCAGAGCGAGGACTAGAAGCAAATATTTCTTTAAAGCTTTAACTTTTCTTCTATCCTTCTTTTTAAGCCAAAAACTTCAAAAACCTCCGAACCTCTTTTTTCGCCTTGAATCCTCTTTCCATCCTCCTTTCCTATCGGAAATGCTCCTTCTCGTAATAAGGAGCATTTCGAAATTCAAAAATTGTACGACGCATCTGCCAGCTCGCCGCAATTACAAAAGAAGTTTGACTTCATCAAAAACCACTGTACGCAAAGTAAACTTCAACAGTTGAAAAATGGCAAGATTCCCGTAGTGAAGCCATGGGTCGAAGTATTCGTCCATTTGAAAAGCTGAAATGACTACGAAGAAATGTGTATAGTAATTGAATACATTTGTTGTTACTGTAATGAATAAAACGTGGGCGACTGAGAAAACGCAGCTGCTAGTGAACACTCTAAGTGCCATTATGACCATTAAAGTGAACTGGAATATGTCGTGCCGGGGCTTCTATTTGTTTATCAAATCGCCGCCGAATATGCTTCACCAAACATCATTGACAAAACAGTTGACGATGATAAAGAGTTTGGGGAAATGGAATTAGAGATAAGAGACAATATATTTTATTCATCTTCCTTTTTTTTTAAAAATAAAAACTCTTTTTTTGCAAAATTTGAAAGGAAAAACTCTCTCTTTTGAGAAAATTTAAAATTTGCTGGATGCAAAATTCAAACCAAATTGTAACGAATACAAATCCAAAGTTTATACTTAATCCTTAAACTTTTTGCTGTGCACATAAAAGAACTGGTTTTACTTTCAACTCAACAATTTTGGACTTATGTGGCTTTGACAGTAATGAAGATTTCCAAACATTACATAGCATTACGAAAGTATCTTCCGGTTTGTTGGTTTTAGAATGGACGTCGTAATTAACACTACCATCAGACGCTATTTTAATGCTTAGATATCTGAGTATGTCCACCTTCCATAAGTGTATGCATACGGAAGCTTCTAATTGACGCTTGCATCACCTCCACCTTATCATTGGACCTTCGCTATTTCCAAACAAAGCCTGCCATAAGCAGACAACATCACTGAAAATTAAATCGAAAAAGGAAATGCTGAGTTAATCTTCTGGACTAATAAATGACCTTATTTCACTTTAGCTGTTCTTAAGTAGCAGTTTAATAAATTTTATTTTAAGAGTGTTATAAATATGTTTAGTCGTTTAATAATAAGTCGAGCTATTCCATCTGCTCATCAACTTCAATACCATTTTATCTGAAATTATCTTGCAATAGTGTGACATTGGGGTTCAACGATATGGTTAATATTCTCTGTGGGCATTAGTGAGCCCCTCCGAGCAGACTCATATGACTTTTCATTGCCTGGAATACTTTATGACCGGGTACCAAGCACAGTTCTAAATTGTGTTGTTCGTTGAGAACCTTAAGCTTTCTGCAACAACAGCTGACTACCTCAGAACACATATTCCTACTTTGAAAAGTTTTAAGTAACGGTAAGGAACAAAAGAAATGTGAAGCAGAAATGAAACCCTTAAAGGGATGTGGAAAAAAGTAAGAATGCTTTTAAAATAGCTAAGAGGTCAGGAGATGGAGTTTGATGGCAAAATCACAAGGACCATTTAAAAAATTTCAAGAAGGAGCGATCCAAAAGAAAAGCTTAGCGCAATATACCAAGGGATATCGATAATACAAATACCTCTAGACTTCGGAAGCTACTCACAAAACAACTATGTAGGCTGCTCGATATATTTCTGGCCTAGGCAACACTTAGTGTTGCCAGGTGCAATCTGACATTTCTATTGGAAAGTTTGATATTTTTTAGCATAAACGTATTCAGAACGTTTTGATGTACGACCATTATTTGTGTTGTTTGTTTACATTGAATTGAAAAAATCAATTTGGCAAAAAAATGGAATTAACTCGTGAACATTTTCGTGCAATCATTTTTCACAACTTTCGACGTGGATTATCACGACAAGAGTGCATCGATGAACTTAAATCTTTGTATGGCAATGAAGCACCATCCTATAGCATTGTGAAAAACTGGTCTAATGAATTCCATCGTGGCCGACGCTCGCTCAAAGACGAATTCCGTGAAGGTCGTCCAAAAAACATTGATGCCGTGCGTGAACTGATAATGAAAGATCGTCATGTGACATACCGTAAGATAGAAGCATCCTTAGGCATTTCTGCCACCAGCATACATTCGATATTGCATGAACACCTGACCGTAAAAAAGGTTTGTTCTCGTTGGATCCCGCAGAATTCGACAATCGCTCAAAAAAAAGGCTCGTGTCGATTGGTGCAAAGAAATGTTGAAAAAATACGATCGCAGTGCTTCAAAAGACGTTTATAAGATCGTCACAGGTGACGAATCATGGATCTATGCGTATAAGCCCGAAACAAAACAGCAATCGACCGTGTGGGTTCTCGAAGACGAGCCAAATCCAACGAAAGTTGTTCGTGGAAGAAGCACTTCGAAGCAAATGGTCGCCTGTTTCTTCGTCAAAACTGGTCATGTGGTGACTGTTCTACTTGAGCAACGTAGGGTGGTCAATTCTGAGTGGTACACCACAATTTGTTTGCCCAAAGTCTTCGGAGAAATTCGAAAAACGAACAAGAGAAGACGAAACATTGTTCACCATGACAATGCGAGCTCTCACACATCGGCACAAACCATCGCCTTTTTGACCGGCAAAAACGTCGAATTGATGGGTCATCCGCCGTACAGCCCTGACTTGGCACCCAATGACTTCTTTTTATTCCCGCACATCAAGAAAAAAATGCGTGGTCAATGATTTTCGTCGCCAGAAGATGCTGTTGAAGCATTCAAAAATCATGTTTTGGAGGTTTCTCAATCGGAGTGGAAAAAGTGCTTCGACAATTGGTTTGAGGGCATGCAAAAGTGTATAAATCATGCTGGAGAATACTTTGAAAATCAATAAAACCATTTTTGATGAAAAATATTCGCATTTTCGTTGTTAGGCCAGAAATATGTCGAGCAGCCCACGTATAAGTATCAAGCAACCTCAAAAATAATGAAGGAACTTGGACAAATAGTAGTGAGGGATATATCACCTACTGATATAACCATTTGCATCGGCAGTCAAACTGCCATCAAAGCTTGAAATATATTAAAAATTCATACTGAAAGGCTTGTACCAGATGCAAATCGCAAACGACGCAAATAGGTATATTGTTTCTTCAGACACAACACAGCGATTATTGGCACTTAGCCCTTGAGTGATAGTAGAGGACATTGCAGACCAAATTCATCTGAAAAAGGTCGATAGAGAAGGAAATCAAAAGAAAAGTATCGCAGTAGATCGGAGACGTATCATTTTGACTCTATGTTCGAATATATACGGCTAGGCGTTGCAATACAAAGGTGCTAGGTTATTTTCTAACTGGGTTATTCATTAAATGATTTTTATTTGCGTAGCTGGTTGTTCATTTGTTTAGTTTTTTTATCATTTGTTCCGAATGATGTTGCTGCAACATATCACTTAGAATGTGTGAATTATTTCCAGTTTAAACTTGAAGCATTTACTATGATGATGAATTATGTACATATGTATACATATGTATGATATTATATAAATAAAATTCCGAATTTAATAATTGGGTACTTTATATAAGTATTATGTACATATGTATATTTATAGGATGTTTATGTTGTTGTGACAATCTTGTGTCAAATAATGACTAATGACAAACATGACAAAATATTTCAGATGACTTAGCTCACAGTTTTTAACATATACATAAAATATATAGAATGATCTGATGTATGTACTAAAACTGTTAATAATACTAGGATTCAAAAAATCTTATCTTCTCTTCTTATACGAGATAAAATTGTATGTACTTATGTACTTATGTACCTATGTACTTATGTACGAGGGGCCTGACAAAAGTTCGCTTAGTTGAATTGAAAAAACTTTTAAATTTAATTTTTTAAATTTTTAAATTTATTCTTCATGTATTTGTATTTTTTCAACGTAATCGCCATTTATTTTGATAAATTTTTAAAGTCGATAAATCCATCTTGAAAAACAGTCTTCAAAATCGGCTTTTTGCAATTTTGCAATTTCATCATTAACCGCATTTATTATCTCCTCATTGCTGTTGAAGACTCTCCCTCTCAAATTTTTTTTATTTTTGGAAACAACTAGAAGTCACAAGGCGCTAAATCTGGGGAATAAAGAGCTGGACGAATTTTTCGACGCCAGAAAGAAAAATAAAATCGGTCGTTTTTTCAGCAGTGTGCGCTGGCGCATTATCGTGATGTAGAAAGTAGCAGCGTAGCTCCTTTTTTTGGCGTTTTCCCAATAAACTTTGGAAAACTTTTGGTAAGCAGGTTTCAGTATACCACTTAGCAGTAATCGTCTGACCTTTTTTCAAAGGAATAACAGCTACAACTTTCTCTCTGTTGAAGTAAACTGACATCATTACTTTTGTTGCTGACTTTTTTTTGCTTTACTTTAACAGGTCGACTTGCACTTTCTGGGCTCCATAAAATGGATTGTTGTTTGGTTTCAGGGTTGTACTTCTAAAATCATGCTTCATCACCTGTTACGATTTTTTTGAAGGTGTTAAACCCTCCGTTTTTGAATTTTTCAAGAAAATACTTAGCAAAATGCACACATGCCTCTTTTTGAGCATCACTTAAAATTCTAGGAACCCATCGTGCAGATTTCTCCGCGTATCCAAAATCATTATTTAATATTTGCGATACAGCCATGGCATTCCAGTCCAGTCCCTCAGCAATGATTTCCTGGATCAATCTTGGATCTTCGTCAAATTTAGACTTAACCAGCGCTACACATTCATAATCAGTCGAAGATTTTGGGCGGCCTTCTCGAGGTTCGTCCTCCACAGACAAATTACGTGCCTGGAATCTTCGAAACCACTTTGAAATAGTCACGAGGGATGGCGCATTAACTTCAAATGCTATTTGGCATTCATTAAATATTTCCATAGGTTTGAGCTTACGTCGAAATCCAAAAAGAATAGCAAACCGAATCTCTTGCTGCGTTGGCATTGGAAATCTGCTGACATTGGTTCACGAATTTTACGTTTTCTTCTGTCCATTTTGACCGATCTTTCTGAAAATTAAAATGATATATCGTAAGACTATAACAAATAAGTACCTGGAGACCGATCCCTGCTCGGTCAACAATCTAATCTTATTATTTTAGTCGATGTTTTTATTCATAGCTATTTTTTGTTATGAAACTTGTATCTTTTCACTTCTAACCGTCATGCTTTCAAAATGATAAATAAACCGATGAGAATAATAATAAGAAAAAACTCGGAAAGCATCGAATGGTATAGCAAAAT
This sequence comes from Calliopum simillimum, assembly GCA_951812925.1. Lineage (NCBI taxonomy): Eukaryota > Metazoa > Arthropoda > Insecta > Diptera > Lauxaniidae > Calliopum > Calliopum simillimum. Next base: position 38,100,858 of record OX638369.1, read on the forward strand.
ATCAAAAACTCATTTTTTTTTTTGGCGAAATAGAAAGCCCTAAAATAAATAAATGGGATATGCCACGCACCCAAAATAAAGGGTGTTTTTTTTAGAGGTTTGTTTTTCGAATAGAGATAAAACTGGCATTTTGTGGTTAAATCTGGCGACTCTAATGTCATTTATGTTCAATTTGGTTTGCCATTTCATCATGAACAGGTTGACAAAAAAACAACACTTGCAAATCGTGCAAATTTATTTCGAAAATAATGGTTCAGTTCGCGAAGTTTACCGCAAGCTCCGTCCATTTTATGGTCGACATAATCGTCCATCAGAGCAATTAATTCGGTTAACCATGGGTCGTTTTCGCACTACGTTTACTCTATGTGATAATACGCATCCGCAGAGACGTCGAACAGTGCGCACCGAAGAAACAATTGCCGCTGTAGAGCAAAATGTTGAAGAGGACCCGAATGAATCGATTCGCCACCGTGCACAGCAATTGGAGTTTTGTCCATCAACTTTATGGAAGATTTTGCGCAAAGATCTTGGCTTGCGACCTTACAAGATCCAGCTTGTGCAAGAATTAAAGCCGCGAGACCATGCAATGCGTCGTGATTTTGGTGTATGGGCCGAAAATGAGATTGATCTCGATGCTGATTTTCATCGCAAATTTTGTTCAGTGATGAGGCTCATTTTTGGTTGAATGGCTACGTCAACAAGCAAAATTGCCGCATTTGGAGTGAAGAGAATCCACATGAGACCCGTAAGACGCCATTACATCCACAAAAACTGACTGTTTGGTGTGCTCTATGGGCTGGTGGAGTCATTGGGCCATACTTCTTCCGAAATAATGCTGGAGAGTCAGTTACCGTTAATGGAGACCGGTATAGAGCCATGATAGCCGACTATTTTGTTCCCGTATTGGATGGCATGAATGTGGATGAGTTGTGGTTCCAACAAGACGGCGCTACATGCCACACAGCGCACGTCACAATCGATTTATTGAAGGAAACATTCGATGAGCGCATAATTTCGCGGAATGGACCTGTCAATTGGCCACCAAGATCGTGTGATTTGACACCATTGGATTATTTTCTTTGGGGATATGTGAAGTCGCTCGTCTACGCCAACAAACCAGAAACGTTAGGGGACTTGGAAGCCAACGTTCGTGGCGTTATTGCCGACATACGGCCCCATATGCTCGAAAAAGTGGTTGAAAATTGGACCTGTAGAATTGGCTTTATTCGAGCCAGCCGCGGCGGCCACATGCCCGAAATCATATTTAAACATTAATGGCATAAAATTATCCTTCCAATAAAGCCAAATTGATGGACATTAAAACGATTTTCTTGTGTTTTATTTCAATTCGAAGCTCTATACCTCTAAAAAAACACCCTTTATTTTGTCTTTTGTATGGGGGCTGAAATATCTTATCTTCGAAGGATCATAACTCGGAAAATAAGAATCCTATTGGAAAAATCTGAAAGGATATTTGGATAAGGAAGAGTGTAACTATCCGATGCTATTAATAAAAAAGAATTTCGCCTTTTCTTGTAGCTACGCTGTAAGACTGAACACAGCGTTTTCTTCAACTTCAAACAAGGATATTTCAAAATCCTGCAGGTATAAAGACAGTTCTGCTGTTGAAGACCGATTTAGCGTCAAAAAGTACACAAGACTGCATATAAGAATTAAACAGTTCATTCCATTTTTTTTTTTTTGTGCCTGAGTTATCAACAAAAATTTTTATTTTGATAAAAAAGTGGGTGTGGCAATTATTAAACAAAGCCATCTTTTTGTTATGCTTTAGATACTCCTGATCCAGATTCGCATACCAAATTTCATCAAAATATGTTATATCATTTGCGAGAAACAGCATTTAATGTGTTTTACTTGTATGGGAGTCGCAGGTGCCTAATAGCAAGTAGACTCCCTACAATTAAATTCAGAAAGATTGCTTTAGTAGTTTTCTTTTTATACCGTATTATATTTTTGTGGGCGGTGCCACGCCCTTCATCGAGTTTTCCCAATATAACGGCATATCACATATTGATAATTGTTTAAAGAGGTAAAATCTCCAAAATTTTCATTAAAATCGTTGGAGTCGTTTTCGAGTAATATTGAATCAAAATTTTCAAGCGTTAAAAAGTGGGCGTGGCACTTCTTCAATCCCGCCCACTTTTTGTTTGTTACAAGGTATTATCAAGCAGTACCCGCCTACCAAATTTCATTTAAATACCTTGTATAGTTTGCGAGTTATGACAAATTCAAATTTAAAATTTAGGGCGGTGCCACGCCCCCTGGTGAGCATTTACAAAGTTCAAACCTAGCCCATTCTTCATTGTATGCTAATATCTAACACTGTTCTAAGTTTTATTAAAATCGCTGTACCCGTTTTCAAGAAAAAGTTTTGCCCGTTCCGAACAATCATACATAAGTACATAAGTACATAAGTACATAAGTACATACAATTTTATCTCGTATAAGAAGAGAAGATACGCAATTTTTTGATTTACTAAAAATTTATAACATGACACCAACTAAGCGAACTTTTGTTAGGCCCTACGTATGTTTGGAACGGGCAAAACTTTTTCTCGAAAACGGCTACAGCGGTTTCAATGGAACTTCGGGTTATGTTAGATATTAGCATACAATGAAGAATGAGCTAGGCTTAAACTTTGTAAATGCTCACCAGGGGGCGTGGCATCGCATTAAATTTTGAATTTGATATGGTTATAACTCGCAAACCGTACAAAGTATTTAAATGAAATTTGGTGAGCGGGTACGGCTTAATAATACCTTGTAACAAACGAAAAGTGAGCGGGATCGAAGAAGTGCCACGCCCACTTTTTAGCCCTTGAAGATTTTGATTCAATATTACTCGAAAACGTCTCCAACAATTTTGATTAAATTTTAGGTGATGTTACCTCTGCAAACAAGTATTAATATGTAATATGCCGTTATATTGGGAAAACTCGTTGAAGGGCGTGGCACCACCCACAAAAATATAATGCGCTATAAAAAGAAAACTGCTAAAGCAATCTTTCTGAATTTAACTGTAGGGAGTCTACTTGCTATTAGGCACCTACGACCTGAAAGTAGGCAAAATATCGAAAGTGCGCGTGGAACCTCCCATACAAGTAAAATACATTAAATGATATTTCTCGCAAATGATGCAACATATTTTGATGAAATTTGGTATGCGAATCTGGATCAGGAGTATCTTAAGCATAACAAAAAGAAGGCTTTGTTTAATAATTGGCAGGCCCGCTTTTTTATCAAAATAAAAATTTTGGTTAATAACTCAGGCACAAAAAAAAAATGAAATGAACTGTTTAATTCTTGTATGCAGTCTTATGTTCTTTTTGACGCTGAAGCTGTCATCAGCAGAACTGTCATTATACCTGCAGGATTTTGAAATATCCCTGCTTGAACTTGAATATAACGCTGTGTTCAGTCTTACAGCGTAGCTACAAGAAAACTTGAAATTCTTTTTAATTAATAGCATCGAATAGCTACAATCTTCCTGATCCAAATATTCTTTCGGATTTTTCCAATAGGATTCTTATTTTCCGAATTATGATCCTTTGAAGATAAGATATTTCAGCCGCCATACAAAAGACGAAATATTTTGGGTGCGTGGCATATCCCATTTATTTATTTTAGGGCATTCTATTTCATCAAAAAAAAATTTGAGTTTTTGATATTTTTCTATACCATTCGATGCTTTCCGAGTATTGTCTTGTTATTATTCTCATCGGTTTATTTATCATTTTGAAAGCTTGACCGTTAAAAGTGAAAATATACAAGTTTCATAACAAAAAATAACTATGAATAAAAACATCGACGAAAATAATAAGATTAGATTGTTGACCGAGCAGGAAACGGTCTCCAGGTACTACAATTATTATCCAAGACATATTATCCACCAGGGCATGTTACAGTAAATTGTGTGCTACTTATAACATTTTTTCAATTGTTTCCAAATATGTACTTATTTCGACTTTTCCATCATTTTTTTACTTCTGCAATATTTGTAATCTCCTCCAACTTTTCTGCGACTCCTCTATCTATTCTATACTTTTCAAACATTTGTCAACTTCCACAATATTTTCAACTTTAAACTTTTAACCTTTTTACTTTTCTAAAATTATTCGTTTTATGAACTTTTAAGGCAATTTTTAAAGGTTTACCAACATTTTTGGATGTTTCCAAGGTTTTGTGAACATTTTTCAACTCTTTCAAAATTGCATTTATATAGTTCGGCTTCTCCTTAGGAAAGATGAAGTGCAATCTGTGTCTTACGATACTCCCAAGTCTCTGTTCTGAATTCTTCTACATAGCGCTTGCGAAATGTTCCAGAAATCCATAAAAGTTGGGAGATTCATAAATATAAGATCGGATCAGTATTCTGGAAACATGGAAAGAACAAATGGAGTGAAAAACATAAGTATTGCATTCAATTTTATGTGCTCGTAGTAGACATCGAGCTGTAACCGCCGTAAAGACTTAACCGTTATTATTTCAGACTATTTCATCTTTCTTACATATTTTAAAACTATAAAAAGTACAGATACGGAGTTGTAGTAAAAGCAATTTTGAATCTAAGTATGCGTAGATTATTCAAAAAAACCTTCGAAGATTCTATAATCTTAAAAACATTACCTTCCATAGTTATGTATGTTTTTAGATGAAAGCCACAAACATATTAACTTTCGTATTTTTAACAATCTAGTAGCTACTCTGTAATTGTACTGGAATTGTCAATACCTGTGGTTTGCCCAGCTAACCCAGGTATGTGTGTACTTAACTGTAGGGGAAAAAATGACAATGCATTCACATAAAAATGCATTACATACATAACTGATAAGAATAGAAGGCCAAAAGAGTAACTTAATAACAGTCGGTTTTGACAACACCCAGTTATTTATTGTAAGTGGTAAAATTCTGCACGCTTCAGGAATAAACAATGAACTTCAACTTCACGGTAACTGTGGTGTAATCGATTTATTAACGTTTATAGCAATTCAATGGATTTGGGTCATGGATAAGCAACAACGGGATTAAAAATATATTACTTTAAATAAAATACCAAATTAGTATTTTTTCTTAATACAGCTGCCAACTTAAATTGATTATCTCTAACAAGACAAATTAGAAAATATATTTAAGATACTTAGTTTCAAAATTCATTCACCCTAAAACAAAACAACATCCTCAAAATTTAATTGACTGTTGCAATCCTTAAGCAAACTGCAGGTAATCACATACAAAAGGATAAAATCTTTAATTTACCAGCATACGATATTTTTCTCCTTAATATCTGACATCATCTTTCCAAAATTTTAAAAAATCATCAACATCATTCAAAGAATTTGGCATGTGCTGTCAAAAACTGACAGATGTTTGGCATTAAATACTTTGTATTCACCACTGTATACGTTAGCAAAATTCTACCTGAAGTTTATGCTTAGGCACATTGTATATGGGTAATGGTACCTTTTTTTCGAAAATTCATGACGATATATGTTTATTGTGTGAAACATTATTCCTTCCGCAGCCTGAGAATTTGAACTCGTGCGTTAAAGTTGAATCACAGTTTTAAGTAATACATATATACAATATATAATATATGTACATTCCTTCTGGATATGAAATTTAATTATGCACACATTTACTTAGCAATTAACGCTATTCCATGTTTTCAAAGATCGTGTTTTTTGTTTTATGAAAACCTTCACCGAATTCCTTCCACCGTATCGACATAATATGCGCAGCATTGAAATTCATTTTATATGACTTGAACTGTTTGCAAATTATCGTTTCAAAATTAATTCTTCATAATCAACACTAATTTTTATTAAAAATAGATACCTTTTTAATTAATTTTATAAACGTGCCAAAAAGGATGCTAATTAAATTTGTCTAACAATACGAGTACTGAACAATAAAAAAACCAGTAATTAAATTAACTAAATTTCTGAAAAATTAAACCTACACACGTAGTATGACATTTTTAGTATGTCATGTTTTTATAAAATATATTGGTAGGTTGGGTTCGTTAAACAATTGATTTGATGAATTTATTTACCTTAACAATCAAATAAACTTGATTTTTAATAAATCAATGAATCATGCTTTTATAATTTTTTACTTTGTTACTTACGAATTTGAATGCTATATGTTGCCTGCATTTAAATAAGTCCTTTTGTCCCTTATGCATTTTCAAAATCTTCGTCTGTTTTAACATTCATAAACCTCTAAATGTATGTAGGTTCTTGGAAGAGCACAAAAGTGCTATATGGTGGAATTCGAAGCAAGAATTCGGAAGTTAGAGAACAAAAAATTCACAAAAAGAAAAACCATTTAATTTTAATTGTAAAAATTTGATAAAAAATTACACAGGACCCCAAAATAAAAAACAAGTCTTGTAGCAGAAAGTTGAGGTACCATACGGTATGGTTTTTAATGTGCTAAAAACGAATGCGAGGTCAGAATTTAGCCATCACCCTCAGATTTTGAGATATCCTTGCTTAAAGTTGCAGAAAGCTCTGTCTTCAGCCTTATGGTGCAGTTCCAGGAAATGTGGTAGTTTCATTTTTTCAATGACATCGAATGGCCACAAACTTTCTGATAAGACTATGCCTTCAAACTTTTCCGATTAGACTCTTACTTTCAGAGTTATCTACCTTTGAAGTAAAGGGTTATTGTTTTTATATGTTAAATTGATTTTACGCTACAAATATTATGTAGTGCTTCGTATGGGGGTTGAAATACAGGGTGCTCCATCTTTTATGTCGGTATGTAAACGCTGAATAACTTTCACATTTACCAACCGATTGATTGCATCAGATATGTTTTGGAAACGTCAATTCAGTAAAATTTTTGCCATGGATCGGTTCACACCGAATCGACGGTATAACACCCGAGATGCTCGGAAAGATAATGGCAAACGCAGAAAAAATTAGTCATTTTGTAATTGCTAATAAAGGTGGCCACTTAATTGATATTGTTTCAAAAACTAGTCCAAAAAAATTGTAAAGAACCAAACTGAATAAAAATACATCACTTATAGAAGTCGGTTGTTTTTTCTCAAAGTTATTCAATGTTTACATACCGACATAAAAGATGGAGCACCCTGTACGTTTACTTCAAACGGTGATGTCTCGGGAAGTAAAAGTCCAATCGAAAAAATTAGATGGTATAGTTTTATAAGGAAGATTATAGCTATTCGATGGCATTGAAAAAATGGAACTAAATCGTTTCCTGGAACTGCACCATTAGCCTGAAAACAGCGCATTCTCCAACTTCAAGCAAGGATAGTTCAAAATCTGAGGCTGATAGCTAAATTCTGACCTCGGATTCGTTTTTAGCACATCAAAAACCATACCGTATGGTACCTCAAATTTCTACTACAAGACTTATATTTTATTTTGTGGTCCTGTGTTATCATTCACTCACAAAAAAATTCAGTTTTGATACTATGAGGAAGGTCAACCAAGCGCTGGCTCTTAGTCGATAATGCTACGGTTTTACCGGAGATTTATTAGGTTATTTACCGCTGTTTCGAGATTTAGCTCTAAATCTCGTCGTAAATCACGTGATTTACCATACAAAAAAAATCTATTTCTGATGAGATTTATGTTAAATCTTCGTATAAATCTCAACAGTGCTACCAATTTTGGCTATTTTCGCTAAAGTGGCACACCTTAACTTTGACAAATGGCATTTAATGTCATAAAAAAAAAAACAAATGGAAGATAAATATTAAGAAGAAAAGGAAGAACAGAAATCATCAGCAAATACTCTGAAGCACTAGGTATTCCGTTCAATCCGCGCTGTCGGAATTGAATATCATGAAAAAAGATTTTCGAAAATTTTTTCTAATACTCTATGGAATGGAAAAACTCACGAGAAAGTAAGTAAATCAGAAATAAATGGGAGGGAATATTTTGCCAAAATTTTGTTTTTTCTAAAAGCTAAATCCTGATCTTCCGATGACATTAAATACCCTACACTGCAATATTTTTAAAATTTTGCTTAAGTATATGGGAGGTGCCACGCCCTCTTGTCCGATATCACCCAGTCTTTTTTCAGCGCTTGCGCTTACAATTCGTAGTGGCAGTGTACCAGTTTCATTGAATTATCTTGCTGAATTTTCCTAGAAAATGTTTTTCCACGCGCACCCAGCCAGCCACCCAGACCTCGGAATGAGAGATAATTAGCTGAAAACGGGTATACACCTTCATTATAGTGTTCTAAAAGTAGTCTCAAAAGTCTCGTGTCTACGTCGTAAGTTATTCAAGATCATAGATCAAAAAATTTGTTTTTTTGTAAATATCTCGCAAACAGTTACTTTTTCAGAAAAATAGTGCAGGACAATCTTCTAGCTCTTGTGATTTCCTATAAAAAATTTCTCCAAGCTGTTTTCGTACGACTTAAAAAAAAACCCTAATTTGACTAGCCTAAATAGCGTGCGCTTGGCATGGTTTGTCTCATTGAAATCTACTCTCGGAATAATGTAATCTACAATAATATAATCTTATTGAAAGAAATCGAAAGAATTAAAAAAGTCAAATATGTTGAATATTTAAAAAAAAAAAATCAAAAAATTTATAAAAATATATACAATGGGATACTGCACCAACAACATATGTATATCTTTGTACGTATGTGCCACTATCATCATTTATTATTCCACAACATGAATATTAATTAAGTTGTGCTATTAATAAAAGTTAAAAATTTGATTTGATTTTATAGTCGTCCATTTTAATTGCATGAAACTGCCTTGGCAATTTGTGCTTCCATAAACTGTAATTAGCAATCGCAGACTTTCCCATATACGAGTAGCTACTCCATTATGGTGTTGGCATCAAAGAATTTTTCAATAATCAATTTGCAAACCCCCATAGGAAGAAGATAACAACGACAGCAAAAACTTTTGCTATCCTAATGAAATCTTGTCGTTGATTGCGAAAAAACAAGCGACGACTACCTAACAACCCATCATTTATCCAAGATCTTCAAAACGAAACGAACTCCTCTAAAGTTGTCCAACTCCATTTCACTTTCATTAAAGGCCCGACAGAAAATTCCAACTATAGCGCAGAGTCACATTGAAACTATTTTTATACTCAAAAACATAATCGTAACAAACAAAAAAAAATGGCTACAACTTGTTGCCGCAAAGGTATTCCATTACAAGTTAGACTTAAAATAGAAACACTAGAATCTGCGATGTTTAGGTTATTGTTGACTAACCAACCAACTAGTTGAAACCAACAACAACTAGTTGAGGTGGCTACACTATAACTCCAACGATCAGAAATAGAAAACCAACGATGAGATGAGCTGGCTGACTGACGTCTGAGTAGTCAAATAGACAAACGTACCAACCAGCCAACCAACCTTCCAGTCAGACGCAATGCATTTTAACTTATTGTCAGTAGTGCATATTTAGATGTACATTCCATGGCGCTGCACAGTCAGACAGACGTACACTTTGATTAAGCCCACCAACTGTAACTTGCAGTTTATCTCTTCAGTTTGTAATGCAACGAAGCGTGAGACCAAACAGGCCTCTCTGAAGTACAATTTAACCTTTATGTATGTATGTACGAGTACTTTTATAAAATTTATATAAATTTTGGATTTCATGGTATTGAACCAACATTTTCTCACTTATTTACTCTTTCAATGTTATTTGACTTTTTCAGTATTTTTAAAGGTTTTTTCGAAGTCCTATACATAATTTCAAAATTCATCGAAAATTTTTTTTTCATTTTTTAATACTTCAGATCACTTTCAACTTTTTCAACATTATTTGAATTTTAAAAACATTTATGTAGAAACTTTCTCAAAAATTTTGGAGCTTCGCAAAATATTTTTTGAGTCGTCTATAGAAAAATGTCCCCCTTGTCAATGTTTTTTGCTACTTTGCCCAAATTCTATACTCGCCCCTCACATTAATGACTTTCCCCAATTAATGTAATACGTAGGCTGCTCGATAAATTTCTGGCCTAGGCAACACTAAGTGTTGCCAGGTGCAATCTGACATTTTTATTGGAAAGTTTGATATTTTTTAGCATAAACGTACTCAGAACGTTTTGACGTACGACCATCATTTGTGTTGTTTACAGTGAATTGAAAAAATTAATTTGGCAAAAAATTGGAATTAACTCGTGAACATTTTCGTGCGATAATTTTTCACAACTTTCGACGTGGATTATCACGACAAGAGTGCATCGATAAACTTAAATCTTTGTATGGCGATAAAGCACCATCTAATAGCACTGTGAAAAACTGGTTTAATGAATTCAATCGTGGCCGACGCTCGCTCAAAGACAAATTCCGTGAAGGTCGTCCAAAAACGGCCGTTGTGCCAGAGAACATTGATGCCATGCGTGAACTGATAATGTAAGATCGTCATGTGGCATACCGTGAGATAGAGGCATTCTTGGGCATTTCTTCCACCAGCATACATTTGATATTGCATGAACACCTGACCGTAAAAAAGGTTTGTTCTCGTTGGATCCCGCACAATTTGACAATCGCTCAAAAAAAGGCTCGTGTCGATTGGTGCAAAGAAATGTTGAAAAAATACGATAGCGGTGCTTCAAAAGACGTTTATAAGATCGTCACAGGTGACGAATCATGGATCTATGCGTATAAGTCCGAAACAAAACAGCAATCGACCGTGTGGGTCTTCGAAGACGAGACAAATCAAACGAAAGTTGTTCTTGGAAGAAGCACTTCGAAGCAAATGGTCGCCTGTTTCTTCGGCAAAACTGGTCATGTGGCGACTTGAGCAACGTAGGACGGTCAATTCTGAGTGGTACACCACAATTTGTTTGCCCAAAGTCTTGGGAGAAATTCGAAAAACGAACAAGAGAAGACGAATCATTGTTCACCATGTCAATGCGAGCTCTCACACATCGGCTCAAACCAGCGCCTTTTTGCCCGGCCAAAACGTCGAATTGATGGGTCATCCGCCGTACAGCCCTGACTTGGCACCCAATGACTTCTTTTTATTCCCGCACATCAAGAAAAAAATGCATGGTCAATGATTTTCGTCGCCAGAAGATGCTGTTGAAGCGTTCAAAAACCATGTTTTGGAGGTGTCTCAATCGGAGTGGAAAAAGTGCGTCGACAATTGGTTTGAGCGCATGCAAAAGTGTATAAATCATGCTGGAGAATACTTTGAAAATCAATAAATCCATTTTTGATAATAAATATTCGCATTTTCATTATTAGGCCAGAAATATATCGAGCAGCCAACGTACCACCAATTTTTCTGTATATTTTAAATTATCATATTCCGGTGTGTGTTGCTTCCCCTTGTCTTATATGGAGGCGTGGCATCGCCAATTTTTCAATCGATGAGTTGACGAGGCCACTCAGATTTCGAAAGCTTTTAAAAAAACGAAAATTTTGGTATCCAAAACTTTATTTTTAGTCCGCACAAATCCTAGCGACGGAGCTGGCCCGGTTGACGTGAACGTGTGAACGTCAAATGAGTGAAATCGGCCAATGGACACGCCTACCGCCCATAAACAAATTATATTCAAAATGCAACTTTAGGAGTATTTTTCACGACAATGCAACTAAATACACATAAAAACTAGAAATTGTAAGCGCAAGCTCTGAGCAAAAACTGGGCGAATTCGGAGGGCGTGGCACCTCCCATATAAGCAAAAGCTTCAAAACGCTATACTGAAAGGGTTTTTGGAGATAATAAAACTAAATTTTACTCAGACACTAAGAACTCTAAATGCAAGCTCTGAGAAAAAACTGGGTGAAATCGGACAAGAGGGCGTGGCACCTCCCATATAAGCAAAAGTTTCAAAATGCTACACTGAAAGTTTTTTGAGATTATCCAACTAAATTTCACTTAAATACTAAGGACAAAAAAAAAACTGGGTGAAATCGGACAAGAGGGCGTGGCACCTTCCATATAAGCAAAAGTTTTAAAATGCTACACTGAAAGTTTTTTGAGATTATCCAACTAAATTTCACTCAAATAAATAAATGCACGCTCTGAGTCAAAACTAAACGAACTCGGACAATAGGGTGTGGCACCTCCCATATAAGCAAAAGCTCCAAAACGCTATACTGAAAACGTTTTTTGAGATAATCCCACCAAATTTCACTAAGACACTAAAAACTTTAAATGCCAGCTCTGAGCTTATGACTTAGCATTATCTAATACTAGGACACTGTGAATTTTTTGACATTTGAATTATTTTTTTCGAAATTTTTTCCCTTTTTGAACTATTAGACTTCTATCGTATTTTTTAAACTTTTCGACAATTCCAATATTTTTTATATTAACGATATTTAAGCGTTTCCCAAGTGACGAACGTAACCGCCGCACACGTTTGAAGTGAAAAAAAAAAAGTGAAAGTAAAACATATTTTTATTTTAGTTCTTACATTATAGCTCTTAGGTAGCACTTTAATTAGAGCCAACGTTAATGGCAGGCGAAGTCCTGGTTCCAAGATATACGCAAAAAAAAAAAAAAACACAAAACGAACGTGACAAAAATAGAAGTAATTTTCGTGCCTATTCAACGAAAGTCAGAATTCAGCGAAACAATTCAGAAGTTTTTAGTGCTTATTATTTTAGAATCTTATGCAATAATGTTACTTCAAAATGTACTAATGTTGTTTGATGCATATATCATTCAAATTTTATGAATTTTTCTTTTTAGGGGAATGGCATCGTTCATTTTTCTAGGGAACATTATTTGTCCTGGCGCTCTGTAAACATGAATCAAATCTCATTAATGTGCGATAAATATTTTCGGAGATATGATGAAGTGGTTTTTGTGGGGGCGTGATACCCCCATTTTTTTCCAGTGCACATTATTTGTCTTGGTGCTTTTTACATATGTACCAAAATTCATTCATGTACGTCAAGTAGTTTCAGAGGTATGATGATTTAATTTTTTGGCTCACGGTGGATCTTTTGGCGGAAATGCCGATATGTATTCAATTATCCTAAGCAAATAGTTTACTCCATTAAAGCTCCAATTTGGATCGTAGCAAAAAATTTTCTGTTGGGTTCCTTCAGATGTTATCTCAGAAATTGAAAAGTTAATTCTAAAGCTAAATTTTAAGCACATCAAGGACTTGGACTACTTGTGGTATATCTACTTAAATGATAAGTTGTATTGCTTTGTGCATTTATTTTCTTGTTCGCGGAAACCCAATGTGGTTTTTGAAGGTTAAATATTATTTTTCTTATAATAAGTTTCAGTTGAAGATTGTTACTGGTTACAAGTAGGTACACTACTGGTGGTCAAGCCAGGCCTCCAACAAGTTTCAAGACTTAACATTGATTATATTAAGGTTGTTGTGTCTTGCTGCTGATGATGATTATGATAATGGTGATGATGATGTTTGCTATTGATGTAGCCACACTCACTCACTTGTACGATATTTTTGTTTTAATTTTATTTCCGATTTTACTTAACATGGCGATACGTTAATATTTGTTACAAATGTTTTTTATTTATTGTTGTTGTTGTTTGTGTAGTTTTTTTTTTAATGGTAGGTAAAATATCGCGTGACTTAAGGTTACCTACCACAAGTACGGTGCTTCTTGGGTACATTTAAGTACAAAAATAGCACAGCACCTGCTGTCTGTCATGATGATGAAGACGATGATGATATCGTTGAAGTGACGCTGAAATCCTGTTCAAAGTAAATGATGTCATCAGACAAAGACATTGGCGTTGGAATTGTTGATGACGTTGGGTTGATAGTCACCACTTCTAACCACTCCTAGAATCAATTAATTTTGTTACATCGTGGTTTGGGGTTTTTTTTTTTCGGTCAGTAAATACATATTTAGTATACTTTGAGGGTCAAATTTGCAAAAACTTATGAACGTGGCGTTTATGTATGTATATTGTATTGTATATACGCCAATTTAATTAAGTTCATATGAGCAATCTTAGGGATTTTTATAAAAATCCTTAATGAACTATCCATGAATGCATATGTTAAGGGTGTCCCATAATTCACGCAAGATTTGAGTTAAATAGAAAACTGATTTTGTTTTTAATTTTGTTTTTTGTTTTATTGAGCTATGAAGTACATAAGATAACGTTATGTATGGAATTGCATATCGGACAGATGACTTCTATGTCATAGCTGTCGCATTCTTTTGTTGAAATTTTCCATAGCTATTTTGCATAAATGTGGCGGAATTTCCTGCTTCAATTATTAATTAACCCTATCAGCTATCATACTGATTGTCTTTGTTTTTTGGTTTGCAACACTTTACTGAACAAATGGCGAGAAACTAAATCTTGCGTGAATTATGGGACACCATTTACAAGGTGAGACAAAAGTAATATTATAACATGGAAGTGACATTATTTTTGCATATGATATCAAATGTCATTGTGCTTTGGCATTTATTTTAAAAACAGATAGAGAGTAAGTTAACAATAATCCAATCAATTAATTTGGGCCAGTTATTTTCCGAGCAACAATTCAAAGTGGAAAACAAGAATAAATGTGCATCAACTTAGGAGATGATGATTAAACCGTTATCATTTTTCAAAGTTAATGTCATAAATTTTCCAACTTTAAGTGAACTTTTTGCGAAGTAAAGCAAAATTCCCATTATGACATTACTTTTGCTAAATTATGCATATTGATGTATTGTTTGGAAAATCCATCATTTATTTATTTGTTATTTTCAAAAATGGTGTGATGTTTTGTTTATCAATTTTAGCTAAATTGAGTAGCAAAATAAAAGTATTTTATTTCATTGCAATATGTTACCGCATCATATATTGTTTATAAACTTGAGGTTTTTAATTTCAAGCACCATAATTTCATATTGTCCACGCAAAATAAACAAATCAAAATTAACAATTGAAAATCAATTGGTTGACAAAATAGCAACAAAAACAACAGCCAGCACAACTTTTTTGCGACAGCAACATTTTTGCGTTGGCTGAGCAATATCAACAGCAAAAATACCCAGTTAAATCAAATTTAAGTATCATATTTTCATCAGTCGAGGAAGTCGGTCACATTGAGGCTACGAGACTACGCAGGCACACAAAAATACCCAATGAGAAATTTCTAAGGCAGCTAAATGGATTTCAGTGATAAAAACTTGCTTTATTTATTTACTTTTTAAAATAAGTCCAAAATGGTCGAAATACATCTTCTTCTAATAGCCTATAATTATTAAGAAGCGTAAGCGCAGAACAAAAGTTATATAATCATTTTGTGCCCTGGCTCGTTGTTTTATGTTATGCCAGTTTGATCCAATTCTTGTTACGCTATTTTCTACTATTCTGCACCACGATTTTCTGGGGCTTTTTCTGCTTGTGTTTCGTTGACACGCCTGTCCTGTGGGTGATTTGAATAAAATTTTCGAGTATCCCATTTAGTGATCGACAGTTATTTGCCGAGTACACAGTTTTTTAGCTTCAATGATTTACTACGAAAAAGCCTCAAACATTTTTTTCCTATTACTCATGGCTTAGGAAGTATGTCAATTTAAAAAGTTTTAAAACTTCGCGATATTTATATGTTGTACTTTTTAAATTGAGATAACTCTCGAACGACTAATCGTACAAAAAAGTTAAATATATATGTACTTGTTTGTAGAAAATTATATTTCCTACAAACCATTCTCAGCTTTTTTTTTCGTAGGACCTATGGTTTAGGAGATATTTTTCACAAACTGTTCAAATTTTGAAAAACTAGTTTTTAAGGAAATCTCTGGAGCTGTTTTCGCTTGATAAAAACTAAAGGGATCTATTTTATTAACATTTACACATTTTCAAAATTTGAACAGTTTGTGAAAAATATCTCCTAAGCCATAGGTCCTACGAAAAAAAGAGCTGAGAATGGTTTGTAGAAAATATAATTTTCTACAAGCAAGTATATTTTTACTTTTTTTGTATGAGTAGTCGTTCGAGAGTTATCTCAATTTAAAAAGTACAACATGTAAATATCGCGAAGTTTTAAAACTTTTAAATTGACATACTTCCTAAACCGTGAGTAATAGGAAAAAAATGTTTGAAGCTTTTTCGTAGTAAATCATTGAAGCTAAAAAACTGTGTACTCGGCAAATAACTGTCGACCACTATTTTTTCGTAATTGCAGCCGTAAACGAAATAATTGAAAAAAATTTATTTTCGCAACTTTTGACCTTGAATAACTTTTTTTGGGCATACGATATTGCAATTTACTGTTCACACGTTATTTTGAATGCATTAGTGAATACAATTTTGGAAAAAAAAAATTCATTTGGAACTATTTGTCAGAATTATCGTTTTTTGCTTCGGCTAAAGCAACATGGAAGTCGTTCGTTAGCCGAAGTGCTCTAAGGATTCGAAAATTTTATTCAAATCACCCACAGGACAGGCGTGTTGACGATTCCACCAAAGTCGGCATATTTTCCTAAAGCATTTTTTAATCGTATTACCTTATCATTGTCATCTTATTTTTTTAATCTCAGTCAATATTTTTTATTTTTTTATATGTTGAAATGAGATCGTACGGGGTCACCAAACCCTTAAAGTTCTCCTCATATTTTTGACAAAATGTGACAGCGGGTCTTAAAATCATATATGTGTAGTTGCTACAAATAAATGTAAAGTCTAATAAATCTTTAAATCAATTTTTCAGATTTGAGTTTATAGTTCATTCAACCAGAAAATGTTTATCAAAAAAATGTCTGGACAAAAAGACTGAAAAACAAAAATTTTTTGACAAAAACAGTTAAGTATTTCTTAAATAAGTAACCTCGTTTATGATTTGTAGTTTTAATAAAAATCAAGCGGCAGTCACCACTCTTTGATATTTATAAAAATTAAGTTACACTTGAAACACATATGACAGAATATCGTCACTGCAATACTACAACTAAGGTAAGTGTACCTAATTCCGTAAGTTTTTCCTTTTTGTTGAAAAATAAGAAAACTAAAAGCTGTTTCAAATATTTTTGAACCAAAACGTACTCTATACTTTTAGTTTATGCCAAGAAATAGAAATTAAAATTTTTTTATAAGTTAATAACTGTTAAATGATGTTTCAAACAACCAATTTCCAATAATCTTGATTTCGAACGCTTATATTGTACATAAGAGTTCCCAGGTTTACATGTTTGTATATTTAATTGAAATTTTTTAAATTAACAATTTATGTTTACTTAAATATCGTTCTCTAATAGTTTTGAAGCAAAATAAACATTTTTTTATAAAGAAAACTAGGATTTTATTTCTCCCGTAATTAGGTCCTTAATTTTGTACGAGTGAACTATCACATAATTAGGAAAATAAAGTAGTTTCATTTTTCAAAAATAAACTATTTACATTTTGCAAATATACTAAAAATTTTTTTGTAACGTAAAAAGTAAACTTTTCTGAATAGAGTGATGCAATTACGGCGATTTTTACGATTTTTTCTTTCAAAACAACAAATAATTGTGTACAATGTGAACACTTCTCTAACAAATTTCAGAGATGCAGTGAATTTTTTACTGCCGGAATAACGTACACAAATTTGTGCAAGTGAACCTAATTACGTGATTATTTTTATTTAGTTGCCTCCTTAATTTGTAATGCGTGCTTACTAATGTTTCTTAAAGAAAAACATTGTGTTTGCTGACAAATAAATTTTAAAATGTATAAAATGAAGAAACTTGATATTTTGTTTTATTATTTAAAGAAAATAAATTAAATTATAAGTTAGCACGGAATTAGGTGCACGCGCTTATAGAGTTAAGTTCAATGCAAAATTTTAGTCCGGAGTTAGGGACAAATGCAGTGTTTCTAAAAGAATAAAGAATTATCATAATATAAGGGTTATGATGCTCAAATTTAGCACTAATTGACTCCGGATACATGAATCCTTTTGAAAAATCATATATCCGATATCAAAATTGAGTTGTAATACGTGGAATCGTTTTAGATGAAGAGAGTACCTTAACATGCCGTAATTCGGTACACTAACCTTAGGTAAATCCTAAATTATCATTTTTGAGATAAATGGTTAATAATAGGCATCTTGGATTGGTGAACAATCTACTCCAACCAGAGTACTCTAAAGTGGCACCATTGCTTAATTATGAAAAAATTCTAAAAACATATTAAATTCGATATATCCAAAAATCTTAAAATTTATTTTTCTGAAAACTATAAAATTAAGGTAACTCAGTTTTAGAATTGAGGTGACGATTTGATTTGTTCTCAACGGGATCAAGGATCTATAAAAATAGCTCCCGACAGACGTATTTATGATTTTGTTAGCAGCAAATTATTGATTAAATTTTGTCTCCCGAAAAATTCTTTCAAAATAAATTGATAAGTTTTGCTACCTTTGAATAGATATGTGCATTTAATTAATAGCCCATTCTAACTTTCTTCGCTAAGACCATGCAGTTAGTTTATGCTTAGTTATGCAAAAACCAGGTTAGTTTCTCATATAAAGATCTTTTCGATTTGTATGAGATATTATATACAGGATTTCCACTCCAAGTTAAACCTTTTCCATACCAAATTGATCTTTTTCAATTCAATTTAAACTTTTTCCAAACCAAATTAAACTTTGCAAAAACACGATTAAAATGATATCTGCACCTACATGTAAACATAACATGCATCTATATATGTATGTAATAAGTTTCATAACGATAACTGCTGCAGATGTCAAGATATATCATTTTAATTTATTTAGGAAAAGTTTATTTTGATTTGGGAAAAATTTATTTTGATTTGGAAAAAGTCTATTTTGTTTTGGAAAATGTTTATTTTTTGGGAAAAGTATAAATTGAATTGAAAAAATATCAATTTAGTGTGGAAAAGCTTCAACTTTGAGTGGAAATTCTGTAGTTAACAAAATAAAATATTTGCCATGGTTTTTTAACCATGCGATAAAATAATTTTATCTTCATAAGGTATTTTACACTGTCACCTATGATTAAATTTCCCAAGGGGGTATGCTCCAATACAAACATGTGTACATTTAAACATACACTTATTGTTAGATAGATATGATCAATGAATGCACAGATAACGATCACCACCTATTCAAATCTAGCACATGATCATTAAACATTTTTTATTCATTTATTTACATTTTTTCCTATTTTGGGGGCCAAAAGCGTACGTACGTACAAACGAGCCCCTTTTTTGCGTCATTCATATCTTAATGATTGGCCCGTGTACAAGTATGTATATGGGTTTATGGGTATGTGCGTTTTAATGGGTGTGTTCGTGTTATCGATATGTCTGTCGACATCAATGATCGTCATGTTTGCTCTGAACGCAAAACATGCAATTAGTACGAAAAAATTTAAAAACGATTATGATGTCGCGCAATTTCACTGACAAAAACTTTATAGAATTCTTTTGGCCTAACTGATGACTACCCAACTATGACCATATTCCACTATATATTTTTAAGTAAGGGTAAAATTATTATATAAGATGTATATTAGACCTATCATTAGTTGTATGGGAAAAAATAGAAATAAAAAAAAACCTTGCTCCCAGGGCCTAAAAAGTTTACTTTTGGTGTAAGTATCAAGCATACAAATTTTGGTTCCGATCGAAAAATATTTTACCGTGCCGCAAGGCCGTTGAAGGTCGGAAAAACGTTATTTATATGGAAAAATGGGGCCTTAATCGCAAGAATCAGTCCTATCTTTGAAACTATTTGAGATAAGTGAATGAAATTTAGTATGTATATGAACAATGCTTAATTTATTGGCATCCAATAAAAAAATGGGCGATGCCACGCCCCCTCGACCCGAAATTCTTGTATCTCTGGAAATATTAGACTCAGAGGAAAGACACTCGGTACATATGTAATTGGCACTAGGAAAACAATTTTTAATAAAAAATGGGCGGGGTCACGCCCCTTCCTTCTAAAAAAATAAAATTTGTCATATCTCTGAAACTATTTGACACATATGAATAAGATTTGATTTCAGGTAATTTGAAGTGAACAGGATATGGCACTGTAAAAATGTTAAAGCAATTTAAGGTACTTAGTTGATATGGAAGCAGTAATTTTTTCTGTTCTTATTTTGGTCTCCTAAGCACAGACACCATGCAAAAAAAATTTGGTCCTGATCAGAACATATTTGACCGTACCACCAGGCCGTTAAAGGTCGGAAAATGCTATTTATATGAAAATAAGGAAACAATCAATCCCATCTTTGGAAATATGTAACATAGGAGGATAAGATTTAGTACATATATGAACAATACTTGAGTTAATAGTATCCAATAAAAAAATGAGCAGTGCCACGCCCCCTCCAACCGAAATTTATCGTATCTCTGAAAATATTTGACTCGGGTAAATGAGGTTTTGTACATATCTAATTGGCACTGAGAAAAAAATTGTTTATAAAAATGGGCGGGGTCACGCCCTTTCATTCTAAAAAAAACAAATTTGTCATATCTCTGAAACTATTTGACACAGGTGTTCGCATCACTTTATCCAAAATCAAATCTTATCCACCTGTGCCAAATAGTTTCAGAGATATAACAAGTTTGATTTTTTTTTAAATTAGGGGGCGTGGCCCCGCCCGTTTTTGTTGAAAATTTTTTTCCCAATGCCAATTAGATATGTACAAAACCTCATTTACCTGAGTCAAATATTTTCAGAGATACGAGAAATTTCGATTGGAGGGGCGTGGCACTGCCCATTTTTTTATTGGATACTATTTACTTAAGTATTGTTCATATATGTACTAAATCTTATCCTCCAATGTTAAATATTTCCAAAGATGGGATTGATTGTTTCCTTATTTTCATATAAATAGCATTTTTCCGACCTTTAACGGCCTGGTGGTACGGTCAAATATGTTCCGATCGGGACCAAATTTTTTTCACATGGTGTCTATACTTAGGAGACCAATACAAGAACAGAAAAACTTGCTGCTTCTATGTATATCAACTAAGTACCTTAAATTATGAACCGAGTCTCTTTACCCTGAGTCCAATATTTCCAGAGATACAAGAATTTCGGGTCGAGGGGGCGTGGCATCGCTTATTTTTTATGGGATGCCAATAAATTAAGCATTGTTCATACACATACCAAATTTCATTCACTTATCTCAAATAGTTTCAAAGATAGGACTGATTCTTGCGATTAAGGCCCCATTTTTCCATATAAATAACGTTTTCCGACATTCAACGGCCTTGCGGCACGGTCAAATATTTTTCGATCGGAACCAAAATTTTTATGCTTGATACTTACACCAATAGGAAACTTTCTAGCCTCTGGGAGCAAGGTTTTTTTCATTTTCAATTTTAACGATAGGTCTAATGTATATGAGATCATCTCCAAGCGCAAATTTTGGGATGTACTACCTATAAAGTGATTATTTTTAGACTCTGGTCGAAACTGCTAGTTATTCAAAAGAAAGCACTCTTTTTTCAAATGTTCTTTTATCTTGCTAATAATATTCTGATAGGCTATTGTCTTTAATTCTCACCAACATTTTTCCAAATCACGTATTTTTGTTACAGCTATCGTTTCGTTTCGCGGACGTCCGCATTTTGTGCTGCATTGAGGATTCTACTGCAGTTCTTGATGACAGATTTTTGCAGATAGTTTGCGCAGTGTGTTTCCCATCCATTTCCATTTCCGCCATCTGATTTGTACATAGATGTAATCGTTAGGCATTCAACTTAATGGATCATGTGAAACATTTAAAGCGGTTTTGTTCCGGTTCAATTAAACTTCATCGTGGACTACAGTACCGCTTTCGATAGCATCGATCAAAATTATATGTTATTGCTTTAAATACATGATTTGCTTCACCCGAGATCACGATTCTCAACAAAGCTTAATACGATGGATTCAAATGAAGAGTTTTATAAATACGTTCAAGACCAAAAGTATGCTGCTATCCACAACAAAATATGGCATAACTTTTAAGGCTGGAAATGATAACATTGAAACCGCCGATAGCTTAAGGCTGCATCACCTCCATGTAAGGTGGATGAAAAAAGGATATGAACACAAAAACTTTAAATGAAATATATGAAAGCCATCATATTAACATGCATAACAAGTTTTCCGCAATATTTAAATTTAAGTAAGACATTGAACCTAAGTAAGGATTAATGATTTATTTTCGTTAAAAATCAATTTAAGTTCATCAGTTTTGAAATTCTCAAAAAATCACTTAAAGAATGATATGCAATATTTGTATTACATGAATAACAAATATCATTTATAATGAATATTATTCAACTTTGAATGGTAATTAATTTAACAACGTTGGGTCTTATGACTTGTAAAGACGAGTCTTATGCATTTACTTACAATAAACAAGAAATCTAACGAGTCATTCATGTTTTCATTAAAAATTTTATCAGTGTGCCATATAACATCAATTTGAAGACTGAAAATTAAATTATTAACTGGTTGCTGTCTGTTGACGTATGGTAACAATTTAATTAAATAAATTGTACTGAAGGAGTTCAATGTAAATATATACGTCGGTTTTTGCGAATTAATTTGGCGCAGTATTGATTTACGTTCGAAACAAAACTTTTCCGAAAAGTTAAGCAATATAATTGCGTATCTAACGCTTACCTTTAACCTCAAAACTGGCACAATCAACGCCAACAGAGGGCGAGTCGGTATTTCAATGTTTTACCTTCAGAGGCTTTGTATTCTGTGGAAACATTGCATTTTTCTCAAAATTTCTGGCAAAAAATATGTGCGACTTAACGAAGAGAAATGTAATGTAATAGATCTTTGCTCGTAGAGCTTTTACTTCGACCAGCTTTAACTGTTTTGCTCGAACACTCATGTGCGACAGTGTTCCGGACTGTTATACAGAAACCATTAGTTGTGCAAAAGAAATTCATCATAACTCATCCGTTACGTTTTGCTCCATCTTCATATAATTTTCTACATTGCGCTGTATTTTAGCTTCAATTTGGATCGCTTCAACATTTTTGCGGTTTAAGCACAAAAATTCAATCGTTCACTAACATTCTACAGAGATTTGTCTGAAATATTTGGGGTTATTGTGAATAAACATTCCGGGGGAATTTTTCACAGATTGCAATAAGGAATGCACGGCAGTCTGAGAAAAATTCACGATAACCCCCATTGTGACATAAATGGGCGGTCAACAACCATACAAAAAAAAAATTGTTTTTTGGAAATTGTTTTTTGGTAACACCTTCACAAAATTTTTTGAATCTGATGAAAACTTAATTAGGGCCAAAATTTTTTTTTGCCCAAAAACACAATATTTGTATGGACCATTTTATTGTTTAGCGATATAACGCAATTAAAAAAATGTAAAAAAATTGTACATTGAAAATTTTTAAGTTCTGCATCAAAAATTTTGGAAAAATTACTATCTGTCGCAAGATATTGATTTTGGAAATAGTGACAAATCTCAAATCACAAAAGTGTAACCCCTTTAATGTTCTGCCTTAAAGTATGCTACGTTTTTGTGAAGTTTTAAACGATGTAGAGCATGAAAAGCTTTTTAAAAGGCGGCATGCTTGAAATTATACAAAAAAGTAGCATATGTTAAGGCTTTTCGTTGACACGTTTAAAATTTGAGATTTGTCCCTATTTCAAAAATCAATATCCTACGATAGAAAGCAATTTTCAATCATCGATAATATCTCGGGAACAAATGATCCAAATGGAAAAGTTAAAGTAGTTGATTAAAGAGGAAGATAAGGGCTATTTAATGCCGCTGACCCCCTGCGGGTAAGGGGTTAGAATATGCCCGAGGTAAGCATGCCTGTCGTAAGAGGCGACTAAAAGCGGGTGACCAGCCAGGGCGTGGAAGGGCGTAGCTTTGGACTGCGTTGCGCCTTGAAAGAAAACCCAACAACGCCCGTAACTGGCACTGACAAGGCGAGTCGATGCCGCCTTAAAATAAGCATCTTGTCAAAATCCTGAAGCATCTGACCCATAGTGGGCGGCTCCCAGGTCAGCGTCTGTTCCAGATTGGGCGGCTGTACGTGAAAGTGAATCTGGCCACTATATTTGCAGCGCTTGCCGGATCCAGCCTTAAGCTTATAACTTACTGCGTATGGCGTTGCCGAGAAGATTATACTAATGAAGCATGGATCGAAAAACGATGGAAAATATCTCTCCAAGTGGTACCCACGAGAATGTGGTTCATCCACCTGCCTCGGCAGCATGCACATCGGATTTGGAGGTCCAAGAAACATGCATAATTAGGAATGATTCTCCTATAATCGGAACCAATATGGTTCGTCAAAATTTTTTGGCCTTATGCTTCTCCTATGAGTTAAAGGAGAATACATATATACATTAGAATACATACATACATACAATGCCGCTGACAAAAGTGAACTAGACTACTTTCAGGATGTACGCCATATGTCTGAAAATAGCATTTGCTGCACTTTAAACCAAGGATAGCTCGTATCTCAGACGTGATAGGAAAAAACTGTTGCCAGGTTCGAAATCAGCAACCCTGATTTTATCAGAAAAAGTTATTAGGATCAAATTTAGATTTTTGTGTTGCACAGTATAACAATAATAAATCGTTAAAAATTGATCGACGCTTATTAAATCGTTAAGAACTCATAGAACCGAAATTCGGTTTAAACAAAACTAACAAAAAAAAACCGGGTGGAGGGTTTCTAAATGGAGAATAATGAAATGTTGCAAATGCAAAAAAACGACGGAGAGTGATGAAACGGAGAATGACGGAATGTTGCAAAAACAGTAATATCACAAAGAAAATAGCAATATTTTCCAAGAAAAAGGAAACTGGTGGATAGCCCCTGTAATTGTTTATTGATTTACTTATACAAAGATAAAATAATATGTTTAGTAATATAAAAAAAAAATCTTATACAGAGAATGATACACACTTGCGTTCTTTACAAAATTTTTAAACTTTTTAAAAAAAAACACACGACCACTCACTGTCGAAAAACCAAAACAGACTGCGCTGAAAATACACTGAATCTCCTTTTAGTTCTCTATTTACTCAATACTTAAAAAATTTGCAGTTTGAATAAGAAAAACTGAGCGGAGATAGTCCAAAATGAGGGACCAACTTCTATGTCTGAAAATTCTATATAAAAAAAAAAATTTCGAAGAGTTAGCACAGAAAAACAGCAGCTGAAATATATATCTGTGGCAGGAAGGAAAAACTGTTTAAGTCGATTTACGCAATAATAGGTTTGTGCTCAATTTTCTAATAGTTCTGGGTAAAATTATTCTATCGTTTTTGGACATTATAAAGATCTAAATAAGCATAAGCATAAGCGCTCAAAACCCAAAGAATAATTGCATCCAGAACCAATAGAAAATGGAGCTCAAAAATTTTGCTTAAGTCGAGTAAAGCAGTTTTTCCTTCCTGCCGCAGATATATGTGAAACGGGCAAATTAAGTGCACTAAGAAGCGGTTAAGGACAGGACGGAGAATGAGCTTTTAACACTGATGTTACAATTTCATCGTAAAATATTAAAAATTATTTTTTTTTTTTTTCAAGCAATTCGTATAGAAGCTCTGGTTTAGTATCGGTATTAAATAGTTAAAATAGCAAATTTTAAATTCGAACATGATTTTGAGCCCCAGGACATTGAATGGTTCATTTTTTGGAGAATCACCCATATAGGAAATAAAACTATATATTTTCATGATAAAATGGTATTAATTAAAAACAGAAAATTAGCGTTCATTCGCTAGACCCTGATCTCTATTTAAGATTTTGAATAAATTATAATTTTTTTCAATATTTCTACATGCCAAATCCTTCGAAGTTTTAATTGTTTTAGACTTGACTTTCAAATTCAATATGTATGGGTTTTTTTACCCCAACTTTTGTAGGAGTAATAGTTAATAAATCAATTGAAAAAATGTGTTTATGGATATCTAAATATCAAGCCGACACGTGTTACTTATATGAATATTGTATTTTGTTGTTTCATTAAGCATTTAATTAAAAAGCAGACCAATGGGCTGCCACTTTTAATTGATATTGCTGTATCTAAGGAAGATTTAAGCGATTACGCAGATAAAATTTGCCATTTCAATTTGAATTCATTAGAATTTTTTCAACAAATTGATGGTCAGCGGAATTTGAAAAATGTTTTTTATTTCTTAATATAAATTGTCTGTAAGCGCATAATATGCAGTCATATTCAATTAACAGTAAAAATTACATGATAATGTGCCTTATCACTCTGCTGTCAAAAACAATGCACTCTCTATTGACGTAATTTTCCGCATTTCTTTCAATATGTAACTTAACATTTTCGAACTTTGTATTTTGAATTATTGAATTTAATGTGAGCGATTTCAGCGTTAATTGAATTTTAAACTGATAACTCGGTTAATTTTTATTATGCAAATACTTGAACGTTTTATTACGTGATAATTTGTTGAGCATTTGTTTGTGCTGGAACTTTTATAACATGGGGTTTAAAACGCAAAATATCACTCGCATGCGTCACTAGACTCGTCAACATGTTTGCAAAAAAATATTCCATATTATTTGACCCATTTTCCTAAACCGAATTGAAGATGTCTTTTTTTTTTAAATCGCAATCACATGAGTTATAAGGTGAAAGCAGCAAAAGTAATTTTTTCGATGTGCGAACTCTTTGTGCTGTAGTGATTGCGCTAATTCCAATGTAACGCGTCACCTCAGAAAAAAATACAAAGTTTAAAGTTTACTATTTTACCACCTTTTTAACATTTTTCGAGTATAAAAATATTTTTAAATTTTCTTAAAATTTTTTAAATTTTTCCACATTTTTCAATTCTTTGATTTAAAAAAAAAAAAAAATATTTTTTCAACTCTAGTCGGCTTTACATATGGGCTAATCCTGCGTTGCGAACGTTACATTTGTACGCATATTTTAAAATCCTGAAGGCGCTCTGAATGTTAAATTCTTTATTTACATGCAGTGGTATGTTACCCTTTGAGAGTACTTTCAGAGGGCATTTAAAAATATTTCCTAGCATGTGTCAGAGTCAGAAACTGTAGTATGATTCACTGTAGTATTTTAGTAATTTAAAAAATAATTGTTCTTATTTATTTGTCTTTCAAAATTTAAAATTTTATTCATTGAATAATAAACGTTTGTGCGTGTTACACCTATTCTATCTTTTCCTCCCTGACAAAAATGAAAATAAAATTAAATTCAGATGTTCCTGTTAATTTAAAGCCTTAGGGGCTATCCATAAACTCCGTGACGCTTCTAGGGGGGGAGGGGGTTCGAGCAAGCGTCACTTTTTGTCACAAGGGGGAGGGAGGGTTCCAGCAAGCGTCACGAGACGGGGTTTAAAATAACCTATTTTTCAGAAGAAAAAAATTAAAAAATAAACTTAAGTTATTCAAAAGTACAAGAACATCTAATTTTCTTATTTTTTTACGATTTGGTTGAAGTATTGTTATTTGATTTAAAAGGCCGTTTTGGCTCTACAAACTTCGAATTAACATCGCAATCTTTTAAATTCAATAATACTACTTCCGTAGTTCTTACGATTATCGAATCTACAGTGTATTCAGTGTTAGGCCTGATTATAAAAATAAATGTACAAAATATACAAATAAGAATGTTAGTGTATATAAAGAGAAATTTGAACTTGTGTCTAATGTAATTCAATCATTTCAATTCTCTTAATTTTTATAGAAGCACTGAATTTGAGAAAATTAAAAAAAAAATAAACTTTAAATTTTGTTGAAGAAATTGTCTTAAGCGGTCATTGAGAATAAATTTGTAAGTTTGGCAAAATGTAGCTTCATTGGTTCAGGATTTACCTTTCTCCTTTGCCCGAACATTTAAATTTTTTTATTGAAAATTTTATGAAAAAAATTGAATGCTTTTCTTTTTAATTTACGTCACTTATTAGAAAGTAAACGAACGATATATTTTTAAACAGTGTTTTTAACTTTATTTCGTGAGCTTTTCCATAGTTAAGTTTTATTTCATGGAACACCATTGAAAACGAAGCCTGAAAATAAGAACGCTACACGAGGTCCGCGTGAAGTTTTCATAAATTTTGGGACTTTTTTATATTTGATTTCTAACTGCTACATTTACATTCTGTGTATTCTTCTACAGTAAAGTTTAATTTGATGCAACTCTATTAATTTGGTCAAAATAGGGGCTTCAAGGATTTTTTCTTAAATTTCGGCCGTTTTCTTAAATTACTGAAAGGTCTTTTCAAGATTTGATTTTTAACTGCTTCGTCTACATTCCGCGTACTCTGCCACAGTATAGTTCAATTTGATGCAACCCTATCAATTTTGTTGGAATAGAGGCTTCATCAATTAAGTTGAATTAAAGTACGAAAATAAAAACTAGCTTAAATGATTCATTAGCCACTGACTTTAAATTACAATATTAAAAATATATGTTTTGTAATTTTTGCACACAAATATAATGGTTAACAATTTATAACACACTTTTAGTGTGAACTGAGAAGTATTTTGAAAACATAAATTGTTATCCTCTAGAATCGTTAAACGTCAGCGATATAGTGATAAACCGTCAGCTTAATGATTGTAGTTTATCAAGGAAGTTTTACCAGAAAAGCGGTCATTATCTTACCGACAAAAAACAAGTTTTGCAGTAGAAATATTTTTTAAATTTTCTTTGCATACATTGTAGTGCAAAAGTCAAAATTGCTTTCGTTATAACATCGTAATGGTACTTTTTACAGTCATGAAATTTTAAGGAAATATGCTATGGACGCGAGTTATCGATTTCTTTCAAAAAACGGAAATCGTGTCGGTTAAGCCTTTTTGGCGGTTAGGGCTCTATACATTAATATGAATATAAATATGTAGAAACTTATGAGAATTTATTTTTATACCCTACACCCAGGGTATATTCACTTTGTCCTTCCGTTTGTAACGCAGAGAAGGAGGCGTGGCAGATATAGAAAAGTATATATATTCTTGATCACCTCCTGAGTCGAAATAGCCATGTTCGTCTGTCTGGCTGGCTGGCTGTGTGTTGAAATACACTTTTTGGGAAAACTGAGTAAGATAATTTAATGAAATTTGGTACACTGCATCCATCATCAAAGATAGCTCGGGGGATTGAAAATGAGCAAAATCGGTCAACGGACACGCCTACCGCCCATACAAAAAATATATTCAAAATGCAATTTTAGGAGTATTTTTCACGACAATGCAACCAAAATACGCATAAATACTAAGGATTGTAAGCGCAAGCTCTGAGAAATTTAACGAATTCGGACAAGAGGGCGTGGCACCTCCCATATAAGCAAAAGCTTCAAAACGCTATACTGAAAGCGTTTTTTGAGATATTCGAACAAAACTTCACTCAAATACTAAATACTATAAATGCACGCTCTAAGCTAAAACTGGACGAACTCGGACAAGAGGGCGTGGCACCTCCTATATAAGCAAAAGCTTCAAAACACTGTACTGAAAACGTTTTTCACTTAAACACTAAAAACTATATATATCCAAGCTCTGGACAAAAACTGGGTGAACTCGGACAAGAGAGCGTAGCACCTCCCATATGAGCAACATTTTAAAAATACTGGTACAAACCACGTGTAAACGATCAAGAAATTTGTTCATGGAATCCGATTCGGCTGAAAATTGGCATAGTGGAAAAAATTACTACCAAATATATTTTCAAAATTTAAAAAAATGGCGTAGATATGGGACTTTGAAATTTTTAGGTTAGTTTTTTTTGAGAAGCTATAACATTAGTTGCATTTATCCAAT
The DNA here is from genome assembly GCA_951812925.1 of Calliopum simillimum. Taxonomy (NCBI): domain Eukaryota; kingdom Metazoa; phylum Arthropoda; class Insecta; order Diptera; family Lauxaniidae; genus Calliopum; species Calliopum simillimum. Next base: position 38,130,568 of record OX638369.1, read on the forward strand.
TCTCAATTTGATGGTGTCAAATGATTTGGCTTGAAACAGGCTTTAAAATAAAAATTAGCAAAAATTTTTTTTAATTTTTTTATATTGTTTACACTGAAAAAAAAAAATTTATTGAGTTTCCCAGAATACGTCATTTTCGATATTTTTTATTTTTCTTACAAAAAAAGCTACAGGTGTAACTTACCAGTCCTCCAAAAATTGGAGTGGGCCTGCCAGTGGTTCTCCAGAAAAATAATAAAATGTAGTATCTTCCCCAATTTTTCAGTACATTTTTTTAATTTAAAATTTTTATTAAATAAAATTTTCAAATGCTCAAGTTAGTTTATTTACTGTTTTTTTGCTTGTATAGTATTAATGAAAGTACCAACGCACTTTTTTCAAATTCAAATTAACGTTTAATTAAAAATATAAAATTCAAAAAAATTGTACTGAAAAATTGCGGTAGAAGACACATTTTATTGTTTTTCTGGAGAACCACTGGCAGGCCCACTCCAATTTTTGGAGGACTGGTAAGTATCACTAAGTTTCTTCAAATTGTTGAAGGTGAGAAGTTGAAGAAGTTATAGCGAATCTAAAAACTCAGTAAAAAATATGGAAAACATGATGTTTCATAAACGAATATCGCCCTTTAAGACTATGCAATATTTTTTTTTACTTATTTGCATGCTGTTTGAAATATCAAATGTTAAAAAAAAAAATATTGCATAGTCTTAGGGGGCGAGACATAAGAAAAAAACAAAACCGCATCGAATTTAGAGGCCGAAAAAAAAATGTTTTTTTCCTTAAAATTCTTCCAATGTTAGCTTTCAAACTGATGGCGGTCATTCGAACTTTTTTTTTGTATGGGGGTCGATACTATCTAGTGCTCAATTGTACTATGGGACGCCGATCACTGTTTTAGACCAAAAAATTAAAAATCTTCAAATTTTTATCAGTTGTTATAAGTATAAGTAGTCCTCTGTATGGAATTAAAATACCATTACTTCAATGGTTGATTACTCGGAAAGTAAGGATCTAATTGGAAAAGTTGAAAGGTAAGTTTTAATGAGGAAGGTTATGCCTCTCCGATTTCATTAACATAAATTTATAACACTGTCTACTGTAACTGTTATACTACATCAAATACGTTTCAAAACAGATATTTTTGTACTTATAATCAATGATATCTGGAGAACTGGAGTCAATTTGGCGAATCTGATATTATTTTCGTATTCAGTAGGTCATTATTACTCGAAATCGACTCCGAAACAGGATGCCGCAAAATCAGTGTTACCCTGTGTTATCAATAGCATAGCTGGGGTGTCCCAGGAAACCATCAATTAAGGCTTGTTGCTAGTTCGCCATAGATGTTTTCCCTCTAGTACATCTAGATATTCTTCGTTTTGACTATGAAGCCTTCGGGTGACCTTCGGTTGTCACAAAAAAGTATCAGTTAGGGTTTGTTGATAGTCCGCCATAGATTTTTTACCTCTCGTATACATAGATATTCTTCGTTTTGACTATGAAAACGGGCGACCTTCGGGTATTCCAAAAATTTGAAATAGATTTTTTCCCTCACGTGTACCTAGAGGTGACCTTCGGCAAACTTTGGGTGCACAATAAAATTATCAATTAATAGATATTTTCCCTCTAGTGTACCTAGATATTCTTCGTTTTGACTATAGAGCTTTCGGGTGGTCTTCGTAAACCTTCGTGTGTAGCATTAAAACATTCCCATACCTGAGATATACTCATTTTTAAATTTTGAGTGATAATGCTTCAGACGCACAGTCATTTTTATATATGAAGCAAAACACGCCAAGCGTGTTGAAGTTGGTGAAGGGTGTTTTTTCAAAAAGTTATAGCTTACACCAAAATTTGAAATTTTTTTAAAAAACTCCGCTTACATTTTTTTTAAAAGTACTTTAAATTAAAGCATAATCTATAAGCTTTTCAATAAATAATGTATGACTCAAGATGGGATGCGGGCGCTAGATGAGAGTTTTTGGCTTTTGAACGCCCGCGGCAGGCAAAACTCTTTGTTTACTCAAGAGGAAGGCATCTTACGAAAAAAGTGTACTTGGCATAAAATGCTTAGAATCGTTCAAGAAATACAAAATTTTTCAAAAATTATTCATAGAAAAAAAAATGGATGATAACACAGGTTTACAAAAAAAAAGAATGTCATGGCGTTTTGATCAGACTATGTGTTTCCTAGGGACTTTGACGTCCTGAATCCGAATCCGGAGTCCGTTTTTTTCCAGAACGTCTGAGAAAAAAGATTTCAAGGTCATATGGAGGTCAACATGGGGTTCATCTGTCGTTTAGTGATAAGTTCGCTAAAATTCTGAAACTAATTTTTAATCATTGAGCTCTTAGGTCTTAAAAAGAATATGTGAGCAAAAAGAGTATCTCGGACCTAGTTTCAGAGATATAGCCATCGGAAGATCAGAACATACGTCTTCTATGAAAACCGCTATAAGTTGGGAAACCCTGAATGGATTTAGAAAGTATTGGTGTCATATGAAAGGTATTTTGTTGTTGTTATTTTTGTTTTTGTTTTTGTTGTTGCTGGTGTTGCTGATTTATTTGTTGTTGTAATTGAAAAATTTCATAAAATTTTAAAAAAGCTGGTATCTCGAAAACCATGAATCCAACAGAAAATATTTTCAAAACATTTTTGTAGGTTGTCAAAATACCTTTCATATAACACCAATATTGTACAAATCCATCCAGGAGTTTCCAATTTATAGCGGTTTTCATAGAATATATATCCGGATCTTCCGATGGCTATATCTCCGAAACTAGGTCCGAGATAACCTTTTTGATCACATATTCTTTTTAAGGACTAAGAAATCAATGATAAAAAATTAGTTTCAGAATTTTATCACTAAACGGCACATGACCTCCATATGACCTTGAAAAATTTTTCTCAGACGTTCTGGAAAAAAACGGACCCGGGATTCGGATTCAGGACGTCAAAGTCCCTAGGAAACACATAGTCCGGTCGAAACGCCATGACATTTCGTTTTTTTTGTAAACCAGTGTAATCTACAAAAGTCTATATTTCTTAGCGCGTACTACAACCTCTCGCTTCGCTTAACTGAACACAGCTGATACTTGACAGCAACCTAAAAAACAAAACATCAAAAACAAATTAAAAAAAACGCAATAAAATTTTGACATTTAACAGTGTGCAATTTCACAACTTGCCAAATTTTCGACATAAAATTACACAAAGTGGCTCAATACTCAAGAATAGTATAAAAAAATTCGCAAATCCTTTGCCAGTTGCCCACTTGCTATCGCTCCAGCAAAGGGCTCCCGACTGTTGTTAAGTTAAATTGACAAATATTTTAAGTTTAAGTGTAAGCGAAAAAATTAAAAAACAAAACGCTGCCACGATGTCTTCACCTTGGGGAAAAATCGCTGCACCCGTTGAAACAATGAGTTTCACGGAAATCATGTCCGAGGAGTATGCACATCGCGTCCAGGACAAAGAAATTAAAAAATACGAAAAAATCTGCGAGGAAGCAGAACGTAAAAAATGCATTGAGCAAGAGAGCGGGGCTGCTGTGAAAAAGGAGAAAACAGCAACGCCGGATTCCATTTGGGAAGGTAATACACGACCCGCCGATGCTGGTGGCAATGATGATGGCGCATGTTCAGTTTCCTATTCAGATGCAGCTAAATTTGGATCTCTTATGGAAGATGATGAAAATTGGAAAGAGATTTTCCAACAGGAAGCACCCGAATTATTGGCTTATCTACAATCCGATGATACTGAGGAAATTGATGAAATCGATATTGCTTTCGCACCAGCTGTTGTGGCGGAGGAGCAGGTAGTCTGTGATTCGGATGAAGTGATCGCAATGATGCTACAGTCTCAATTCGATCATGAATACAATGAGAATTTGCGTCGCATTGAAGAAAAGCGCAATAAACAATCAAAGGTTTCAATTTCATTGGACAAATTTCGTCGTAATGGCGATATGGAATTTCTCAATGAACCAGATGCATACGAAGATGAAGAAGATGAGGTAGCACGCATGAAACGTGACTGGGATCGTTTTGAAACCAACGATAAGAAATTCGATGCCATTCCTAAGTGTGGCTTTCGTGTGGATGAAGACGGTGATATTATAACCAAACATGATGAAGAGTTATGTAGTGTACGCAACGCCGGACGTGTGATGAATTTTCCTCATGAATTTCAGACTGGTGATAGTGCAAGTTTCGAAATGAAACTTTCAAATAGGGTAAGACGTTGTTTAAATGAAATCTATTGTGTCTAATCATGAATTTTTCTGGAAACTTACTCTCGATAATGGGGGTAGTCGTGAATAAATATCTGAGTAATTTTTTTCACTCTGCCAAGCATTTTCTTTTACAGTCTGAGTAAAATCTCCGGAAATATTTATTCACGATAAGCCCCAACATATTAATTTCTCGAGAGAGAACAATTGCAATTGATTCTGGAAATCAAAATATGTATATGATAGCAAAATCTCAATGCGATTTAGTTAAAATCGAAACCGAATTAGGCGAAAAGAGTGATTATTTCTTCGCGCTTCGGAATCCTTGTAAAAATATTGAAGAATAAATTCTTAAAACCAAAGTGAAAATATTCCCTCCCAAATTATAACCTTATTTTCCAGTGAATTTGGCCCTTCCAGAAAAATGTTTGAATAAATTCTGGAGAATGTTTTTTCATGATAAGGCCCAATAAAAAAGGTTTGGTCAAAATTAGCACGAATAGTAGGATTCGGAATCGACTTTTTCACTAACATGATAAAAAGAACTGTTCATTGCCGTCCTTAATCCAAGAAATTGGATTTGGAATTCCAGGCTGATTCTTAGATTCTATCATTTTATACATTTTGGTTACTTATCCAATAATAAATGTTTAACGTAAAACTAAATTTCGTCTTTTCTCCCTTCCCTCCACTTTAGGTATACAATCAATTAAAGACTTACTCACATCGTAATAATGGTAAAAAGCATCGCATGGGCGATCGTAAAGAAAACGTCGCCACCGCCGAAATGGGTGTGGATGCACAAACAAGACTATTGCTCTATAAATTGATTAACAACAAAGTGTTGGAGCAAATCAATGGCATTATTTCCACTGGCAAGGAAGCCGTCATTTTACATGCCAATTCCGATCCGTCTTATACGGGCACCGATTCAAATGGCCAAAATTTAAACGGTGCTCGTTGCCCACCAAACTTACTGCCCAAAGAGTGTGCAATTAAAATTTTTAAAACAACATTAAATGAATTTAAGCAACGCGATCGTTATATTAAAGATGACTATCGTTTTAAGGATCGTTTTAGTAAGCAAAATAATCGCGTCATCATAAATATGTGGGCTGAAAAGGAAATGCATAATCTTATGCGTATGCAAAGTGTTGGTATCAATTGTCCCGATGTGATTGTATTTAAGCGACATATACTGGTGATGTCCTTTATTGGTGAAAATAATATTGCAGCACCAAAACTTAAGGATGCACGCCTTACTGCATCACAGTTAAGTTGCGCCTATGAAGAGATTGTTGCGATGATGTATAAACTCTTTAATGAAGCTAAGCTGGTACATGCCGATTGCAGTGAATATAACATTTTATGGCATGATGACAAATGTTGGTTCATCGATGTAGCGCAATCTGTGGAGCCTGAACATCCAAGTGCTTTGGAGTTTCTTATGCGCGATTGCGGCAATATTGTCAATGTAATATTACATAATTTTACTCATTTATATTTATGTATATATTAACCAATTATTAATTTTATAGTTTTTCACGAAACGTGGACTGTCAAACATTTTCACTAAAGAGCAACTTTTTGAGCATATCAGTTCATTAAATGCCGAAGATTATAATGTCGCCATGCTCGAACGTATACATACACGCGGCGCTTCCATTTATGAGGCAACTGCACCTAATCAGGAAGAAATTCCCGATGAACTTAAACCGCTTGAATATCCCTTTGATGTGGCTTGGGAAAAGTCGAAATTTGAAAAAGAGAAAAAAAGACAAAATAAATTAATTACAGATGCCGCCACTAAAGCGTTGGAAGACTTAAGTGTCGAGTGCGAAAATACTCCAAAAGAATTTGAGAATGGGAAATTAAATGCTGCACGAGTTGCTGCATCAACTGAGCATTAGAAAAAAAAAACCGACTCTGCGCGGAGGGGATTATCTTCCAGTTAGTTTGATTTTATTTATTGAAATTAATCAATTTTTTTTTATTATACAAATACCTTATTTTGTTATTTCCGAAAGTATACTCTGTAATCATCTACATATATATTGTAGAATCATTTGTGCTAGCGTTTTAAACGAAAAATTATTGAAAATTTTGTTTGGCCTAAGTTGTAAAAATTATAAAATGCTGAAACTTATTAAATTAAACATTTTTCAAATTTGGGACAAACAGAAAAAAACGTATTTTATTCAACTAAATCGGAGGTTCTGCAAAAAAGAACTTATCATAAAAAATGCAACATATTCAAAATTCATTGGAAAGGTGAGAATTTATTCTCCAATTTTGAACAGGGAATTCTAAGCACGAGTAAATAATGTTTGACAAATTAAAAACTTTTGTACGTTGATTGTATGTCTTATTAAAACATCTTCCATATGACATCAATATTTTTGAAATCCATCTAAGAGTTTCCAACTTATACCGGTTTTTCTTAAAGCTGTATCCGGATCTTCTGATGGCTCCGAAACTAGATCCAAGCGAAACTTTTTGATCAAATTCTCTCTAAGAATTGAAAGCTTCATTAAATAAACAAGGAATATGAGGTGTCACTAAAGTAAATTTGACTCAAATTTACCACAGCAACTTGGAGTAGATATTACTACATCTTTATCGCCCAAGATTCTTGTAGAAGATAATATCTACTTAGTTAGAGTATTAGCATGTTCAGAGAAAAAGAATTCGGGCTGATTGTTGTTTTTTATGAAATTATGTGGTTAAGATTATGTTTATCTTTTCTAAAACTTAACTGTCAAAATCAACTGGAAATCACAAGGGCTGTATAGTGGTTTTTTTGGCGAAAATTGGAAGAAAAAAGTATACTGCTGGAAATGGAATTTCGATTCTCAAAATATTTGTTATTGCAAATGCTCTCTCTGGGGAAAGAAATATATTCTCTGACGGGAAATTCCAAACGAGTTCATGACAAGGCCAAAGGTCTTTTGCAAATTTAATTTAAAATTTCAATTGAAATTTGGAATTCCTTTTCTATAGAAATTTGCAGAAAAGTATTCTAATTGCTCACAGCAATACTGATAACTATTTTCGGAACTTTTGGCTTTACTGACTGAAAGAAAATCCATTTACAATCAAATGTCGAATGACTGATTTAAATCCATGCAGTGCTTTTGAAGGTATCAAGATTTAAACATAAATCCTAGCTCATGGAAAATTTCTCAAAATATCAAGGCAAACAGAAAAATAAAAATTAAATTGTGGAACATTTTTATTTTAATTTTAGTTTAAATGTCTCCATAACAACTGTCTACTACTACTGATTCTGAAAACTGTCACCAAATGGCGACACATCAATATAAATCTGCATTTCATCAGTTAAATAGCAGAAACCTCTAAAAAAAGCTTAATGCTCAACAGATTGTCAGTTTTCACTAATTTACGAGCTCCCTTGGTGGAGGTGAGAAAGGAATTTTACCAACACTAAAGCTATCCGCCTTAAAAGCTTCAATTTCTTCTGCAGTTAAGTCTTCCATTCGACTGTATATTGAGGCATTGGCTATGCCCAACTGTGGAGTCGGAGGTGCAGCAGTTAAAAGTTGGTTGGGCTGCATAAATGCTGGTTGAGGCTGCTGTTGTTGCTGTGGTGTTTGTTGAAAGAAACCACCTGCGGAAGGGGGCTGTGTCTGCTGAGCTGCTTGTGCAAAAATATTGCTACCCGGCGGTTGTTGCTGGTGTTGTTGTTGCATATTTTGGCTTTGTTGGACGGCGTTGGCAAAGATACCACCCTGTAGCTGTTGTTGTTGATGCTGTTGTTGTTGTTGTTGTTGCTGCTGCTGCTGTTGTTGTTGTTGTTGCTGCTGTTGTTGTTGTTGTTGTTGCTGCTGCTGCTGTGCAAATATATTGCCACCACTTGGAATTGGCTGCTGCTGCATTGCTTGTGCAAATATTCCACCTGGTGCACCTTGTTGTTGTCCAAATGGATTCTGTTGTTGTTGTTGTTGCTGTTGTTGAAATGTTGGTGCTGTTTGTTGAGCCGCTTGGGCGAATATACCAGGTTGTTGCGCTGTTTGCTGTGCTGCCTGCGCAAAAAGACCAGTTGGTGCAATTGTTGGTTGTGGTTTTAGTGCTTGCGCGAATATTCCACCACCCGCTACCGCAGGATTTTGTCCCGCTTGGCCAAAGTTAGGCTGTTGTACTCCACCGCCAAAGATTGAATTAGTTTGTGTTGCCTGTTGACCAAAAATTGATTGTTGTTGGCCGAAAGTCAACGCAGCAGCCGTGGAGCCTGGTTGTTGAGCAGCCAAAGCATTTGATGCCACTGCTGTTAAACCAAACATACCATTGCCTCCACTACCAAATACATTGTTGGTAGTTGCTGGCTTGCCAAATATTGAAGCAGCTGAAGTTCCATTTGCTGTCATCATTCCAAATGGGTTGTTGTTAGTTTTTGTATTTGTACCAACTGCTAAGCTTTCAGTTGGGGCATCATAAACTTTTGTCACAACATCTACAATATCTGGGGTCAGCTGTAGTAATGCTTTCATTTTATTCTTCGCTTCTAGGACTTCTTTGGTGAATTGTTGATGAAATTGTTGAAAGAAATTTTTTTGCTTTGACTCATAGCATAAGAAACGTATTTCCTCGTAGCATTGATCTTCTATAAAATTTGGTATGCAGGGTTTATCCTTAAAGGGGCCAAAGCAAGAAAGTGGCCACTGGTTGCCGTTTAGAGCTGCCTCTACATCAGTTTTAATAATTTGCCTAAAGTATTTGAAAAAGTTGTGAAATGCATATTTTATTATACATTTTTACAAAAAATTTGGCAACTTACTTGACATCAAAATGTTCATTTGTACACTTGGCCCCAAAACGACAATTGCCTTGTTGAAAATATTTGCAAAGTACCATTTTTTCGGTTTATATTCGCAAAAATTAGAAAACTTAAATAAACTAATAAATTGCGATTGCTCGACAAAAAATTTGTAAACAAAACTGCTGAACAACAAAAATCAGCTGTTTAGTTCTGTTCGATTGATTGTTAAGTGGAAAAAGTGCTGCCAGTTTAACAAAACTTGGTGATGCCCATAAATTAAGTGACGTTGGAGAAGTCCATGATAAAAAAATAGGGTAAAGAAACCACTGGCAGTCTATCCGTTTACTTGTAGAAAAAATTTTTACTACATTTCCACCGGAGATGTTGCTGTGATGAGATAAATCTATCATAAATCTCGTTAAATCCAACCCGTTTCCACCTGCCGAAAGAGATATAATTTTGACATTTATGCTTTTTTTGCTTTGCTTTTAATGAAAATAAGCGCCCTAAAAGTGTGACGCAATTTATGAACAGCCCCTAAGATAATTTAATGTAATTTTGTATCCACTGCCTACGTCGTCGAAGTTAGCTTGCTGGATTGAAAAAGAGCGAAATCGGCTAAAAATGGGAAAATATGAAATTAAAAGCAATCAAATGGAGAAGAAAGCAAAATTAACTTATTTCGGAGACATTGACTCACAAAAATTTAACAAATTCTGCTCAACGGCTTTAACAAAATCAGCGTCATTGAAAACGTCTGGATCGAATGGCACCATACCTGTTGCCCCGAACCAGACTTGATTATCTTCGACTGATGGTAGATCAATTTTTTCGCAAATTAAGCTAGCTAGGTGACGTAATCTCCGGCCCTTGTTGACATTGCTCTTTTGCCAAGCATGATTTTTTTGTACCAATCCATGCCCGCCATCTGCTCCTCGGTCTTCTTGGTTGGAAACTCAATACTGAGATTTTTTGCAAAGTGTTACGTAAGCTGCTATATATATTTCTAGCCTAGGCAAAACTAACGTCAATAGCTAAACTCTGGCAACACCATAATAAAGTTTGACATTTTTTACCATAAACGTACTCAAAACGTTTTGACGTGCGACCATCATTTGTGTTGTTTACAGTGACTTGAAAAAATCAATTTGGCAAAAAAATGGAATTAACTCGTGAACATTTTCGTGCGATCATTTTCCACAACTTTCGACGTGGATTTTCAGGACAAGAGTGCATCGATGAACTTAAATCTTTGTATGGCGATGAAGCACCATCTTATAAAACTGTGAAAAACTGGTTTTATGAATTCAATCGTGGCTGACGCTCGCTCAAAGACGAATTCCGTGAAGGTCGTCCAAAATCAGTTGTTGTGCCACAAAACATCGATACAGTGCATGAACTGATAATGCAAGATCATCATGTGGCATATTGTGAGATAGAGGCATCCTTGCACATTAGTTCCACTCCAATACATTCGATTTTGCATGAACACTTAGTTGTAAAAAACGTTTGTTATCGTTCGAATTCCCATAATTTATCAATCGCTTAAATTATCAATGGAAAAATTAATTTTCTTAACTCACTGTAAACAAAACAAATAGCACTTGTACATCAAAACGTTGTGAGTACGTTTATGCTAAAAAATATCAAACTTTATTATGGTGTTGCCAGATTTTAGCTACTGACATTAGTGTTGCCAAGGCTAGAAATATATATAGCAGCCCACGTATGCCACCTCAACACCCACACTTAATTAAAATAACTTCTTTCCTACGATATCTTTAAAGAGCCTATTGGTTCTTTCCTTTCCACCAAAAAAGCGTAAAATGGCATAAGAATACCATTACGATTGGCATCCACGACGATATTTCAGTAAAACACACGCTTTAAATAACAAAAGAGGGGTGCCCACACCCGGACCTATTCGGTGCCCATACTCGGCTTTGATAGTTACTTTGAAAAGCAATGAGCAAATTGTGTTGTGTGAACATTTTGGTTGCATTCGGTCTTGAATCATAAAATATAATAAATTTACTACATAAATACAGATTGCACTTAGCTTTTCGATTGATTCACTTCGATTTATCGCACTTGGAAAATTATTGAAAAAAACTTTTTGTTGACTTTTACTCATTTAAAAATTATTTTCTTCTCAGCATCAAGCAAATGCGTCTGTTTTCGCCGGTAAATGCACAAAAACTTCATGCTGTCATTACACGCGCTTAACATTTGTCAGAACAGCCGCATTTGTTTTCTGTCAAAAGTTAAGGAGGGGTGCCCACACCTGGACCCTGCCCTGCTGGCGGTACCCTTCCCCTATATATATGAAGCACTCCATGCCAAGTGTACAAAAAATTCCAAAAAAAATCACACGTATTGCTTGGACAATTTTAAGCATTTTTTGCCTAGTACACTTTTTACGTAAGATGCTTTCCTCTCGAGTAAAAAAAGATTTTTGCCTGCCGCGGTCGTTCAAAAGCCAAAAACTCCAATGTAGCGTCCGAATCCCATCTTGAGTCACACATCATTTTAAAGCTTATAACTTGTGCTTTAATTTAAAGTACTTTTAAAAAAAAATCTAAGGAGGTTTTCTTAAAAAAAATTCAAAAGTATTTTTAAGTGTAAAAAATTTTGGTGAAAAAAAATTTTCTTCACCAAGAAATATTTTTTTATAAAAATAACACTTTACTATAAATGGGACCATTCACTTAGATTTATCAATTTACAAACTTTAGTGTAAGCTATAAATTTTTGAAAAAACACCCTTTTCATGAAAATGATCAAAAACGCCAACTTCAACACCTTGTATTTTAACAACAAATGGTACTAGGACCAAATCCTCCCGGATTGTTGTTCTTGCACACCGGACCTACCATATTGCCAAATTTGAGCGAAATCGGAGAAAAAAAAAATTGTTTTTGGTACACTTGGCGTGGAGTGCTTCATAAATAACATACATTGACGGTACAGTTTTACGCGCCTGTTTTAGTGTAGAGATATTATTTCCACACCATCTAAGAGATAAATACCACGGCGCACTTTTTTTAACGTGGTGTCCCCTGTAGGTCTAATCATGATGCAATAATAATGGTTATGGTAAGTTGTCAAAATAATCAAAAGTGGAACCGTGAACTTGACTTGCAATCTGTCAAAAGACTAGAAAGTTTTGACATTTTCGTAGTTTAAGAAGAAGCAGCATTTGTTATCGCTGCAACCAGGGTAATTGAACCAAGGGTCTAGTCCACTGACAATTATATTTCGTCTCAACATTTATTGTAGAAATGTGGAATTTAATTCGAAGCAACAAGAAATGAAACACCGCACTTTACATGAACACGAAATAGAGAGAGATATAATTTTGACATTTCTTCATACATATAAAATGTACAGAGTTGAAAATTATTACAAACATAGTTGCCAGTTAATTGAAACTAAAGTTTACATTTCAATATTTATAATCAATTAATTTTATTTCAGTCAATTTACAGCGTGTTATCAATTAATTTTTTTTTCAGTAAATTTATACGCTGTAAAAAATTTATTATACGCTGTTAATTGACTAAAAAAAAAATTATTGATTATAAATATTGAGACGAGAATGTTACGACTGCTTTCTTTAATCGATTTGCGAAAGATGGCTCATCAATTGTGTTAACTTTAAATCTTTCCCAATATTTAAGAAACCCTCTATGGACAGATTCACCTGCCTGTTCCGACTATAAGCCTAAGCCGTCATTATTCAAAAGAACCAAATGATTTAAAAGAAAAGTTGCAAACAGTTTTTGCAAATTTTTCCCAAAGTGCGAACAGAAAAATGTAAACTATGTCTGAAGCTTAAATAAAGCAAGTGGATTTATTTTCTAATGGAGGAGTTCGATGCTATTGTCTCCAAAAAGCTCTAAACTTATTTCCACCATTCAACCTTTTCACCATTTGTATATATACAAGGTTCTTGGGAATCGGTAGAACACCGGAAAATGTAAAATTCTTGGTACTATTCTGAACAAATTTTTTTTGGTTCTATTTTTTTAATTTTTTTAACTTATTGCCATTAATTTCACACTATCACAAAATGTCAGCCAATTCAAATTATGACAATCCTTTTGTCCCTTTTTGGACTTACTCTAATAACCTAAGAAAATATGTTCAGAATAGTCCTAGGAATCTTATATTTTCCGGTGTTCTACTGATTTCCAACCACCCCGTATACATATGTAGCAAATTTCGATCAAGATTGAGATACGAAATTCTGAGCGTGTTAATATTTTAAGATCTATTTTGAAGAAAAAATCAAAAATTAAAGGCGTTTCATTCATTTCCATTTGAATTTAATTGATCTCATGGAAAATGATGAACACTAATTGTTTTAAAAACATTCGTTTTTATTAAAGACTTTAATTTTTGATCTATTTAAAAAATGCTGTAGTCCCGGGACTGATCCCAAGATCCCGGAATTGCGTTTCAAAATCCCAAAAATCCCGGGATCAGTAAAAGCCCGAAAATTGACTTTCCTAGTTGAAATCGATTCAAAAATGGTTGAATGGTCGAAAATTAAAATTATTATGATATTGCATAGCTCCCGATACATTTTTCTGAGCTAACGATTTAAAAAAGTTCAAGTTATATCGGATAAAAATTGACATTTATTTTTGCTGTAAAACAGTGATAATGCGTTAGATGATGTCAAAATACTTATGACACGACAAAATTCGTTGTTTGCTTGCATTCTTATACGCTGAAAAAGAAGGTAAACACCAAAATATTTGGCATGCATAAAGCTGTAAGTACGGTCTCGCTTTTGAACATCATTTTCGCACCGTTACTTGACAGTTCTAAGCAAAGCACGTACGATAGTCCCAAATAGATTTTGTCAAAATAATAAGCATAACGGCATGTTTAGTGTATATTTGAAAACGATACGCTAACTGAGTTATTCGGTTATTATTGTGATCACTCACGCATACAAAATTATTCAGGGTCGAAGGTAAGATAAATCGGAAAAATGGTTGTCCACAATTTTGTAGCTATGAAAACTTTATATAGAAAAGTCGCAAAAGTTTTCTTATTACCTTGCAAAGAGACGTATTATTTCGTGATTTCGAATAGCTAGTCGGGACATCTTCAAATAAAATCCTGTCTACGCCCGGAACTATATTTTTCTGTAAAAGTTAAAGATATATCTGCAAAAAACTCCCCCCTATACATTTTTTTATTAACTTATATGGGCAAATCCGAAAATAATCTCCTCTTATATGACCCAGTTTTTAAAAAAAAAATTTTTTCATGTACAATAACCAAATGTGGTGGAATTTATTCGTAGACGTATGAGCCGCAATTTCCAATAGGCGAACAAAAAATTTTCGACCTGAGGGGGTGTCAGGAGGTCGTTTTATCTGAAAATTTTGGGAAAATCGAGATTTTCAATACTATACGGGAGAGCACATACTTCAGAAGTAGTAGATATGTTACGGGGCACCTTTCCAAATATTCTGAAGTAAAATTCAAAAAAATCGTATGTGGGTCGTGGCGACAAAATGGGTTAAAAAGTCTAAATCACTCATTACGGCTACATAACAGGTCCTAAAATTCTGAAAAAAATCAAGCAAGTTCCTTGATAAAAAATAAATCGACTTTGCCAATGATATTTTTTTATCTAAGCGCCCCCTGCCGAGTAAAAAATTAAAAACGCAAAATTTTGGGTAAAAAATGCGATTATTGGCGATATGCGATCGAGCACACCATAGCGACACATAGGGTAAGATAGCGGGATATCTAACAAATATTCTGGAGTAAAATTCAGAAAAATCGTATGTGGGTCGTGGCGTCAGAATGGGTTAAAAAGTTTGAATCGCTCATTACGGCCACGTAACAGGTCCTAAAATTCTGAAAAAAATCAAGCTAATTCCTTGATAGAAAATAAAACGAATTTGTTCAAGAAGTTTTTTTAATTTGAGCGCCCTCTGCCGAGTAAAAAATTAAAAACGCTAAATTTTGGGTAAAAAATGCGATTATTGGCGATATGCGATCGAGCACACCATAGCGACACATAAGGCAAGATAGCGGGATATCTAACAAACTTTCTGGAGTAAAATTCAAAAAAATCCTATGTGGGTTGCGGCGCCAGAATGGGTTAAAAAGTTTAAATCGCTCATTACGGCCACGTAACCGGTCCTAAAATTCTGAAAAAAATCAAGCAAATTCCTTGAGAAAAAATAAATCGGCTATGATGTTTCTTTAATTTGAGCCCCTCACTTGGAGCAAAAAATGAAACAACTCAAAATTTCGCTTTTCGCCAAAAATCACGTTTTTTACCCAAAAATTAGCGTTTTTAATTTTTTACTCGGCAGGGGGCGCTTAAATTAAAAAAACATCATAAACAAATTCGCTTTATTTTCTATCAAGGAATTTGCTTGATTTTTTTCAGAATTTTAGGACCTGTTACGTGGCCGTAATGAGCGATTCAAACTTTTAAACCCATTTTGTCGCCACGACCCACATACGATTTTTTTGAATTTTGCTCCAGAATATTTGTTAGATATTCCGCTATCTTACCCTATGTGTCGCTATGGTGTGCTCGATCGCATATCGCTAATAATCGCATTTTTTACCCAAAATTTAGCGTTTTTAATTTTTTACTCGGCAGGGGGCGCTTAGATTAAAAAATATTATAAGCAAAATCGATTTATTTTTTATCAAGGAACTTGCTTGATTTTTTTCAGAATTTTAGGACCTGTTATGTAGCCGTAATGAGTGATTTAGACTTTTTAACCCATTTTGTCGCCACGACCCACATACGATTTTTTTGAATTTTACTTCAGAATATTTGGAAAGGTGCCCCGTAACATATCTACTACTTCTGAAGTATGTGCTCTCCCGTATAGTATCGAAAATCTCGATTTTCCCAAAATTTTCAGATAAAACGACCTCCTGACACCCCCTCAGGTCGAAAATTTTTTGTTCGCCTATTGGAAATTGCGGCTCATACGTCTACGAATAAATTCCACCACATTTGGTTATTGTACATGAAAACATTTTTTTTTTTAAAAATGGGTCATATAAGAGGAGATTATTTTCGGATTTGCCCATATGTACCAGTGCAAAAGGCATTTTAGTTGACTTATGCGCACACGCTGATGCAAAAAAATATTACTGCATATAAGAAATTAAAAGTTTTTTCTATGTTTTTCTTTTTTGTGTGCATGTTTTTTTTTACATCCTACACCCAGGGTATATTCACGTTGTCCTTCCGTTAGTAACGCAGATAGGAGGCGTGACAGGTATGGAAAAATATATATATTCTTGATCAGCTTCACCTTATGAGTCGATATAGCCATGTCCGTCAGTCGGTCTGTCCGTTGAAATCATTTTGATATTTTTTGGGAGCAAGAAAATTCGATGAAATTTGGTACATTGCATCGTCAAAGTTAGCTCGACTTATTGAGAATGAGCGAAATCGGACAACCGACGCGTTTGCCGTCCATTCAAAAATCATATTACAATCAGGCACTAAGAACTACAAATGCAAGCTCTGAGCAAAAATTAGACGAAATCGGACGAAAGGGCGTGGCACCTCCCATATAACCAAAAGCTTCAAAATGCTTCACTGAAAACATTTTTAGAGATAATCCAACTAAATTTCACTCAGGCAGTAAAAACAGTAAAAGGAAGCTCTGAACAAAAACCAAGTGAACACGGACAAGAGGGCATGGCACCACCCATGTAAGCAGAAGATCCAAAATGCTATACTGAAAGCGTTTTTTGAGATAATCCAACCAAATAAGTATATGAAAAAAAATTGTTTTTTTTTTTTGACCTTAGAGCCTGAAAAACTTTTAATGCGGCAGTGATTTCGATATTGTTTTTTGACATTTCTTTTAAAACACCAAAATATACCGATTTTAATTAAAAAATTGCTGGTTAAAATTCTTTTGATCAGTCATATTTCACTGGACCATATAACGGTTTAAAGTATCTAAAGATAACACCTTTACTTTTTTATTATATTACAAGACATTTATGAACACATTTGGAAATAAACGTTTACAAAACATTCAATCGCAACTTTTTAAAACGGGTGATATAAAATTGTTTATTTGGATGATTGAAGTGTAATATTTTACGTCACATCCATGAAAATCTCCAAACATGTAGTTAAATCACAATTATTCTGACCCTGCAAGATAATCTTCAATTATGTGAGACAAAAAGGTCACTAATTAAAACAAAAATTGTTAATAAGTTCAGAACCATAAATGAATTTTATTTTTTGCAATTTTGTACTCTTAAGTAGAATAATATTTTCACGAAAGACGTTTTAAAGTTGAAATGAGATACATTACGAGTAAATTTGTACATATGTAAGTATTTTCAACATATAAGCGTACATTATTTTACATTTGCTAAATAACATAAGCCTACAAAAAAATGTTTTTAGTTAACCATTTCCGATTTCATTTGGTATGAAAAAATCTATATTTTAACAGATATATTACACAAAAAATTATCATCATGCTATTGAAAAGATAAAAAACTAGATTGTCTGATTCCATAAGATCAGTTCTGACATATGTGAAACGAATTTAAAATGTGCTTTTATTGAGTAGGAAAACATATCTGGGTCTTATTTACATGCATATGTAGCTACAAAAGATAATGATGTAATAAAATATACATATAAATAATATGAAAATTTAAGATAGAGTTAGAACTGTACAGGATCTGTACAGGTTCTGTATGGGTTCTGGGGAACATTTCCCTGGGATAGTGTAATCCTCATTTAATAAAATAGACTGCTCATCTTAAGCTGAAATCATTTTCAATATTTATAAAGTAGTTCCTAAAATATTCCTTAGCGTATAAGCAAAAAACACTCTGGAAATTTTGATGACACTGATAAAAACATACAGGTTCTTTTGCAACACGCTACCCCTTTATTGTTTACCTTTTACTTTCTTTCTTTTTCTAAAAGAAAAATCCCCTTCAAAACCTTAATATTAAACCCGTTTATAAGTTGATTTTTTTGTTTTAATAAATATCAAATTAATTTATCCCGTATCAATAGCCGATTGTCTTATCGTAACCGTTAGCCAAAATTGTTAGTACCAGTAGAAAATTTATATTCAATTAAATGTTTGTTCCAGTTACTCTGGAAATAATACATAACATATCAATAAAGTGAAAACAATAAATAACTATCAACGAACAAATTTTTTCCAAACGTAATAATAAATACCATTAACTCACTAAAATTACTTAAAATTTTGCAAAAACTGTAACAAAGTTAAGTCGATCAAAACTATATTGAAAAATAAAGCCCTTCGATTAGAGATTGAAAATGTCAAGCTGAACTTAGTTTTGTTTCAAAAGCAAGCGCATAGAACATAAAATATATTTTGGAACACAATTAATATATATGTATAAAGATTGTCCCATAACTCACGATATATTTGAATTTTGCCGCTATTTGTGCGGTAAAGTATTGCCAACCGAAAAAGAAAACAGGTTGACATGAGACAGTTTAGGGTTTGTAATAATGTACCATCAATGCACCATTCTGCCATATTTATGCAAAATGGTCATGGAAAATTTTGTGTGTGCAATTCCATACATAACCCTTTTCTATGTATTTTATGTGTGAAAAATACAATTGAAAATAAAAAAGGTGTTTTCTACTAAATTCAAATCTTGCATGAATTATGAGACACCTGTTACCAAAAGAGTTTTGCTAATATTTTTCAAATCATGTAAAACACAATACAAGTGACAGCACGTTTCGCTTACTAATGAGACTATTTACTTATTCTACTTCATTAATACATAGGTATACATAAGTATTAGTCAGTTGCATTTTGGGGTTTTTGTTCTTTTCCTTCTTTTTTGGTAAACATTAGAACAATTACTAAAACGGACCAGATATTTCAAAAGCTACTTGTTTTGTTAAAAAAGGAAAAAAAAAAACCAATCACATCAGAAGAATTTACATAGTAAATCCATAAAACAAGACAACTTATCAACTGCGTGTGACTGCCTAAATAACAATTGACGTTGGTAACCGGTGTCGAAGAAGAATACAGTACACGTGAATGGGTCGACTGTCTACTTTTTCATATCAAATACATATGTAATTGCGGCTAAAGTTGTCCTATTTGAAGAAATTATCGAGTATGATATAATCACATACACTCAACAATTACTTTAAGTGGATTAATTTATTCATAAAACATTTTTCTATACTTTGTTTACTTTCAGTATTTTAGATATTAAATACATATAAAGGGATATTTAAACTGTTGAATAAAAGTCGGCTTTGCCGGTTGTAACTTTTTTGGTTTTTTTTTGTTACGTTTTGTATTTTGTTTACATCAGTTAAGTAGATTCATTGTCTGACGCTGGAGAATACATTTTTTCCCACTATTGTTTTGAGGGTAGTCCCCATTTATTTTGTTTTGATGCGTTAAGTATAATGTGATATACTTTTTACGCAAATTTCCGTAATAAATATTACTCTTTTATATATGTCTACAATAGCGTTTTGAAAATGTTTTCAGCGACGTTAATCAAAATCGAGAGATTATTTTTAAACTTGGTTTAAGCTCGTTAAGAGTTGGGGGAATGTCCTTATCTTTGAGTTTTGCAACCATTCACGATATTATCACGAAATTCGGTAGGTAGCATCTTAAAACACGTTTTTTTAATAAATTATTAAGGATATAATATATCACTTTAACCTCACAAACTATTACTACGAAACAGGTTTCTATATTTTTAAACCAATCTGAAAGCATTACATTTCCTTTGTCCAAAATTGATCCTATCGATGTACCAAAACTTAACCATCATCGTCAAATGATATCTGACGACATTATTTTTGGGGGCTGTGACAGCAGTGCTGCACTAAGGGCTGTGGTGGCCCAATATCGGCAGAGTTTCAGCGTATGAAAATAAATAATAGGAAATTTCAGTATAAGCTCTTACGTATAAATGTGAACAAAAAGTCAATGAATCTAAGTTCTCTACGGTAGATAAGTGAGTCTTTCTTTGCGTAACCGACCAAGATTCGACTTGACATCACCGTGGTGGATAAAAAAAAGGTGCATCCTTTTTATTTTTTTTTTTTCTTTTTTGAAATATTTTTATTTTAAATTTAATTTTATAACAATTACACAGGGCTACAAAAAAAATTTTTATTTCTGCGGCCTCAGCTTTGTGAATCAATTTAGATTCACCAAGGTTTACCTAGGGTATAATTTATTTGGCAGGATTGACTCTAGTTCTATAGATATCCTTGCTTAAAAGTGCAAAAATAGCTGTTTTGAGGTATATTTGAAGAAATATAACACTCACAGCGATCAATGTAATTAATTTTTGTTAACGTCATCAAAAAGCCATAACCTTCCTCATTAAATCATACATTTTATTTTTTCCAATTAGATCCTTACTTTCTGAGTTATCATCCATTTCAACTACATACAAGCAAAACCGCTATTTTTGCTCTTTCGAGCAAGGATTTCTGGAAAACTAGAGTCAATCCAGACAAACAAATCACACCCTTAGTATTCAATAACCTCAGTGAATCTGGATTAACTCAAAAAACTAAGGCCGCACAAAAAAAAAAAAATTAGTCCTTTGTATGGAGTTGATACACCATTACTACGGTTGATTACTCGGAAAGTAAGGATCTAATCGGAAAAGTTAAAAGGCAAGGTTTAATGAGGATGGTTACGATTATTCGATTTCCTTAGCAAAAACTTATAACAGTGTCCATTGTAAGGGTTATACTACTTCAAATATGCCTCAAAACAGCTATTTTTGCACTTTTAAGCAAGGATATTTGGAGAACCAGAGAAAATTCGGCAAATCTGATATTATTTTCGTATTAAGTAGGTCATGATCACTCGAAATCGACTGCGAAAACCAATGCCGCAAAACAGTGTTGCCCTGTGTTATTTTCCGGTCTTCAAAGTTTTGGTATGTTTTACGGTTATCTAGTTATGAGTTTTTGAAGTTGTGTAATGTTGTGTTTATCATGAGTCGTAGGTGCGCGTGCGCTACTACGCTATACGGGTTGCCGCCGTCGGAAATTTTTTTTTCAGTAAACCCTAATTAAATTTTTTATAGAACTTTTTCGTTGAATTTTAACCCATTATAACCAAGTTTTTGGATAATGGGGTCAAAACACCCATAAGAACGGGATATAATTGGTTAAGATGGGATAAGATGGGTTAAGATGATTATTTTTTTTTTTCTTTCCAAAAAATACATTTTGGATGGTAAAAAGGTGTACCTAGGCACGTTTTTTGTAGTTTTTAGTAGCTTATGTATGTATGTATGTATTCTCCATTAACTCCTAGGAGGAGCATAGGGCCAATATGAAACATCTCCATTCGTCGCGATCCCTTGCGATGACTTTGATCTCTTGCCACGACTTTCCCGCTTCTTGGATTTCCTTTTACCGAGACTTTTTCCAGTTGGTTTTGGGTCTACCACATCCTCTACTGCCTTGTGGATTCCATTCAAGAGCCTGGCGACAAACTTCACTGTGTGGTTTCTGGAGAGTGTGACCAATCCATCTCCATTTGCGCAACTTGACCTCGTTTGCTCCAGCCCTCTGATTGCATTTTTGATGTAGCTCGGCATTTGATATAGTGCGAGGCCACCAAACCTTTAGTATACGCCTTAAGCATTTGTTGACGAATACTTGCAGCTTGTTCGTTAGTTGTTCAGTAACAAGCCATGTTTCGCACCCATATAACAAAGCCGATTTCACATTTGAATCAAAAATGCACACTTTCGTTTTGGTGGATATAACGGAATAAGACCATATTTTGTTCAGCTAAGCAAACGCACCTTTTGCTTTTAGTTAATCCAAAATATTTTTTTCATTTCTTTTTTTCGCCAACACAAATTATTTTATTGAATTGAACTTAGTATGAGTCAAAGTCCCATTGCATATCCAGATATACAAGATGCGTCGAAACGATCACATCATGGTTTTTCTTCTTCAATTGATCGATTAGTTGAAATAATATTTGATGAAATAATTTATAATTTAAATTTTTACATTTAATAATTTATTGTACAAATTGAATTCACATATTTATTAAATATTTACATTGATATTATTACGCAAAATCATTGATGTACGGTGTTATAATTTAATTGTGTAATTTGCACTTTATGCATTTAAAGTATCAAGTTTTATCAAGTTCTCACAATATCAACAAAAATTTATAAATAAGATGTAGCAATTCTGCGCGTCATATCATTCTAAAGAAAGCTGTACGCTTGCGCAGTTCTATACGTTTAAATAGATCACAAGAGTTTAGACTTAAATTAAAACATTCAAAATAAAAACCTTAACTCAAACATACAAAAACATTAAATAAATTAAATTAATCGCGCGGCATCAGTGATAGATACCAAAAAGTTATTTAAGGTAGTGAAAAAATAAATTTTTTAGAATAAATTATTTATTTATTTAAAAGAAAAAAAGAATAAAAAACACATTTGCGGAAAAGTGGACCTGATTTATGTGATTTAAATAATTAATTTATAAAGGAATTAACAAATTATTTCGCAATTAAAGTTACTAAGCTGATTAAATTAAGTCCTAACGGATTAATATCTTAATTAATGAATTAATCCAAGAACAAATGTGTTAAGTTATTGCTACTTGTGTTTGAATGTTAAACAACAGTAATTATCTAATGAAAAAATATTTTCTTTGACCTAATTCTTAATATATACAATTGTATATTATTATCGGTTTAAAAATAGATCAAAATCATAGTCTTAAATTAAGTCGATGCATTTAAGCCATATAATCGATACAACAGTTAATTGCATCTGGAAGGCAAGTATGTTTCAATACCATTGAACATTTATGATGTTGGCCAACCACAACTACCATTGACTTAACTGTTTGAATAAAATTATTGTTTTCTTTTAAGTTTAGCATTGGCAAAGATGTTGTTATGAGTAAAAATCGATTTAATTTTACGAAACTTATAATTTTGTCATTTGGGCAAATCCTGAAAAAGATTAACAACCATAAGCAAAAAGTTAAAATCCGTATTTTCGTATAATTTTGATTATAAATACTTAACCTTCTTAACTATGAAAATTTGCAGTCTCTGGTTATTTTCTTTTTATTTTCATAGTTCAGTAAAAAAAAAAAATTTCTGATCAAAAATAAGTGTTTCCCTCATTTTTTGTTTTTTTTTTTAAGTCTCGTTTTTTTTTTGGTGTTTAAAAATTAATGCCAAAAATCAGAAACAAAATTATTGTCGGGGATAAAAAACTATTCAAACTCAAGTATCGGGAAAAATCATTTTTTATATTTTTGTTTTGATATAAAAGTTCGATTTCACTAATCTTTATATTCTTAACAGTAAGTAAGTCTTACGAAAACATTGAAACTTTTCTAAAGAAAACTTTCTGAGGTACAACAGACCAAAATTCGTCTGTAGAAGTTTCCGAGATAAGTATTTGCAAAAAACAGATTTTCACAACCTTTAGAGCTTTAATAACTTTTTACGGGTCGTTGCCGATTTTGAGCTTTTTTTTAAACATCAAAATAAAGAGGTCCCAGGAAAAAAAGAATATAACTATTTAATCAGAAAACCCTTTTGACTCAAAATTTTACTGAACTGTTACTTGTTGTTATGTTATACCTTTTAAAATAATGACGAATTATCTTTCATTTCTTTTTTTTTTCCTATCTTTCTATTTTGCTGAGATCAATAGAAGTACTAATATATAGCAGTTTTATGTTAATTCTCTATTGTGTGAATCGTCTAACATGAAAAAATAAAACTTTTTCGCGACAGAACTGTAAAATGTGCAGAAGAAATTAAGCAAGAATGTTTTTTAAGTGAATAGAAGTCGGTCTTTGAAATAAATAAAAAATTAATTTAATTTTGACAGCTTTTTTTTTATTGCAACGCTCGAATGGTTTTTTTTTATGCTGAAATCTATAGAAATCATCTAAATATCACAAAGATGGTTTGAAAAACATATTTTTGATGAGAATTAGAATGAAATGTTCAAAAAAATCATACTTCCTAAGCCGTTACGATACCAATATCATATTGGTTTTAGATTCATATGTACCTAATTTACTTTTGTCTTCTCTCCATGAAAAATATTTTCAAAATCTAAAAAGTAGGCAGTGGAGCGTTTTATTTATATAAAATAGCCTTATTCACCTTTCCCAAGTAGGTCAGAACATAAAAATCGGTTAAGAAATAACTAAGTTATGGTATTATATATTTTGGAATGTTAAAAAAATACTTACTTCTGAACAGTTATACACAGGGTGCATCGCATAAGGTTACAAAGCATCTGGAAGGTGATAGAGAAGGCCTAGACTAACAAAAAATTGCACCTGGGGGGTCTAAAATGTACCCCTGAGGAGTTATAGGGTTAATACTTATTTTCTGCCTTGTTAGACAAAAAAAAAATGAAAGAAAATTGAACGAGGATTTCAAAAGAAACTCTAAAAGGATATATTTATAACACCTTTTTCATACTAAAATGGCCGCCAAAGTCAAAAAATAGTAAAAAAAATTAAAATATCAACTTTAAAGGTTCAGAACTTTGTGAAACCTTTTAAACCCTATAAACCTTATTTATACACTATCTGAAAGCTCATACAATTAGCTAAAACTTTGCCATAGAAATGTTTTCTCTAAAACGTTAGGGTGATCCAAGAATTTTTTTTTGTAAAACAAGTCAGAAAATCAGTTTTAACCCTATAACTCAGAGGTACATTTTAGGTGCAATTTTTTGTTAGTCTAGGCTTTCTCTATCACCTCCCAGAAACTTCGTAACCTTATGCGATACACCCTATATACCACCTTGGTTTTTATATGAAGCAATCCACGCCAAGTGTACCAGCTTAACATTTTTTTTCTCTGATTTTGCTCAAATTTGGCAATATGGTAGATCCGGTGTGCAAGAACAACAGTCCGGATTTGGTCCTTTGTTGTTTAAATACATGGTGTTGAAGTTGGCGTTTTTAGTCATTTTCATGAAAAATGTGTTTTTTCAAAAATGTAAAGCTTACACTAAAGCTTGTAAATTGATAAATCTAAGTTACTGGTCCCATTCATTTTGAAGTGTTCTTTTTATAAAAAAATATTTCTTGTTGAAAAAAATTTTTTTTTACCTAAATTTTTCACACTTAAAAATACTTTTGAATTTTTTTCAAAAAACCCCCTTAGATTTTTTTTAAAAGTACTTTAAATTAAAGCATAATTTTTAAGCTTTAAAATGATGTATGACTCAAGATGGGATTCGGAGGTTACATGGGAGTTTGGCTTTTGAACGCCCGCGGAAGGCAAAAATCTTTTTTTACTCAAGAGGAAAGCATCTTACGAAAAAAGTGTACTTGACATAAAATGCTTAGAATCATCAAGGAAATAAGTGTGAAATTTTTTGAGAAAAAAAGATTTTTGCCTTCCGCGGGCATTCAAAAGCCAAAAACTCCCATGCAGCGTCCGAATCCCATCTTTAGTCATACATTATTTTAAAGCTTATAAATTATGCTTTAGTTTAAAGTACTTTTAAAGAAAATGTAAGAGGGTTTTTTTAAAAAAAATTCAAAAGTATTTTTAAGTGTAAAAAATTTTAGTGAAAAAAAAAATTGTTTTCACCAAGAAATATTTTTTTATAAAAAGAACACTTTAAAATGAATGGGGCCAGTAACTTAGATTTATCAATTTACAAACTTAAGTGTAAGCTATAAGTTTTTGAAAAAACACCATTTTCATGAAAATGACTAAAAACGCCAACTTCAACACCCTGTATTTTAACAACGAATGGTACTTGGACCAAATCCTCCCGGATTGTTGTTCTTACACACCGGATCTACCATATTGCCAAATTTGAGTGAAATCGGAGAAAAAAAATTTTGAGCTGGTACACTCTGCGTGGATTGCTTCATATATGAAAATTAATTTTGGTTTCTTTCCATAAAAAAATATGTTGGAAGATCTAATAAGTTGGACTTAAGAAGTACTAAAAATAATAGGGGGTCCAAGATTTGCTTATTTTTGATTAAACAGAGGTGGACAATAATCTTACGAAATAGAAAAAACAGACAAATTTCTGGATCTAATTTTACGTCTAACGTGAAATTGATTTGAAGTGTAAAGGATTTTCTCAATTTCAAAAGATTACACAGGCCTACAAAAAATTTTACCAGAAACCAGACTATACTTTTCCGATTTATTTTGACGTGCTGAATCCAAATCCGGGGTCAGAATTGCTCTATTAGCTGAGGTTACCGAGATATCCTAACCTGAAAGTGCTAAAAACACTGTTTTGGCCTATATTTACGCTTATATATCATCGCCTATCGATTTTTACTCCAAAACCTGTATACATCATCTTAAAGTATGACCCTTAATCTTTTAAATGCCGTTGAGTATGCTCAAATATCTTTTTTTTTTTCACTGAAATATGCCACTTTGAAAAATTCAAACTTTATGAATTTATGTATGTGAACAATCCAAACCCAGCCTACACCCACACACTCATGAGGTTTGAATTTTTCAAAGTGGCATATCTCAGTGAAAAAAACAGATATTTGAGCAAACTCAACGGCATTTAAAAGATTTAGGGGTCATACTTTAAGATGATGTATACAGGTTTTGGAATAAAAATCGATAGGCGATGATATATAAGCGTAAATATAGGCTGAAACGGTGTTTTTAGCACTTTTACGTTAGGATATCTCGGAATCCTGAGCCAATAGAGCAATTCCGACCCCGGATTTGGATTCAGCACATCAAAAAATACATCGGAAAAGTATAGTCTGATTTCTGGTAAAATAAATTTGCCAAATTTTGTAGGCCTGTGTTATTTTTGTCCCTCTGTTAAGTTGTAGCTTAACAGTACACTTTGTTATTTAGTTCCTGAATTCTAATTTTAATTTTTAATAATAATTTTGAAAGAATTTTGCATGTATGGGGGAGAGGGGATCCAAAATCATTGAAAATCTGCTTACATAAACTTGAACGGCCCTGTTTTGGTTATTAAATATCTAGGTTATGGATGTTTGTGTATCAGCATCAGCCGATTTGGGTATTTTGACCACCCCTCCAAAATCCCCAAAAAAGATCTAAATTTTTTTTTATAAATTTCATAAGTTTTGGTT
The DNA here is from genome assembly GCA_951812925.1 of Calliopum simillimum. Classification (NCBI taxonomy): domain Eukaryota; kingdom Metazoa; phylum Arthropoda; class Insecta; order Diptera; family Lauxaniidae; genus Calliopum; species Calliopum simillimum. The sequence continues at coordinate 38,157,740 of OX638369.1, forward strand.
TCAAACGGAATCACGGACAAAATTTCTGCAAAATTCGGGAGAATCAAATCAAATTTTGCTACGAGCTGTCCATTAGACTGGTTTAAAAGTTAAAGTTACTCGGAATTTTGTTCCGCGGACAAAAAAAAAATTGTTAAGTCAGCACCATGTAAATGTTGATTAATTTCTGTAGTTTTAGAGATATTGACAATTCAATAAAATCTTAATTTTCTACCTTGAATAGACAATCACACTTAGGGGTCTGCACAAGACGTCTTGTTTGTGTTTTAAGACATTTCGTTTCAAGATACATTATATTTTGTACCCGTTTTTTATTTATCAAATACTTTAGTTCAGTGTCGTATGTAAATGTCTTGACAGAACTAGAATTTGAAAGAAAATAAACAAATACTGTGCTAATTTGTCTTGTTTGATTTGTTTCAGTTATTTTAGTTACATACTTTGTTTACTCTCTCTTTCTCTCTCTGTCGCAAAAATGTATGAAAGCTACTACAATTCTGCAAGTGTTACCATGTCATAAATTTTATTGTGGTTTCTCTACTCGCACGTTTTACAGTGACCTGAAGTATTTGTTTTTATAAAATAGAGTTCACTGATGTATTTTTCAGAACCAAGTTTATTTTTCACACTGATAAAACAAGGCAATGTAAATAGTGTCAAAATGAAATCAGTGTACACGATGATTTGAATCTTGCATTTTTTGGATCAAATGCATCAGTTCAGTGTAAAATGTGGGTGTAAAAAAAGTACACTTTATTTCAAGATGTCTTGTGCAGACCCCTAAATCACACTGCTCCTGAAGCATCATTAAGTTCATCTAAAATGGCAACGTATACTGAATGTTTCCGAGTGTTTGTAATGTTATTCTGATGAAATATCACTTTCAATCAAAATCGTAACTGATTTCTTTTTAAAAATATCTCGATTTTTCTAATTGGGGCATTTTCCCATACAAAAAGAAAAAAAAAAATTTAACTACATTAAACAAAAATTAAAATAATCACAATCGATGTGTTTTGTGATGCTAAACGCGAATCCAACCTCAGAATTGCTCTATCGTGTATGGTTTATGAGATATTGTAACCTAAAGACCAAAAAAAGTCGTTTTTGCCATTGTTTGAAGCTATATAACTATGTAACATATCATTTATTCGTCAAATGTTGCTTAAATACTTCAAAGCCCCAATCTTTTCCTTTAAAACCTAATTTAAATTATATTTATATTTTCATGCTTCTAAGAGATATCGTAGACCGAAATATTGTCAAATCGGGTTTTTTGCACTTTTGTGTCTTTTTAGGTTAGTATATCTTTGAGGAAAAAAAAGATGTCAACATAATTTAAATTAGGTTTTATTTTAATTTTTGTTTAATGTAGTTAAAAAAATTTTTTTTTCTTTTTGTATGGAAAAATGCCCCAATTGGAAAAATCGAGATATTTTCAAAAAGAAATCAGCTACGATTTTGATTCAAAGTGATATTTCATCAGAATAAAATTACAAACGCTCGGAGACATTCAGTATACGTTGCCATTTTTGACGAACTTAATGATGCTTCAGGAGCAGTGTGCAATAGCTCTTAAACTACAGAACTTACGAGTCAGTCTATTCTGCATACTACAAACTGAATTTTGAATTTCTTACAACTACCAAGTATCAAACGGCACACTGTGCCGAATAATTTTGTTAGTATATTATTTTGAAGTATATGTTAGGATGGGTCATTCCCCGTCTGTAGATAATTATTAGCTATTTATGGCTTATCTTCATGATAAGTTTAGTTAAAATTATTAACGTATAATATATTTATGCGAAAATATAATTCAGTACTTAAGTTGTTTCGGTAACAAAATTAACTTTTATGCTACCAAAAGTTAAAGGTGATAACACAATGTACGCATTACGACGAATAATTTTTTATATTACGCATTTAAGAAAGCAATTAGAAAAAAAGAAAATTTTTTGTTTATTAACCCTAAATGTCACATTAAGTATTAAGCAACATGTCTTCAAAACCTCAGACATATTAAGTAAGGTAATGTACAATAATAACAAAATTCGATTATAATAAAATTACGTCATTAGTAAGATATGTACTTTTGTATCAAGCTGTAATTTTATATTTTTAATTAAGTACTCTGTTTTGTAAAAAAAAAAAATTCCAAGATTTGGGAACAACATTCAATAGACTGGAACACAAAAGTATACAAATGATGAGAGGCATCATTAGCATAAATCAAAAATAGTAATTAGGTAGTTCAAAATTATACTCGTATACATGTGTAATCAAATTGATTTTTGCTGACATTTTTCGGAAACTGTAGGTTCTCTTACGAAGCACTTTTGGAAGCAATCACGTTAGTTTTCTTTAAAATTTTAAATGGAAATCATTCTACTATGGTGTTGTGATATTAAACTTTTTGTATTGAATTTTTCATAACTATTACTTGTTCGTATTGTCTTATTTTAATAGCATTTGCTATATCCTGCATGTTAAATTCATGAATCTATCCAAGGATAAAATTTTTAAAAGAAAAGGTTTTGTACCACTACATCTGATTAATATTAAATTGATTAATCTTACTGTCCACGAATCTGTAAAATTTTCATCTAACATTAATGAGTCCTCTGTAGTGGTGGTAAGAGTCCAATCGGAAAAGTTTGAAGGCAGAGTTTTACAAGGAAGATTGTGGCTATTCGATGTCATTGAAAAAATGGAGCTACCACATTTCCTGGAACTGCACGATAAGCCTGAAAACAGCGCTTTCTGCAACTTGAAGCAGGGATATCTCAAAATTTGATGGTGATGGCTAAATTCTGACCTCGGATTCGTTTTTAGCACATTGAAAACCATACCGTATGGTACCTCAACTTTCTACTACAGGACTTTTTTTTTGTGGTCCTGTGTTATGAGTCGATCTTCCCCATCTGTTCATCATCTCCAGTACCGTTTCGTCTGACATTTTCTTGAAATAAGTAATACGACATTGGTGGTTTGACGCTGTCATCAATATAATCTGTGTGCATCAATGAGCTTTTCCTAGCTAATTCATCTGCCTTTTCACTTCCTGGGATATTTTTATGACCGGATACCCAGCACTGTTCTTAATTGTGTTGTTCATTAAGAACCTGAAGCTCTCTAAGACAACGGCTGACTACTTCAGATCTTATATCCCTATTTTGCAAACCTTGATGGCAGCTTGACTGTCGATGTAAATGGATATAAGAAATGAGATCGAAAAAATCTTAACACACGTTTTACCTAATAATTTTTTTTTGGGTGTAAAATTTAAAAATTTCTTTGATCTATTTATCTTTGAAAAATATGTCAGGTATTATTTTTAATGACAAACATGTTGATTTGTTGTGAGTTTGATCAAAATGAGTGAAAAAAAAAGAAGTACGTCTTAAAACTATTAAAAATTTTCAAAAAAATCCAAATTGGTCTTACAAAAAATTGGCCAAAGGATTGAAGGTCTGCCGTCAAACTGTTTCTAATGTTATGAAACAGTTTCAGGAGAATTTGACCATCGATAGGAAACCTGGTTCAGGAAGAAAACAAGGACTACATGATATTGGGAAAGCCAAGAAAATTTAAAGCATATTGAAAAGATCTTCAAACACATCTGCTAGAAAAGCTGCCCGGTTAGCCCAGTGCTCTGAGTATTTGGTGCTTAAAGCCAATGCAGGTTTGAAAACATACAAAGTCCAAAAAGTTCCAGACAGGAATGCTGCAAAAAATTTATACGCCAAAAGTAGAGCTCAGAAATTAAAATCGAATTTTATACAAAAATATTCATGTTGTATAATGGACGACGAAACGTTTGTACTGGCAGATTTTACGCAGCTTCCGGGTCAAAATTTTTATGTTGCTGAAAGAATGTTTGAAAAAAAGACTTCTTCCTTTTATAAGAGAGCACAATGTGTCCACATATATATGGCCCGATTTCGCATCATGTCACTACGGCTCTGGAGTGGTACCAAAGTAATAACATAGTTTTTGTACCAAGAGAGGCCAATCCTCCAAATTGTCCAGAGCTAAGGCCAGTGGACAGATATTGAGCTCTTGTGAAAAGAAACGTAAAGAGCACAAAAAGGTGTCCCAAAATATCGAAGATTTTAAAAGGAGATGGGCAAACTGTTCCAATAAGGTGTCTGAAACAACTATCAAATCTCTAATGGAAGGCTTACCAAAAAAGGTCCACAAGTTCATAAATAGTAGTTAGAACTATAAAAGTTATATTTTTCTGTAATTGGTAAAATATTATCAATTAAATAAAAAAAAAATTAAAAGTCTAAGATCAACCGTTTGAAAATTATTGAATTTTACATTTGGTAAGATTTTTTCGATCTCGCTCCTTATCAGTAGGTGATTTACCCCTCATCGCTATCAACCTGGCCGCCCTGCTATCGCAAATACTTCCGCTTGAGCACTTATCAGATAGTCTTATAAACTCGGAGAGATTAATTGCGTTGAAGAAAATTCCGCAACCAGTTCCGATATCCATTTTAGACCCATCCGTATATACCCAATGGGGAATGGAGCGCATCAATAGCGCTTCTGAAGCGCTCTAAAGCAGCAGTGAAGCGCATTTCTCTCGTTGCCAAAAGCGCTGAAATTAACATTGGCATGTCATTGGAACGAAGCGCTTCGCTCTCGCTACCAGAAATGCTCTTTGGATGCGCATCGCTCTCGCATCCAGAAATGCTCTTTGGATGCGCATCGCTCTCGCTACCAGAAATGCTCTATGGATGCGCATCGCTCTCGCATTCAGAAATGCTCTTTGGATGCGCTTCGCTCTCGCTACCTATAGCGCAGAAAATATGCGCATACAAATCAGCTCTTTGGATGCGAGAAGGACGCGCATCGCTATTGCATCTTGGAGATGCGCATCGAAATTTTCTGTTGGGTACTTTAAAGTGGAGTCGTTAAGTACATTTTTTTCTCCCATTGTTCATTTGACATATGCTTGTGTGGTAGCAAATGTAATGTCATAATGTCAATTGGCTGCCAATTTGTTACAAATGAAAAAAAATTGGGCTCTACTTCCACACTTAGTTTATTTGAAGATGTGAAATTGATGATTTTAAATTGAAAAGATGTTATCGGTAAAATGAACACATCCTGCCTTAATACATTTTTTTGCTCGTTTCAACGCATTTTGAATTATTTTCAAATTGATGATTTTGACTTTCAAGACTTGAGAAGTTTGTGGTTTACACCATTGCGTATTGTTGACTAATTCCATTTTCTTTTTACAAAATAAAAGTTAGAGCATTATGATTTTTGACCCTATTTGCATAGATAATGGCGCATTCACATTATGACATTATTTAAGCTAAATTGTTTGTGATTAAATAGGAAACAAGATTGAAATGGCCATAAGTTTTGCAAATATTACGATAAATTGTACATTTTTTCACCATTTTTAGGGCAAAACTTTATATTTTCAGAAAAGGTTACATATTTTAAGTATGATAATTTTATATTGAACTTATTACATATTTTACTTGAGTCGAATTCGCATGTCAATAATTTTTTAACGTGAATATCGTGAAAGCCTGAACTAAGCCCTTAAAAAATAATCATCTTACTTGAATTGCGTTTCGTGCCTAAAACCTGTCAATGCTACAATTTTTGGCAAATCGGGGACGCTAAGGCTTAGTTTTAAGTGGCGGCATAATATCCACACATAAACCAAAAAGTTCCATAGTGATCCAATATCATCCAGGACGTAGATTCACGTAGATGTAATTATTTCATTGGTTTTTAGCCTTCGTCAGGCTTGAGCGTAAGGGCGAAGGGCAGTTTAGAAATACCTAAATTTTTGCATAAGTTTTTCATGAACATTTAGGGGCAGTATAATAAACATATAAGAGTATACTACATACATACGTAGCATTTCATTCAAAACTATTTTTTAACTTTAAGGAAGGTTTTAATTTCGAAATCTATTCTTTTTGCAGAATCAGTATTCTATTCAAAACCAAAAAAAGTACAAAAAATGAAAAAAATATGTAAAGGAAATTGTAAATCAGCATTGGGGCTGTCACTTGGTATATGCCTCACAGCGTGTGGACTGGTGTATGCTATTTTGGAAGAATCATTTGTTAACTATCTAATGAAACAGGTAAATACTTAATGGAATAATAATTAAAATTAATAAGAACTACAATGCCATATCTACTTAGATGATTCCATTGCGACCTGATGGCGAGCTATATCAAATGTGGAAGGAACAATCTGTAAGAGTTGCACTTGATTATTATTTGTACAATTGGACTAATCCTGAAGATTTTCGCAACGCGAGCATAAAACCAAAATTTCAACAACTAGGGCCATATCGTTTTATAGAGAAATCTGAAAAATTTGACATTGTATGGCATCCAGAAAATGATACAGTAAGCTATCGGAAGCGTAACTTTTATTACTTTGATGAAGAAGGAAGCGTTGGAAAATTAAATGATATGGTGACAACGCTTAATTTTATTGCAACTGTAAGTGCATAAAGCGCAATTTCTAAGCAGGGATAAATATTTAGTAATTTTATCTCATATTCTAGGCTGGCATTCAAAAGTCTGAGCAATGGAGTTATTTTCTACAAGGTGTGGTAAGATACGCTCTAAATGTGTACGGTGATCGCTTGTATATCAGGACAACTGCGGAAGAGCTGCTATATAAAGGTTATCCGGATTTATTATTGAATTTGGGGCAAAAAGCGCTACCAATGTTAGAAAATGAGATAATTCCATTTGACAGATATGGTTATGCTTACAAGGTATGTAATATTTTCAAGTTAAAAGAATTCATTGTCACATTTTCTCTCTCTTTTATATTGCTCTAGCGTAATGGTAGTGCCGATATTTGGGGTCATTACAATATACACACTGGTGCTAAGGATTTATCTCAAATTGGAAATATTCACACATGGAATTTTAAGACGCGCACTAATACTTATAAGTCCGAGTGTGGCATGGTCAACGGTACAGCAGGAGATTTTCAATCTGTCAATTTGAATAAAACTGAGAGACTAACATATTTTGTTCCCGATTTATGCAGAAGTATATCAGTAGATTTCGATGAAGAGCTCAATTGGGACGGTGTAACAGGCTATAAATATATTCTTGGAAAGCGTGCAGTGGATAATGGTAATATACTAAAAGATTTTCTTACAAAATTTTGTATCTTTGCATGAAAAGCGATATTAACTGAACTCATTACAGGCACAATATATCCAGAAAATAAATGCTTTAATAATGGAGCGCCCATACCATCTGGATTACTAAGTGTTGGACCCTGTTGGCTTAATACAGCCATATTTGTCTCGTATCCACATTTTTACAATGCCGATCCAATTTATCTTGAAGCCGTAGAAGGATTACAACCAAAAAAGGAACTACATGAAACATATGTGGTATACGAGCCGAAAACGGGCTTGACACTAGAAATCAATGGAAAGCTACAACTTAATACGCTGGTAGTACCACAAAAAAATATGCCGTAAGTACAGCGAATACTTTTTGCATATATTTTAAGCTAAATGTGTGCTCCTCCTTTACTTTCAGTCTATTCAAAAATATACCAAGTTTGTATTTTCCACTCTTCTGGGTTGAAATGCGTTTGCGCATGCCACCAACATTTGTCACACAACTATGGATCTTTAAACTTTTTGTCGATGGCGGTGGAAAAGTTTTCAGTGGAATTTGCTGTTTCATAGGATTAGCATTGATAGTGCGTTTTATCAAACTTCAATTTTTCCATAATAGAGTTCAAGTGGTGCATTTTAATCCACTTCATAAGATTCATCATTATCAGGAGGGCAAAACTCCCGGGAAAGATGTTAGCATAGAAGATGGCAAATTTCCATTGCTGAAAAAGTCTGTTTTGGATGTAAGAATAGATGCAAATTCGGCACAAACTGATAAAGTTTTAAGGCCTTTAACCAGCTCTTTGTCAACAATGACTTCTATTACTACGTACTCCAACTTAAGTGATGGCGGTGAATAGGCTTATTTTTTAGTTTTCACAAATGTATTGGTGCAATAGCTTTAAGTACCTAAATGTTAGTTATAAGTTTAAAATTAATTAATTTTTTTAATAACTTAGTTATAAGTACATAAAACATAATGTTATGTTATTTAATTCATAGTTTTTTTTCGGTATGAGTTCGTAATTTAGTTTATATTATAATACATTTAAAATGCAAATATATATAAATGTTAATACTTGAGTACACAGCGATACTTTAACCAAACAGACTTGTTCCAGGTAAACCCGTTGCTGGTTTTCATAAAACCTTTTATAAAACCGATATTAACAAGATTTTTAAGTTTTTGTGTTCATGCTTGAATGTCAGCTTATCTAATATAAAAAGAATATCCAGATCATCACAAAAAACATTTAATTTTATTTCCTAAATCTACGAATTTTGCAGTCTGGGCTAAGGCGGCCAATTCTGCGGGATAGTTTCGCATTTCATGCATTTGTCCCGCAGTATTTTTTCATCCCGGAAAGTCTCGGAATTGCGTAATTATGTCCCGCATTTGCTCATATTGGATATTTTTATTTATTTTTAATCTCAATCCAAATTTGTATAATCTCAAACCTTAATACGCTTAATCTTTGCGTGCACTTACACCGTTCGACACAAAAAAAAAACACATGAGAAAATCCAAAAAATTCTTAAAGTAGACGTTAAAAAAAAAATACCCGTGTCTCGTGGTTTTTCCACATTTTTTTTTAATCGATTTTTGAAGTTTTTTTATCCGCTGCTCATGAAAAAAACAAAAATACCGAATTTTTGTGTTAAATCGATGAATTTAACTATATGATCCTTACATTTGAGGTGTGTTATGTGTTCAGCAATTTTATGCAGTTTATTGCGGGGAATATTTTTGTAGAAAATTTTAACCCTGCACAACCTCCACATGTGGGTCATTTTTGCCCTTTTCTTAAAAAGGTACAAAAATAACACCTAAAACGGTGGAATATTGAGACAGTATGTATTACAGAAATATTTGCTATGCAATTTCACTACTAGTTGTTGAACACTAAAAAAAGCAAAATTTTATCCCGAAAGCAAAAAAATCGTTAAAATCAGTAAGCAGTTCTAACAATAAATATTTTCCTAATTTCACCCCACTGTAAAACTCCAAAATTACATTTTGGACAAAATTCGTTCTCACAAGATCATAACGAAATCACACAAGGATCATTTTCCTAGAATACATTAGCATATTATATCCTGTTCTTATGGGTCTTTTTGACCCCTTTTTCTAAAACTTAGCCACAATGGGTTAAAAAAATTTGCAAAAATATCCTCCAAAAATTTCAAGAGTTGCCAAAGAGGAAAAATTCTTAAAACTTAAGGTAAGCGCGTCAGGGATGTAATTAATATGCAATGTGAAAAGTCCCAATTGATTTTAACGATTTTTTTGGTTTCGGGCTCAAATTTCGACCTTTACGAGTTTAAAAACTAGTAGTGAAATTTGATAGCGAATATTTCTGTAGTACATACTGACTCAATATTTCCCTGTTTTGGGTGTCATTTTTGCACCTTTTTAAGAAAAAGGCAAAAATGACCCACATGTCAAACAGGGCTAAAATTTTCTACAAAAATATTCCCCGCAATATCCTGCATAAGTTTGCTGAACACATGATACACCTCAGATGTAAGGACCATATATGCGGTATTTTTGGTTTTTTCATATACAGTGGATAAAAAAACTTAAAAATTCATTAAAAAAAATGTGACGTGCTGGAGAAAAACCACGAGAAACGGGTAGTATTTTTTTTTAACTTCTACTTTAACAATTTTTTGGATTTTGTAATGTGTTTTAAAAAAAGTTCGAAATATGTAGTTCCAAAGTGTTATCATTTTTGAAATGGCCGGATGTACAGCAGACATATCAATAGCTATTGGTGTATATACCTTTGGCGGCTAAGACTTTAAACGAAGAACCACGACTTCCTAAAGAGATGGGAGGAGGTGAAGAACGATACAGAACTACGATGGATTGAACGACGAAAGAAACATCGCTGAAAGTTAGTGTATTACGTGCAATGCTTGTTGTAAAATTTAACATGAGCTGTTGCGAAAACTTTTATAACATTCTAAACAAAAACCCTTGTGAAAAATATAATTTCTTTCCCCTCCCCCCCTTCCCCTCATCAACATCACAATAATGTTCCGCGTTGACTTTTGTGAAAGTTGGCCGCCATAGTCTGGACTAAGTTTTTCTTCAGCGTCTTTTCTGTATTCTTGCAATGCTTCAGTTTCGTATAACTAATAATAGCGAAACTGTTCGAGATAGAAGAATGAAATTGGATAACAGAGACAGTATTGGTAGCATCTAGACATTGTATGTTGAAAACGGGCGTGATTGGGTCAAGGACACGCCTACCTCGCATATAGCGAAAAGTTTGAAATCGGCTTAACATCGCGAATGGTTGAAGCACAAAAGTAATATTTGATATCTGGGAGTAACATTAGTAGCTCCTAGCTACTCGTTGAAAATGAGCGTGATCGGGTTAAGGACACGCCCATCTCCCATACAGTCCAAAATTTGAAATCGCCAAAACTTCGGAAATATTTCAAGTACAACAATAATATTTGATATCTGAGATATAACTAGAAGTGTATAGCTATTAGTTGAATTAGTGATCGGTTCAAGCACATGCCCACCTTCTATATAACCCGAAATTTCCAACCACTATAACTTCGGGAATATTTGAAGTACAACAATAATATTTGATATCTGAGAAGCTACTTCAAAAACCCCCTGGCCACAATTTTGTCGTGATATAATTAGTTTTTGAGAAAATTGTCCGCCATTATGGATCCGCCATTTTGTTTACAAAAAATTTGATGTCAAATTTTGAAACCAACGGCCTTAAAACTCCAATATCCGCAATTTTGTTGTGATATAACCATTTTTTTAAAAAATTATCAACTATTTCGGATCCGCCATTTTGTTTTCAACAAATTTTATGTCGAATTTTTTAATAAGCAGTCTCCAAAACTCCCCTAGCCTCAATTTTGTCGTGATATTATAATTTTTTGAGAAAATTTTCCACCATTTTGGATCAGCCATTTCGAATTTAAAAAAATGCGACCCCAAAAACATGAAATCTGATATATATTTTTATTAAAAACAATCAGGAAATTATTAGGCTAGAATATCATTCTAGACCACTGTGTGGCGCCAAACGTTTGAATGAATGTATGGTTGTTGCATTGGATTTCTCAAGAGCTTTTCTTTAACGAGAAGTAAAATCATCGAAAGCCTGCAAGCGAGAATTTTACACGCTAAAAAACTTTTTTCATCGAGACGGTTTGCTTTTTCTCGAACTACGGGGAAGTTTTACGTCAGGTCAAGTGTAATGGTTAGCACTCTGAACCTTGATATTTCAAAAACGTTTAATCGAGTGTGGCCCTTGCCTTGATATCAAAACCTTGCATATGGTGGATAATGAGTTTCTGCAGTGGTTAACCATTGCACTGGTCTACAAATTTTGAAAAAATTTCGACTAGAGAAGAGGATGATGTTTCTTAAGTAATTTGGGTGCGCTGAATTCAAATCTGGCTCCAGAAATGTGCCATCAGGTCTAGTTCTCTTTATATAAGGTTATTTATGTTCGTTATACTACTCATTAATAATTAATTAATGATATAGGTAATTGTATCTCGAACTCTGGGTATTTGTTGTATGCAGATGATTTAAAAATCTTTAAAAGGATTCGCACTGTCCTTGATGTTTTTGAACTTCAATGTGATCTGAATAAAGTCGTGTGCTGGCTTCAAAGAAATCGTCTGTCCCTTAATATAAATAAATGCTCACAAATCTCTTTTTCAAAATCATCCAATAAATTTCCATCTTCGTATTATCTTAGTGGGAAAAATTTGGTATCTGTGGATAAAATTTTGGATTTAGGTGTTATGTTTGACTCTGCTTTTGCGTTTGTAGAGCATGTCAATTACATAATTCCTAAAGTTTATTCTATATTAGCTTTTATTAGGAGAAACTGTTCAGATTTTTCTAACCCTTATACTTTGAAGGTATTATTTACCTCCTTTGTAAGATCGAGGCTCGAATATGCATCATTTATTTGGAATCCTTTCTACGCTGTACATTCTGGTCGTATTGAACGTGTACAAAGAAAATTCTTGAAATTTGCCTTACGTACTTTAAATTTTTCTGAGCCGTTTCCATCTTATTCAGCTCGCTGTTTGTTGCTGAATTTAAAGTCTTTAGAAAGTAGACGTATTATTCAATTTTTAATGTTTATCTACGATATTATTGGTGGCAATATTGACTGCGATGTACTGTTAGATAAAATTTCTTTTAATGTACCGTTGAGGGCACTGCGCAATGTTTCCTTCTTTTATACCAAGGTTCATAGAACAAATTATGCTCTCAATGAGCCTATTAATAGAGCTTTATTAGAATTCAATAAACTAAGTACTAATATAATGGTTGATTTTTGTTTTAGTAAAGAAAAGTTTAAAAATATCTTATTATCTTTTTATACTTAATTTATTTTTTGTTATTCTTAGGTTATTTAATTGTAAATATAAGTCATACTCTGTTGCTAGTCTGTAAGGATTTTGTCCATAGACTGAATAAATGAAATGAAAATGTACAAAAAATTCATTCTGTATTTTTTTGGACAAAAGCATGCTGGGAGACTATTTCTGGACTCTTATACGTGAAACGGACCCAACAACATACAAACGATGTTCAAACACTGCCATTCACTCTTGAATTGTTAAACTTTTTCAAATAAATTAAAGGTTTTTCTTGAAAAAAAAAATGTGTTATTGTGTTTCGAAAACCAGACCTGAGATAGAAAAACCGATTGCAGATTTGAATTCAGCGCACTAAATAACCCTAGGAACACTATTTGGTGCTCCAGTCAAAAATCGTGTAGACAAGTGTTATGTATGTATACAAAAGTATTATATTGGACGGTGTCACATTGAACGAACACCCCATCAATTCTGTAGCTCTCCACAGGGCTCTGTCCTATCTCCTTCAACCATTTTGTTTTGAACAATGATATTCTGTCAACAACATTCAACGCAGGTTCATTCGTCTAACAAAACTCAATGTTGTCAAATAAATTATACCGTTCATCGCCTTAATGTAGCTGGCGAAGATTCATTCACATTCTAGGCATATCGGTTCAGTTAGACCCTAGGTGAACAGATCAAGTGTTCGATGTGTAATAAAAAGCGGTCAGTTTTTAAAAACTGTGTAAGAAATGCTAATTTTTTATAAAATCTCAATAAGGTCAATTGCGCGCGACCTTTGAGTTGGGTCTTCAAAAATCACTTGGAGCTGCTAGATCAAGTTCAGCGACGTTTGACGAATAAATGTGAACAACGATCCCCCTGAGCAACGACGTATTATTCGAGTACTGACATATTTTTTTTTCTTATATGTTGTTAACATCTTAAAATGGAAATCACTGTGCGAAGTAGAATAAATTTTGCAATGAAAATACAAATGAATTTACTTAGAAAATGTTTAATTCTAGAACCCTTTATATTGCAATCAATCGCCTTAATTAGGAACAAAATTGATTCAAAATGTATAAAAAGGACTTATAACTTGAAGACAGTCATACTTAATAGCGCATTCTAAGTCAATTGTATTCTGCTGCGCTCACCTAACCTATAGCAGGAAAGCCCCTATGTTGCACGTTGTCTTATTGACACTAAAAATAAATTGAATTTAATTCACGATAAATATTGTTTGCAATATTGGACTTGAAGCAATATTTTTTTAGCCAGAACATGATTGATTTAATAGAATTATTACTATCATAATTTATATTTTTCCTACGAAGATAAGAATTATCTAATGAGTCAGTCAACCTGGTTAAGGTGTGACTCCTTGAAAAATGAATTTCCGTTTTAAATGAAGCTCTTACATTGACACAAGGTAATAAAACAATCTTATCAAAACTAACGAGATAGCCTTATTTGGAGTATTTGAACATACAATGTATATACTCGTAAGTATTGATATCAGTAAGCCTAAAGCAAAATTTGAACCCAAGACTTTTAAGTTCTTATCATATGTACATAGTAGGTACCGATTCAATTTTCAGAAACTTTTTATCAGAAAAGTTTTATTTTCTAACCTTTTTTGTATTTTTGTAAAGTATATGTATTTGATGAAAAAAATGAAGCTGTGTGTGGAAAAGATAATTCAATATTAATATCTTATTTTAAAGACATGTGACTCCTTAAAAAAAAACATAAGAAATAACAAATAGATACAATTATAGTCATTTTCAACGCAATTTTTTTGCTCTTGAATCTGAAACCGGCCCACACTGGTTCAAAATCCTTAAAAGCTGGCCAAAAGTCGAAAAACAAAGTTTTTTTAAATTAACTTTTTATGAACCGTATTGTCTAACAGATATCCATAGACCTCAAAAAATTTGTAAGAAAGATCCAGGTATTCCTACTATGCTCTTGGGATCTCTCCAAAAGTACGCTTCTCAGGCGCAAAATTCTGTGACTACAAAATAAATATTTAGTGTTCATTGTAAAAATTGTGTGGTTATTTTAAAACTGAATCGATTTTAATGTTTGAATATGGAATCTCTTTGAAAAAGAAAATGCTATCGAACCTCTAAATTCAAAACTTGCAATAATTTATACTTTTTTGACAGTTGTGATTAACTTAAAATCAAATTATTTTACAAAATCAGTTTGCAATGGTTATGAAAAAAGGCCACGTCATACCACCTAGATTTTTTGGATTTAAGAAGATTGAAGCCTTTTCTAACAAATATAAAAAAATTGAGGTGCCCTTTTTTGCACCTTTTGTTTGACGCGATTTTTTCTGAAGCACCCATAGGAAAATTTAATTCATATTGCTTACCAAGTGTCAATATATTTTGCTCGCCTGATAGCCCAGGAAAATAAGACATTTTCTGCGAAAAAATTCCCAGTGGAAATTTTTCACCGGAATTGTCTTTATTTATGCATGATACACAAACTGTGAAAAGTCCATTGCAAAATCGTGTGCGCATAAAAAGTTATTAAGGCTCAAAGGTCGCTCAAATCAGTTTTTTGCAAATATCTCGCTAATGCTAACTTTTACAGAAAAATGTTGGTCTCCAATTTTGTAGCACAGGAAATTTCCTACAAAAGTACGTTAAAAGTATTTGCGTACGACTTCTAGTTTAGCAGATCACCCAATTTAAAAAGTTGTTAACAGTTATGATATGAAATACTACCTATGAGTTCATATTAAAATATCTTACTTTTTAAATTGCAATAACTCTTTAATGAGAAGTTGTACAAACAAAATTAAAATGCCGTTTGAAACATAATTTAATTTTCTATATACCGTACAAAATTTTTTTTTCGAACGGCTCATGACCTTACAAATATTCTTGAATAACCGTTAAGGCTTCGAAATTACTGGTTTCTTAAGGATATCTGCGAATTGGTAAGTACTACGATAAAAAGTAATGGGACTAAATTTGTAGAGAATTACAATATCTACAAAAAATAATCGATATGTGTACACATAGAAGTAACCGTTTAGAAAATATTCCAAAAAAACCCTTAAAATGCCAAAAAACCGGTTTCTATTGAATATCTTCTATACGGTTACTTCTATGTGTACACGGATTGCTTATTTTTTGTAGATCTTGTAATTCTCTACAAATTTGGTCCCATTACTTTTTATCGTAGTACTTACCAATTCGCTGATATCCTTAAAAAACCAGTAATTTCGAAGCCTTAACGGTTATTCAAGAATATTTTTCGGTCATGAGCCGTTCGCAAAAAAATTTTGTACAGTATATAGAAAATTAAATTATCTTTCAAACGGCATTTTAATTTTGTTTGTACAACTTCTCATTAAAGAGTTATTGCAATTTAAAAAGTAAGATATTTTAATATGAACTCATAGGTAGTATTTCACATCATAACTGTTAACAACTTTTTAAATTGGGTGATCTCCTAAACTAGAAGTCGTACGCAAATACTTTTAACATATTTTTGTAGGAAATTTCTTGTGCTACAAAATTGGAGACCAACATTTTTCTGTAAAAGTTAGCATTAGCGAGATATTTGCAAAAAACTGATTTTAGCGACCTTTGAGCCTTAATAACTTTTTATGCGCACACGACTTTGCAATGGACTTTTCACAGTTTGTGTATCAGGCATAAATAAAGAAAATTCCGGTGAAAAATTTCCACTGGGAATTTTTTCGCACAGAAGCTCTTTTTTCGTCTTATTTTCCTGGGCTATGAAATGAAAAAATTTTTATACTATTATACAGCTTATACTCCGTGATAACGGAATCTAAAACCCATTTTTATGTAGATTAATTTACCGTTGCACACAACTCTATCAAAGTTAAAGTTTTGAAATAAATTTTTAAATTAGATATAAAAATTGTGCAAGTGTTATTTTTTGCCTTTTTGAATCCGCCATTTTGTTTTTTAAAAATCTAACATCAGATTCGTAATCAGTGACCCCAAAAACCCTAAGTAAATTTTTTTGTTGGATTTGGATTAATATTTATGAAAATCGTCCGCCATTTTGAATCCGCCATTTTGTTTTTTACAAATCCAACATCAGATTTGTAATCAGCGACCCCAAAAACCCCCCAAGTCAAAAATTTCATCTCGAAAATGTAATGATTTCGACTTTTGGCCAGCTTTTAAGGATTTTGAACCAGTGTGCGGCCGCAGAATTGATCTTTTACTTCTGAATTTTGAGATATCCTCATCTAAACGTTCAAAAAACACAGCTTTGCGTTATTTTTTGAAGTTTTTATAACAAAACATGGTATATTTTAATAGTTAGCATTAGTTTTTTTCTTCAAAATCCATTTTAAATTACATAATTTGTCTTCGGGATATATTAACCCGATATTTCCAGTAATTTATAGCATACTTTCAGGCTTATTTCGAAACAGGCAAGTTGGCAATTTCACGTATCAAATAATTAATAACTAAATTTGAATGAAATCATTTTTTGTTGATGCAAGTGACTAACAGCTTGAGATGCGATGATCTCAATAAATTTTAAACTTTATAAGAGCTGTTAAAACACTGTTAACTTAATAAAAGAGTGCTGAATATGTAGAGGAAAAGAGTACGCGTGAAATCATTTTGTTTTTGTTTCTTCCGCTATTGCCAGATTGCTGCTTTACAACTTTCTGGCGCTACTATTCAAGGCTCACAAGTTTTCGATCTTCTAAAAACAAAACAAAATTCACTTACAGTTAATTGGCAGCATATACTCAAATGTCTTCAACTTTAAATGAGTGCCAGACTTAAAAGTTGTTGGCGGTATTTGCTCTCTTGGCAGCTCTTAAATAAATGTTTTTGTTTACTTTTTTTGAGGCACGACGCATATTATTATGTAAAGACACAATGTCTGTGCATGCAAGCATTAATGCTATTTTATTTGTATGCATTTTTAGCAGAAGTTTCCCTTTGTTCATCTAGAATCTAGATGATCGATTTTTAAGGTGACTCTTATTGATTTTTCAAATGTAAATCTCCATAGGAAAGGAGACCTAATCTTCACAAAATCAAAAACTGTTTTTTTTGGCATTTTCTCAATTTTATTTTGAATAAAATAACACCTCAATCCTTGGAAATTTCCAAAAATTGACTGATTTATGGTAATCGTAAAATAAACTAGTAAGGGTGTAACTTTTGGCCTGGCCTGGCCAAAAAATTAATACCCCACACTGCAATATTTTGAAAATTTTGCTGATATGGAAGGTGACACGCCCTCTTGTCCGAGTTCACCCAGTTTTTGCTCAGAGCTTGCATTCATAGTTCTTAGTGTCTGAGGGAAATTAGGTTGATTATCTCAAAAAACGTTTTCAGTATAGCGCTTTGAAACATTTGCTTATATAGGAGGTGTCACGCCCTCTTGTCCGAGTTCGTCTAGTTTTAGTTTAGAGCGTGCATTTATAGTTTTCAGTATTTGAGTGAAATTTAGTTGGATTATATCAAAAAACGCTTTTAGTATAGCGTTTTGAAGCTTTTGCTTATATGGGAGGTGCCACGCCCTCTCGTCCGAATTCGCCCAGTTTTTTCTCAGAGCTTGCGCTTTTGATTCGTAGTATTTATGTGCATTTTGGTTGCATTGTCGTAAAAACTACTCCTAAAGTTGCATTTTGAATATACTTTTTGTATGGGCGGTAGGCGTCTCCGTTAACCGATTTTGCTCATTTTCAATCCCCCGAGCAATCTTTGACGGCGAAGGTAGTGTAGCGAATTTCATTGAATTATCTTGCTGAGTTTTCCCAAAAAATGTATTTCCACACACAGCCGTTACCCAGCCAGCCAGCCAGCCAGACAGACGGACGGACATGGCTATATCGACTCAGGAGATGACGCTAATCAAGAATATATATATTATATATATTATATCTGCCAAACCTCCTTATCTGCGTTACAAACGGAAGGACAAAGTGAATATACCCTGGGTGTAGGGTATAAAAAAACTCAAGTTTGTAGAGATCAAAGTTATCAATTATTAATTTTTACAGGGGAGAGGTTTGGAAATTTCTCAAGTGAGCCAAATAAGAATTTAAACGTAAGAAAGGTTTTCAAAAAAGTGTTTTTTTGTAGCAACTAGTAAAGGTTTTTGCGAAAAGATTTTTTTTAATATACCTAATAGGTATTACCTATGTATGAAGCATAAACCAGGGAATGAAATGGTTTTTTTTTTCGGGTCCAAAATTTGTCAATTATTATTGAAAATCCCTTTTTCAAATAAATAAATAGAAAATTAAGCAATTTCTGCTCCTCTGAGAAAATTATACAAAGTATGTGTGCACTTTTCGCTTATCAAGAAACTAAGTATTGTATATCCCAAAAAAAAATGTTGGTAATTTAAATTGGTTCAAAAGTTATTAACAATATAGTGACAACGCGAAAGTCTTTTCTCAGTAGTAGAGAAAAGCAAAACATCTTACAAAAAATGTGTATAAGGCATGAAATGCTTAGAATCGTCCAAAGCATACGTGTGAATTTTTCCAAATTTGTTGGGCCTTTTTTATTTTTTGACGAATTTTTGAAAAATCATAAAATGCCTCAGAAAACTCTGAAAAAAATATCAAATATTCTTTTGACGACTTTAAGCACTATATGTCTTATACACTTTTTACATAAGATGCCTTGCTTTTTTCTACTACTAAAAGAAAACTTCACAGCATCACTATATTGTTAATAACTTAATACATCAATATAGTTCCTAGATATGGGAAGAGTGCACACATATATATATATAACTTGCTCAGAGGCGGAGAAGTTGCTTAATGTTTTATTTATTTGTTTGAAATAAGGATTTTCAATAATAAATGTTAAAATGTTGGTCCCAAAAGAAAATACTATATAATTCACTGGCCCATGCTAAATATATATAAGGGTTCTTTTCCTATGGACGGTCACATTTATACATATATAGGAACATATTAATGCTGGAATTATCCAAGAAGTAGCGTTTCGTAACGTAACATCACGGTTGCTTGTCAACGTAGCATCGATTAGTGAAAACGTTAGGCAACGTTCGAAATGTCACCTGGCAACTTAAAAATTACTTGAAAAATTCCAGTTTTTGTAAACAACCATCCATTGTCATGCTTATTTCAATTAATTTGTTTAAGAAATTCCATTTATAATATCCAAATTTAATTTATTTTACCTAACAACGTAGCGCGTCGTTTGAAAATCTAATTTCAACAGGTCTCAACGTTGCGTACCGCTAATTTACGATTTCACTAATCGCTTTCACGCTTCTGCCATTTGATAGATTTTGACAGATGTCACGTTACGAAACGCTACTTCTTGGCTAATTCCAGCATAAAACCCAATACCATTACTCGTCATTGTCTTTGCATTACAATCAAACAATATGGCCTGTATCCAATTGACGTCATAGCCAACTTGTTGGCAAACATCTTTCTGAACCTTGAGCTACTTTGTTGCACAAATGCTTGTTTAACATGTTGTACAATATAATAAAATTTATTTTTTATGAATTTCCTTAACAATATGTACCCAATATTTTTTAGAAGTTACAAATGATGATATAAATAATTTCTACAGTTCAGCTCTGGTTTTCGAAACATTTGGGTTTTAAAGTTCTTCGCAAAAATACCCAAATTCACTTATTTTTTGGTCTATTCGAATCATTAATTCAACAGCCACTACTTCAGTTTGGTCAAATTTCTTCCTTTTGTGATATATTTTGTACTTTTAATTATTTATTACTCACATAACACGGTGGTTTTTAAAAAATTTTAACTTTTTGAAATACCACCCGCGATTTTTTGCAAGGATAATGTTGGGGGACCCTTCTAGTATCTAAATCCGCAAACCGCGAAATCGAACGTCCAGCCGTTTTTTTTTTTTTTTCGACCTTTTAGTTTTTTTAACGATTTTTGAGTATGTCTCGGTGGTCTAAGTAATCTACAAGGTGATAAATATCTAAAGGGTTGATATCTCTTATATAAATTCTGATAACCATGTATGTATATAGTGTTATCTGCATTATCTTCACTTAAACTAAACACATCGAAAAAATTTTTACAATAACTGAAATAACCACATTCATAAGTGAATGAATTGCAATTTTTTCAGTTATACAAGGTTATATAACTGTATATAATATTTTATAGTATGTATTTTCAATAAATTCTAAGGTATGACCAATACCAAATTGTTCTATAAATACAGACGTCTAAGTCAGCGCCTGGCTAAAAATATTAAAACTTGACGGATATGCTTGCGAAGAGGCGCTGATATCATGAGGATCTAGATATTTGATTTTGGGCGGGGGGTATTTGTCGTTCAATATTCAATATAATTCAAAGATTTTGGCAACATTTGTTTATTACACTGTGCTAGTAGAAAAATCTGTCGTTATATAACGATTGCAAAAAACACAAATAATTTAAATAAGAGACTTTACATTTTTATGTTAATTTAATGTTACTTATACGACATGTTGAACGTGATATATGTAATAGAAAATACTTTCAGAAAAGCAACAATTTTTGGAAATATTGTGGAATGAGTCAGATTAATTTTTAGCATTTTATGTCTCGAGACCAAAGTCAAACCGTTAAAACAACTACTATCACAACAACTATCACTGAGCGCAGCTTGCTTGAATTGTGTTTACTACCCAGGACCAGCCAATGACAGATTTTTCTACTAGCACAGTGTAATAAACAAATGTTGCCAAAATCTTTGAATTATATTGAATATTGAACGACAAATACCCCCCGCCCAAAATCAAATATCTAGATCCTCATGATATCAGCGCCTCTTCGCAAGCATATCCGTCAAGTTTTAATATTTTTAGCCAGGCGCTGACTTAGACGTCTGTATTTATAGAACAATTGTGTATTGGTCATACCTTAGAATTTATTGAAAATACATACTATAAAATATTATATACAGTTATATAACCTTGTATAACTGAAAAAATTGCAATTCATTCACTTATGAATGTGGTTATTTCAGTTATTGTAAAAATTTTTTCGATGTGTTTAGTTTAAGTGAAGATAATGCAGATAACACTATATACATACATGGTTATCAGAATTTATATAAGAGATATCAACCCTTTAGATATTTATCACCTTGTAGATTACTTAGACCAGTGATATCCGCCAACCACATACATACCTTATGTAAGTAAGTCCTTCAACTGATTTAAAGTATTTATTGCAATACTTTTGTGAATATAAAAATCGAAATGTAAGATATTTAAGTTGTAATACCTATTATAAGACTAGCTTTAATTAAAATAATTTATTAGTAGATATCATCAGTTTGTTCAAAGAATTACGGTATAACACAGTAGTAATTAACATTAAACGATTTTTTAATAGAACGATCTACATTTACAATGTAAATTTTACATATTTACTTGCCATATTAGATCAGGTGGAGTTACACATTATGACATAAATGAATTAAGTTCAGCTGAAATATTTTATCATAAATCGGTAAACAATTGCTTTAATAATAGTATTGGAAATAAGTCTTTGTTATTATTGGAAATAATTTGGTTTTTATGAGATAAAATTAAGTTTAATGATTACGAGTATGTGTAGTTTGTTATTGTGGTTTTTTTTATATTTTTCCACGAACTAAAGAAGACTTTTTATGAATTACAAGTATGGACGCTCATTGAATAATTATATTTTCACTTCACAACAAAGATACTTGGAAATTGGGCTGGTTTACATTTTATGGAAAAAGTTTAAGTTGCTTGGGATATCATTCCCAAATCACCAAAAGTTTTCTTTAGATGTAAATAAGCGACATGTAAAATTTGGTTCATTTCAGAAAACATTTGATGGATCTCAAAACCGATGATTTTCAAAACCGATATAGGAGCACTCCTGAGTATGGAAATTTTTTTTGTTTTAAAACTTTGCTGTTTATATGGATTTTGAGCAGCTTAATTCGAATCTGCAATTTATTTTTCTACAAGATCTGTAATTTTGGAGATATTGGTCATTTCATTCCGTATCTTAATTTTTTACCTTGAATAGACAATACCATCTCTATTCTACAGATTTGGCTTCTTGCGACTCCTGCCTGTTTGCAGACTTAACTAGAAAGGGTGTTACCTTTGGCCTGGCCAAACATTAAATACCCTACACAGCAGAATTTTGAAAATTTTGCTTGTATGGGAAGTACCACGCCCTCTTGTCCGAATTCACCCAGTTTTTTCTCAGAGTTTGAATTTATAGTTCTTAGCAATTGAGTGAAATTTGGTTGGATTATCTCAAAAAATGTTTTCAACATAGCGTTTTGAACCTTTTGCTTATATGGGAGGTGCCACGCCCTCTTGTTCGATTTTATCCAGTTTTTGCTAAAAGCTTGTATTTATAATTCTTAGTGTCTGAGGAAAATTTAGTTCAATTATCTCAAAAAACGCTTCAGTATAGCGTTTTGAAGCTTTTGCTTACGAGAGGTGCCACGCCCTCTTGTCCGAATTCACCCAGTTTTTGCTCAGAGCTTGCATTTATAATTCGTAGTATTTGTGTGTATTCTGGTTGTATTATCGTGAAAAATACTAAAAAAATTGCATTTTGCACAACGGAGGCTGTGCACCAAATTTCAATGCATTATCTTGCTTAGTTTTCCCAAAAAATGTATTTCCACACACAGCCAGCCAGCCAGACAGACGGACATGGCTATATCGACTCAGGAGGTGACGCTGATCAAGAATATATATACTTTTCTATATCTGCCACGCCTCCTTCTCCGCGTTACAAATGGAAGGACAAAGTGAATATACCCTGGGTGTAGGGTATAAAAATAATTCTGACTTGAAAGAGATTGGGTTCAAATGAGGAGGTGATCGCCGAAACAACGCCTATTTTGATGCCAAATATAAATCGTTCTACAAGAAACGTATCATAATGTTAGAGAAGCGTTGTAAAAATTTTATTGCTCTAGGATAAGACTATGTTTATGAATAAAATCGAATTTGAACAAAAATGTGTTCATTCTAGATTAGACCGGGAACTTATGAGCTGATGTTTTAACTTTGTCCCAATAGAATTCAGAAATCATCCAGAAGCAAAATTTGAGTTATAACAGAGTTATAGTCCTATAAGAAATGATATTCAATAAACGAAATCAAAGTAATTGATCGACAAATCGGCGACCTTACTTACATATATGGTACATAAGTAAGTGAATAAATTATCGAAAGTTTACTACTTCCAATTTAAAGTTAACATTGACATATGAAATATCAATATCAATATTAAAATAAAAATAAAACAAATTACAGACACAATAAAGTAACAACAAATAAGGGAGATAACAAGAATTGCAACGCCAACGGGAATGTCAGCAACTGATAAGAAATCGTTTCTCTCGTTATAAACCGAGAAGAGGCTCTACTATAGAACGCATTCAACCAACTAGGTATCAGATATAGAGAGAAAGAGAGAGAGTACTTAAAAATACAGTTGTAAGAGTACCAAAACATAGTCGTGAACATGACTTCTGCTAATCAAGGTCAAATAAAACACTAAAAATAAACATAAATAATTAAATATTTAAGAACGAACAAATCACCAATGCATTTATTATTCAAGCACGTCGCCAGGAAGGGTAATAAGGGGGACAAAGCCACCTCTTTCGAAATTTTACAAATTCTAACAAATCTGCTTGTTTTTTCATAAAACATTTCTTTGAATAAAAAATTTTTATATATTTGTATAATTTTGTTATTCAATATTGATGCGACAACGACCTTTTTTTAGATTTTTAGTATCAGTTCCTGATGAGGAACTGATCAGATGGCATAGCAGTCTTGGTCTTGGTCTTGCAATGATATCAGCGTCTTGGTTTAGTCTTGGTCTCGAAAAATTACCATAGCAGACTTGGTCTTGGTCTTCTCACGGTTCAGCGCTACAAATTTGTAGATTTTAGCTCAAATGAATTGAAGCTCAAATTTCGAATTTGCGTCGGCATGCGAGTGGTCGCTCAAGTACTACATTTCTCGACTGAGCTTCGATACGATCCACACCAGGTTTGCTTGAAGTGTGATCAGAAACGAATTAGGTTTTTTAATTCGGATACGAGAATAAACGCCACACCTCATATGAAGTGGACAAGATCCACTCCTGATCAAAAAATTGGTTCAGATTATTAGATCTACTTGGGATCAGGTTTTCTGTTCAGATACTGATATGAAAAGCATGCGAGGTAGGGATCAGAATCGGATCCTTTTCAACAATTTATGTGGACCGGAACACAGACGGTTAAATACCGCTACAATTTACGTATGGCTTCTAGATTAATTTAGAAAACTTTCTGTGGTTGTTTTGATATGGAATTTTTATTACATATCAGATGAATTAAATTTTTAAGATTTTTAGTATCAGTTCCTGATGAGGAACTGATCAGATGGCATAGCAGTCTTGGTCTTGGTCTTGCAATGATATCAGCGTCTTGGTTTAGTCTTGGTCTCAAAAAATTACCATAACAGTCTTGGTCTTGGTCTTGCAATGATATCAGCGTCTTGGTTTGGTCTTGGTCTTGAAAAATTACCAAGACCAATAATCAAGAACCGAACTGCATTTTTTCGAAGCAGCTATGTAGGTCTTTTTTGGGTCGACTGCTATGGTCTTGGTCTTGGTCACGATGATCACCAAGGACAAGACTCCTTTTCAGTCCAGCTAATTTATACTTAATAGGTGTGTCACGCCCCTTTCGAGTATAAAGACATCTTTCAATTCGAAATTTGGCATCTTAAAAACCCAACTGCTATGGAAAAATAAGGTTGGGATATTTTGAATACTCAGCAATCTATAGAAATTTTTTCAAGACCAAGAATCAATATCAAAACCAAGACCAAGACCAAGGCTCACTGTCCAAGATTAAGACCACGACTGCTATGGACTTGGCCTTGGTTTGCTCATCACTAATATTCAATAGGGGCGCGACTTCCCTATTAACTATAAATGGCCATGACCACATAGCAGTCTTGGTTTGGCTTAACATATTGACTAAGGTTAAGACCAAGACTACTATTATTTTTAGTGTTGAGCAAACCAAGACCATAGCAGTCTTGGTCTTTATCTTGGACAGGGAGTCTTGGTTTTGGTTATGGTTTTGGTATTGAGTCTTGGTCTTAGTCTTCATCTTGGTCATAAGGTTTTGGTCTTGAAAAAATTTGTAAAAATTGTTGAGTATTCAAAATATTCCAACCTTATTTTTAAATAGCAGTTGAGTTTTTAAGATGCCAAATTTCGAATTGAGAGTTGATTTTATGCTCGAAAGGGGCGTGACGCACCTTTTAATTATAAATTCGCTAGACTAAAAAGCAGTCTTGCGTCTTAATGATCATCGTGACCAAGACTATGACCAAAACCAAGACCATAGCTGATGACCTCGGTTCCCTCCGAAAAATATTTCCGCCTACGGCCCTTTTATTGTTGCTATTCTTATAAGTGATAGCAGAATTTTAGCACAACAGAGATAGATAACATAATTGTTGCTGAAAAAAGAGAGCAAAAAAACCAACGCGTGAGCGCTGCAAATCGAGGGAGAGAGAGAGAGAGAGTGTCTGTGTATGTGCGCTGATAAGATCAATTGAGTGTGGTGCGCCTAAATTTGAATTTAAAAATGATTTGCTTAATACAAAATTAGTAACAGTTCAACAGCCGAAACAATACGATCGCTAGCATACGAAAAGGCAAAAATTTTTGCGCTTCCATTTGTTGAGTTACTACGGGCTTCGACGCGACGCGACGCAAAACAACGTGATACCACGCGGAAAAGTAAAGCGTCGTCGTGAATAAATAAAAACAAAACGATAATTCTTTGCGACAAAAAAGGTTAATATTAAAATCTAAATAAAATTAAATTTATAGCAAAAATCAATCAAAAATTTCAACCAAATAAAACCAATGTCGCAATTTGTTGGTTGAAAACTATTTTCACTCGTTAGAAATGCAAAAACAAAAAAAGAGATCTTAAATTTAGAAAAAAAAAAAGAAAAAATTAAAATAAACTATAAAATCGAAAAAGAATCAAAAACAAATTTAAATATAAAATTCAATTAAAATAAATTACTGTGCGTCTTTCAACTAAAACCAATAAAAAAAAAACCTAAAATTAATTGAAACGAATATTTGCAATAAATAAAATTTGTTGTTTTTCGAATCATAAAAAAAAATTCGTCACCGTTCTCAGCAACATGTCTGCAACATATTTACATACGCTAAATTGCTACATGCGCCGCGGCGCTCAATATCAATGTCGGCTCTCTTTTTTTCAGCTGTTGATCGGTTGTTCTTATTTTTTTTTTTTTTTTAATTCTATGCTGAGAAAAACTATAAATAATTTAATAAAGTGGGCAAATTCAAGTGGTACCCATACAGAAAAAATCATAAATAAATAAAAAAGAAAACAAAAAATGTTTTATTTTAAATTTAAAACATGAATGTCGTCATTGAAATTATTGGAAATGTTTAATATGGAATTAAAGTTTGGTATGAAAATTTGTATAAGTGGTTATATCCCACTACTTATGGGAAACACCGCTGTACTTATTTCAGCATATTAGTGATTTTAACGGGAATTTCCCTTAACGGACCATTCTCACAAATTGACAATTTATATTTACTCTCCAAAAATCCCTTTGTTTCAATGCTTTAAAAATGTGTAGATATCAAAATGACCTCTAACAAACGGACAGCAGTGATAGGATTCTTCCCTGAATTTCATGATTATAATGTACATCGGACGGCAAATATATTTTTACAAAATCTTTTGAATCTTTCGAACGTTGCTTTGCTTAGAAGTATTCATTAACTATGGAAAAATTATGCTCAAAAGAAAGATCTTACTTAGAGCTATATACATATCAAATACTTTGTCGTTTACCGTTTGCATTCTTTTTCTGCTGATTAGAATGCAAAAAGACAGCGAATTTTTTCGTGCCATAATTATTTTTACATCTACTTAACATAATCACTGTTTTGCAGCAGAAATTGTGATTCGAACGATTCAAATTTAGTGCAATTACTTGAGGTATGCTGAGCTCAAAAATGTAAACAAAATTTTTTTCGCTCGTGCGTTGTTGCCGTTTTCGTAAAAAAACTGTTTTTGTAGGTATGACTTCACTTTAACTAATCTGGCTAGTCCCATTAAAGCTAGAGACTATATCGTTTGAAAGACAACCAAATCTTGTTTCCAATGGTGTATTGTTTGTTGGAACAGATTAAAAAATAGTTGAGTTATAGTTGTTGCCTCATTCCAGCTGAGTTTTTTTGAAATAACTGTTTGACAAAGTTTAAAGTTTATAACTGTATCAAAAGCCTATTTTATCACAAAAATTTTGAGGCCTTGTGAACCAAAATCGGCTTTTAAGTGAATGAACCGAATCGTTTGCATCACAATTTCTGCTGTATAACAGTGATTATGCTAAGTTGATGTAAAAATAATTATGGCACGAAAAAATTCGCTATGTTTTTGCGTTCTAATCAGCAGAAAAAGAATGCAAACGGTAAACGACAAAATATTTGATAGGCATATAGCTCTAAGTACGATATTTCTTTTGAACATAATTTTCTCACCTTTAATGAAAAGTCCTAAGGAAAGCAACGTTGAAAAGATTTTGTAAAAATATATTTGCCGACCAGTGTAATTTGTTTGATGGTTTTTCTTTATGAATTTTTCTCATGGCGTGTTCTACATAATTAATTTAAATGGTCAATAGTCAACAGAAACCATTTTAATTAATTATGGAGAACACGCCAATATATGTGCAACTGGCAACACTAGTCAGTCACATGACAAACCGATATTGATTCCGCAGCCCATGGTTGGGCCTTACCAAACAACAACAACAACAGGTGTCATGACAAAGGAGAAAGAGAACAAAAATCTCACTACATGCATACAGGCGCTTAAGCTGCCAATTTTTCTGAGGGCACATAGCGCAGGCCATTGATAAATGCGCTATGTAGAGAGATTGACTTCAAAGGTTCCTAGTTCAATCCCATCCTCAGACAAAAAGTTACATTTTTCAATTGTTATTTCATTTAATTTAAAATAAATAAAATAAAACATAAATTGGTCTGATTATGATTACGTGGCGATAACCGAAACATATGTCACCATAGCCATGCTTAGTAGTTTTTTTTCTCTTATCCTAATTGTTATAATTTTCTAAGTTGAAAAATGCATAGAATCTTGGATTCTTGCAAATAATGACTAAAAAGTTCATAAAATTAAAATTATTTTCATAAAGTCAACATAAACCATTTTAAATAATCCAGTTTCGTAAAACTAATAATAACCAAACTGTTTGAGATCAAGCAATAAAACTCTATATCTGAGATAGAATTGGTAACATCTAGCCATTTGTTAAAAATGAGCACGATCAGGTCAAAGACACAACACCACCTCCTTTATAGTCCAAAATTTTAAATCACCATAACTTCGTGAATATTTGAAATGCAACAATAATAAAATAAAATTGGTAGCATCTAGCTAATCATTGAAAATGAGCGCGATCGGGCCAAGGACATGTTCACCTCCCATATAGCACAACTTCGCCATAACTTCGGAAACATTTCAGATACAACAATAATATTTGATATCTGAGATATAATCAATGGGCGTAATCGGATCAAGAACACTCCCACCTCCAACATAGGCCGAAATTTGAAATCGGCATAACTTCGGGAATATTTGAAATACAACAATAATATTTGATATCTGAGATATAATTGATATCTTATAGCTGTTAGCTGAAAATAGTCGTGATCGGGTCAAGAACACGCGTACATTCCATGTAGTGAGAAATTTTCCATTTCGTTTTTTGAAAATTTTTTTTTTTTTTTGAAAGAAAACTATCCGCTGTTTTATATCCACCGTTTTGTTTTCAAAAAGTTTATCCCGCATTCAGGAACAGTGACTTCAAAAACCCTCTTAGCCGCATTTTTGTCGTGATATAATTATTTTTTGAGAAAACTGTCCGCTATTTTGTTTCATTAGTTATTATTTTATTTTATTGACTAACCAGTGACAGTGAGAACAAGGCATAAGCGTGATAAAAATGAACAGGTTGATTTAGTTCAACTGATTTTTCTTATCAATAGCACGTTTTCACTCGATCTCATTATAAGCAAATTAAACTGTACAGCTCAGCGATTTCTTTAGTACCAAACTAATGATAACCCATGTAAGTTCTATTCTATACCACCTATTAAAGGTTATTTCCAATGAAATATTTTTTCTTTTCTTATATACATGCACATATCATTTGAGTACTGGGGAGTGTAGTGCCTGAACAAAATTTCTATAACAATTTTGATTTCTGGCTTGTTGTTTTATGTATATCATTTTCTATCAGTCTGGTTTCACCTGGATTACATAACTACATAAATTTTTGATACCAGGTTTTCCATCTGAACTAAGATATACCTACAATTCTACGCCTCAAACTCTATAATAGCAACATGTGACTTGTGAAAATAAATTTTCAGTTTGTGTTTTTTGTTTTTTTACACAAGTTTGTCATTTAAGACTCATTTCAACGGGCATTTTGAAGGTCAAAAAAGAAAGATCACCTCATAATTGACTTAAAAACGTGAAAATCGCAAATCTCGATTTTTTACACGTTAGGTACGTTTTCACAAAAAAGGTCACATATGTTTCTAAAATTTTAAATCTTTATTGCCTTCATCTTTACTGAAGTTTCAGCTACTGAAAAAGTATTTTCCTTTTCTATATAGAAACTGAATCATTTTAATTTACAATATACCTACTTAGATACAATATTTATTTTCAGAGATCTATAGGGTATTTCCATGTAAATGTGGACAAGGTATTGAAAAATTTCTCGTTTCTTTTCAACCTTCAACTATATCCAAACTTATATTTAATTGAAGAAACATTATCATATAGTGTCAAAATTAAGATTGGACACTGCAATTCGTTATTATCGCGTTTTTTAGTTAATGTCTGCACATCAGAAAAAATAAAAACGGGCATAAAAATAAAACGGTGCTTCTGCGAGGAAAGTTATGACTCTGGTGGTAACAGTAATAGTTGTCATGATTATATACCATCTGTATTTAAACCATAAATAATTTCAATCGCGATATAATAGACTTAGTTAAACAATTATTAAATTTTGATCTAGTTTTGGTTCCTGTGCATAAGAGCCAGAAGTAGTTTTTTATTATTCTTGTATTTTTACCCAATTTTAATTTTTATACCTATGAACTTGAAAAAGCCCTCTGTATTGGTCTAAAAATCGATAGTAACGCGAGTTACCAATTTTTTTGTAACGCGAGTTACCAAATAATTTT
Organism: Calliopum simillimum; assembly: GCA_951812925.1. Lineage (NCBI taxonomy): Eukaryota > Metazoa > Arthropoda > Insecta > Diptera > Lauxaniidae > Calliopum > Calliopum simillimum. Next base: position 38,188,603 of record OX638369.1, read on the forward strand.
TGCATTATTCTAAAAAATACCACTTAATGTTGTTGTTTTTAATAAAGAAATACTTATTGATATCCTGCTGCCTTTATTTATGTCTAATGTAAAGAAATTTACCCACAAATTTCGCAGAAACTGACGAAAGAAATTTACGCTCTGAACATGTTGTCCAAAAATGGTAACGCGAGTTACCAGCACTATTCACTATTTTACTGGTTAAATATTAAGTTATCACTAAAAATTTCAACTAATATGCAACAAGAACAATGTATTTTGTTTATAAAAAATCCAATTTTATAAGTTAATCCAAAGGCTGAGCCTCAAAAGCTCCATTAAACTCTTAAAAAATGTTCTAATTGTAACGCGAGTTACCATGGAATTACCCTATACAATATGCCTCAATTCAATATTTTTGACATGTTTTCATGTTTATTCTATAAAATCGTACTCCCCCATATGTGCTCTTGATCGCGTCATAAGTTCAATTAATTTGCGCTCTTGCTATCTTTTTATCTCATTTTAATTGCTTTATGCTTTAAGATATTCATATGTATCTTACGAATACTCATATAACACCACAAGCAGGTTTGTATGTGTATCTAGAATTCTTTTAGGAAGCCAATAAACTGCGTGCTATGTCGGGGTAACCGCTTGTTATAATTTCCTCAATTTTATTTTATTTGATCAAAATATACGAATTATATAATATATGCAAATATACATTTTAAAAAGCAAACTGTCTGTTTTTATTACGCTAATTTTATGAGTTGGAAATTAAACTTTTTTTTTTCTTTTTTTTTGTTTCGACTGCATCGAGTTATCTATCTACAGTGATAATTTATTATTAGTGGTGATACACACATACTTATGTTTGCTTGAACACGTGTATATCACCCTTTATATGTACATATATAGTAAAGTTTAAGAAAATAAAGTGAAAAATAAATAACTGAAAGAACCTTTCGAAGTTTATTGCCGGTCGCAATAATTTTTTAAGCAATCAGTCAGTCAATAAGATAACATTTTTCACATGTTGCGAGTGTGTTTTTTAGCTTATGGTCGTCTGTTGCTCGTAGATACCTCTAAATGCACTACAAATATTAAGCAAAATTTATTTGCAATTAAGAAACAAATTATGAGCTGTCAATATATAGTAAGTAAGTACATAAGATAGTATCGATCGATGCAAAAAAAAAGTTCGCTGTAAGCCCCTCATTTTGAAAGTTTATCGGTTTTGATTACTAAGGAAAAAAAACATTTTTTTCGACCTCTAAGTAATACTATATTTGATATAATACCTATTACTCCGCCATTTGACGTCCGATCATCAAGTATGGTATATCGTAGTAAGTGTCTCAATGTGGACTATATTTCATTCATAGACATAATTTATCTCAAATGTTTTTTTCGACTAGTTGTACTCATTATCTCAGTTTCTACCACCCTAAGATGCCAAGATTACATCACAGAATTGAAGCCCTTAAAATATCATAAAATTCATCACTACAAAGTTTTCTTAAATTGTTGAAATTAAAGAAGTTATAGCGCATCTAAAACCTCAGTACAAAATATGAAAAACAGTATGTTTCAAAAACGAAAATCGCCCCCTAAAACTATGCAAGATTCTTTTTTTATTTATTTGCATACTGTTCGAAATGTTAAAAAAAAAGAATTGTAGGGGAGCGGGGGCTTGTGTGGACAATTTTTATATAATTACAAAATTATATATGTAAATATATCATTTTTGTAATAAAGTAATTTTTAGCGATTACTTATACCTCTTGCCTTCATAATTGCGTCAATAGTTATGATTTTTTATTTTAATAAATGCACTATTAAATTGTTTTAAAAAGAGCTTACATTTGTTTACACTAGCCCCTTCATGTCTTTTTAAACAAAAATATTTTTTTTTAATTTTACGGTAAAGTTCTTCAAAAATAATTTCAATGGTTAAATTAAACACTATTTTAAGTTGTATTACACAGTGCATCATTTTTCAAGTCGTTGACGGTGAACTAAAATCCGTTACAAGGCATCGAAAGTACTCGCCGAAACAAGTAATTCTGCCAGAGCGTTTTGCAAAGTCGACTCATATAAGGATTTTATGGTCATTCTTGCGATTTTAAGGCACTAGGTGAATTTTTTTCGGTTAAGTTTGTTCGGCATTTTCTTCTATACAATAGCTACAACATTGCTGAAGTCATCAAAACAATATTTCGGCTCGTTACCGAGATATAGCCATATGAAAAAATGGAAAAATCGCTCAAAATCGCTCAAAGTTGCAATTTTCAGCATTATAATTATAATTATCCAGCTGAAAATTGCAACTTTGAGCGATTTTGAGGATTTTGAGCGATTTTTCGATTTTTTCATATGGCTATATCTCGGTAACGAGCCGAGATATTGTTTTGATGACTTCAGCAATGTTGTAGCTATTGTATAGAAGAAAAAAAATGCCGACCAAACTTAAACGAAAAAAATTCACCTAGTGCCTTAAAATCGAAAAAATTACCATAAAATCCTTATAAGAGTCAACTTTGCAAAACGCTCTAGCAGAATTACTAGTTTCGGTGAGTACTTCGACGCCTTATAACGGATTTTAGTTCACTTTTCATGTGTCGCACTGTGTTATCTATTAACACTACAGCAGAAGAATAATTAGTTTAAAAGTATCACTGAAATTACAAAACAACAAAAAAATTACTTTTTGCTGCGTAAAACACGTTCGGTCACGTTATCATGGAAAGCTGAACTGTCAACAAATGAATTTTTTTTTTGGTGATGCAGAGTGCAAATACCAACTTGAAAAATATAAAACAGAAACAAAAAATTCAAAACGGCGCGAGAATTTGAATTTGTCCACTAGCCCCCCCCCCTCCCCTATTTCAAAAAAATTTTTTTGATACATTTTTTCATGTCGAGAAAATCGAAAAAGAAAGTTTAAACCTTAATGAAACAAAATTGGTCCAAAAAACTATCATTGAAATCTAAACTAAAGAGTTTGTTGGTAAATTGGCTAACTCAGTGCTTTGTTTCGAAAGTGGAACTTAAGTACTTTTTGAGATATTTGATAATTTATCAGATAAGGCAAGTGGACACTTTGGTCCATACAATGTAAATCAATGACAAACTGGTTTTCTTCTATGCATATGGAGCAAACTTTAAACATGAATAGAAAAAGGTGTGTGTGGTCGACCGATTTTGATGAAATTTTGAAAATTTCTTAGTATCGATCTGGGAAAGGTTTGCATGTGAAAAATTGGCGGTGCCACTCTCCTCAAATAAAATTCAACATATCTCAGAAACTAATGGACATTGGCATCCTGACAACAGCATTAGAAAGATTATGTTTTAAAACAAGTCTCAAGTCAAAAAGTTTCGATAGGGCAAAAGATAACTCAGACGAATATATATTAAGGCGAAAAATTTTCGATATTGTACCTTTCCAATATTTTAGCGATCGTAATGAAATAAAAACCATATTATTCCGTGATTTTTTTGCATGGTAAGGCTTGGAACAAATTCTCTTTTAGACACCATCTTTCAGATTTTTAGGGAATATCCTTGAATCATTTTTATTATTCATATTATTTTAGAACATTCGATTGGTATATCGATTGTAAATGGTATGCAAAAAATTTATTTTGAGAGACTTAAGCTTCTCAGACAGAATTAATCCTAATTTTTTTACACAATATTGTACAAAGAGCTGACAACAACTATTTCTGATTCTTTTTTTGTACATTAAAAGTTAAATTCTGATAAATTTTAATTGATCCATAATGTATTTTTACTTCTTATCCCTGTTATCATTTTTAACAATTTAACTGATACCACTAATGAAATGAAATTAAAAATTTGATACTGGCAAAAAAAACCCCAAATATATAGTATGTACTATGCTATGCTATTGAGTAAGAATTTTTTATTTTTTATTGGCCATAATTCATTATCGCAAAAATGTTTCATCAATTACGAATTTTTATTTCCAAAAATATTGGATACGTGTTTAATGAATGATAATGAAATATTGTGCACATATAAAAACTGCATCGATCAATTTACAATTACTCCTTAAATTTAAAGTTCCATGTCAGTACACTTTAACAAAATGTTGTCTTGCTTTAATTATTGGATTTATATATTATAATTTAAATACCATGAACTAAACTTCTTCACATGTTATGACTTTATTACAGATGCTAGACTAGATCTGTTTTTGTATTTTGTACGGAAATATTGTGCAATTTTGCAATATTCTATCGTCAAAGTTTTCGGGCACTCTTTGCGAAGGTAATAATACACAGGAAAATGACCGATCTAAAAATTTGAAAACCATTTGAAAACAATCATTATATATAGCGTTCTTTGAACTAGAAGAGGCCAAATTTTCAAGAACTACTCAATTCAAAATTTATTTGTTTTTTTAATTCAATGCCTTATATCTGTTTTATTTATAAACTTAGTTTACATAAACGTATAAGTAGAAATGTAGGGTATTAACTCGTAATTTACATTTTGACATGCAAGCGATATACAAAACACAAAAACTTAAACCTTTAATACAATTAAGAATCAATAAACACATTTACGAATGTGTCGTATTAAATTAAGTTCTTAATTTTCAAAAATTTAAAGTTCAGTTTATTAGCACCTTACCAAATATGCATATGAATGTGTATGTAATTAAATTAATAATAATCATTTAACGCTTCTTCTTTTGTTTCGAATACTTTCATTTCATTATTTAAAGCATATATTTCAAGCTCTTGTGTAATATATTGTATGCCAATTAAAACAAAGTTCTTTGAAAAACTAAAATCATAGTGGAGAGATATTTGATTTGGATATTATATAATTGGTAATTACCAACTTGAGTTTTAGTTGAAACAAATACTTCGTTGTCAAAAACATTTACTTATTAATAATTGCAAAAACATGTATTTGAGAGAAGGGTCATATCAGAATTATTGCAAACCTACATACACGGTGCTCTTGAACAATCTAGGTTTTTTGAATATGTGGAGAAAATCTGTGAATAGGGTTTCATTTGTATTAGTTTAGTGGTCTGAAAAATGCAAACCCCGAAAACGTAGCTGAACATCCCCGCGAAATATCGCAAAAATACATTTCCCATATAAAATAAAAAAAATTCAGAAAAAACGCAACAAACAAATATAAAAAATAGTTATATTTAAAGTATTTTGCAATGTTGAATCCGAATCTGGCCTTAGAATTCCTGAATCTCATACGGTTTTTGATATATCTTAGCCTAAACAAGGAAAAAAAGCCGATGCTATGTTTTATTGCTGTGTTTTTGAGCTATATAACGTAAATTCTGATGCAGAAATGGAAAGCTCTAATCAATTTTCTAAACCTAATTCAAATAATGTAGATATCTTTATTTTTCTCGGAGATATCCTAACCTAAAATGTTAAAAAAGTGCTAAAAACGTGTTTTGTCATTATTTCAGTTTACGATATTTTGGAGAAAAATTAAGCTATTGACGTAATTTAAATGCAGTTTTAAAGAAAAAGATTGGATCTTTCAGATAATGTATCGAATTCTGCGTATAAATGTTCTGTACTATAGTTATATAGCTTCAAAATATAGCAAAAACGGTCTTTTTTCCCTGTTTATGCTAAGATATCTCAAAAACCGTATGAGATATGGGTGATTCTCAGATAACTGTACTTTTTGTGTCCTCTGGAGATTTCACCTATACAGTAGGCTTTTTTTTCACAAAAAATTACGCTATAAGTTAGAAACTATGTTTTTCTAATAGAGCGGATCAATTTTACCACCAAATAATTATTGGTCTTTTGTGAAAGTTTGCAAATATACCCCAAATGTCACAAACGTGGCATGTCCTACCCCTACTTTTTATACACAAAACGATGAAAAACGACCAAAAAACGGAAATAGAACAGAAAACAAGTTACTACACATATTAAGTAAATACTTAAGGCTACAATATTCTGAGCTCATCTACAGTTGTAAACAATTTTTAGAGGGCACAATTTCGAATTGAAAACTGTCCCCTAGTTTTGGAAAAAAAAAAATTCTTAAAAGTATTATGCTACTACTGCGTGGTACTACTGTTTCAGTCAATAGATTGCAATACACATGCATTAATTCTGATCACTATCCATCACCCAAACGTCATTATGTCCGAACGCGTCCAAAAAGAAATCTGTTTGCGTTTTATAGGGCATTTTATAAACAAAAACCGTTTTTTCTAAAAATTATGGTCACAAACGTGGCACTCGGCACTCCCAGGTAGGACATTTTATTTTATGCATGAAACAATTTTTTTGTAGGATTTGCAGACATGACCCCAAATTCTTTCGGAAAAATCTTGAACTCAAAAGCGTGCTTTACAATGAGCGATAAACTGCAAAAATGTCACAAACGTGGCGCATCAAAAATGTCACAAACGTGGCACTTTTTATCAGTCAGCAAAAAAACATATTTCATATAAAGTTTGAGTATACAGATGTTTAGTTGAAGGCTATTAATTATGTTTTTAATACAAAAAATTTTCTACACCATCAGAATCCTGAGTTATCCTTGCTAAAAAATTGAAAAAATCACTGTTTTGACATCTACTTAAAGCTATAGAACAAAAACAACAACAAGTAAAATAAATTTTTGTCAATGGATTCAGACAGCCAAATTTATTGTCAACAAGACATAATTTACCGTTTTTCAATTGGATTCTTAGCTTCCGAGTTATAAGCGTTTAAATTAAGGACATCTTTTGATAACATACAAAGGATTTTTCGAGACCGAAAAGTTACAAAAAATCAAGTTTTATTATTTTTATCAATAACATATTTAATTACAAAAATTTCGTGACTTTGCAGACCATAATCGCATGAAAAATGACAACTCTATTCTAGATTTAGTGACTAAGCCTACTAAACTACTACTTTGCAAATTCACAGAATCAAAATATCATCTGTTCATTCACTAAATCTACAATAGAGCCTTATTTTTTCACCCGATTTTAGTCTGCAAGGGCTTAAAATTTTCGTGATAAAATATATTTCTGGTAAAAATAATAAAACTTACCATTTTTGTTAATTTTTCGGTCCTTTGTGTGTTATTGAGAGGTATCCTTTTTTTAAAGGCTTATAACTCGGAAACTGGGAATCCAATTGAAAAACGGTAAATTTTGTCTTGTTGACAATAAATTCGGCTGTCTGAATCCATTGACAAAAATTAATTTTACTTATTGCTGTTATAGTTAAGTAGATGTCAAAACTGTGATTTTTTCACTTTTGAGCAAGGATAACTAAGGATACTGATGTAATAGAAAAAAATCAAGATCAGATTCGTAATTAGGAGATCCTAATCCATCATAAACAGAGGATAGGGAACCATAGTTGATCTTTAGGGCTGTAGGGTATAAAAAAAATGGACCACCGGAGACATGACACTGTTGCAAAATTTGTCTTGAAGTGTAAATTTGTCATTATATGCAATATATCTCTCATCAAAACGCTTCAAAACCATCATTTTTCCATACTGTGGCTAAAATGTCACAAACGTGGCAATTTGGTCACAAACGTGGCAGCAAAATTTCTTAATTTCGACCTCAAAGCCGTAAATTCACACTTGTTGTTGATCTACTTAAAAGGTGAGTTTTAAGAGTGTGTTTACATAAGATAGCATGAAGAAACTTGCAAAAATCCAAAAAAAATATCTGCCAATTTTATAACTCGAAAAAGCACAGTTATCTAAGAATCACCCATATAGCAATTTTAAGGCCGGATTCAGATTCAGAATTGCAAAATACATTAAATATAACTATTTTTTATATTTGTTTGTTGCGTTTTTTTTTTTTTTGAATTTTTCTTATTTTATGTGGGATAAGTATTTTTGCGATATTTCGCGGGGATGATCAGCTACGATTTCGGGGTTTGCATTTTTCAGTCCACTAAGCTAATACAAATGAAACCCCATTCACAGATTTTCTCCACATATTCAAAAAACCTATCGACTGTTCAAGAGCACCGTGCATATGTGACGTTGTCTGACATAAATATACTTAAATTGCCTAGGTAGTAGATAAAGAACAAAATTCTAAAAAGAATTGCACGAATATCACGTATTGTATTGTATTGTATTTTCCTTGAACTTTTAGGAGGAGCATACATCCAAACTGAAAAGCCTGCATTTGTTACAATCCTTTGCCATAACTTTTATCTTTTTTCAAGACTTTAACGTTGCTTGGATTCCTTCTCCAATGACTTTTGCCTTGTGGATTCCACTCAAGTGCCTGAAGGCCGACTTCTCTTTGTGATTTCTGGAGAGTATGACATATCCATTTGCTATGGTAATTTGGCGTTTGAGATGTTGTGAGACCACCAAACCTTTAGTATGCGCCTTAAGCACTTGTTGACGAATACATCCAGATTGTTCAGTAGACGTTCGGTAACAAGCCACGTTTCGCCGCCTTATAACACAACCTCTTTCAAATTTGAATCAAAAATGCGAACTTTTGTTTCAGTGAAGATAACGGAAAATTGCCATATTTTGTTATGTTGAGCCCACACGCTTTTTGCTTTTGATATTCTCGAGCTGATATCTTCTTTCGCCCCCACCACCCTTGAAGATAACGCTGCCTTAATACGGTAAGCTGCCGACGTTTTTAATATCATCATTGCTAGCTTTAAAAGTGTTGTCATTTCTGTTTGAGTTCAGCTTCATGCTTTTAGTCTTGGATGCATTGATCTTTAGGCCGTTTTTTGCGATTCAAAGATAAGGCCTTCAGACTGGCTCTGCATATCTGAGTGTTTAGACTATAGTAAGCAGATATCATCAGCGTAATCGAGATCTCTGTTTGGTAAAGTTTCAACGGATACCTTTTTTGGCATTATACATATATTTTAAAAAATGACCAAGTGAATGAATTTTTAGGTCGGAAATATTGCGGTAAATGCGTTAAATATTCGGAAAAACTATTTTTTTACTTGTCTAATGATTTAATATATGAAGAGAGGTTGAACATACGAATGAGATACAGTCCGAAAAAGACTGAATTCATATTTAATCAAGAGCAAGTGAGATATTTGCAGTAAGAATTATGATACATTAGAGGAACAGATTTACTAAAATAATTTCGGGGTGAATAATGCTGTTGTAGTTATTTTACCTTTTTTTTTTTTTTGACAAAGGGAACATGAGCTATTTTGCCTAATTTGATGATGAATTTATCAAAATTGTAATATGTAAAGGGTGGACTATGTGCTGGTTTATTTATTAATTTTAACACAGGGCTCAGAAAAGTGATAAGAACAAAATGTCATAGCTTATGATGTGCAAAATTAGTCTTGGACTTGGTAATGTTTCGAGACCAAGGCCAAGACGTTAATATAATACGTCTACTGTAGGACTGCTATGATGTTGGTCTTGGTTTTGGTCACAGCAATCATCAAGACCAGACTGCTTTTCAATAACTATAAAAGTTAAAAGGTGTGTCAAGCATAAAATCATCTCTCAATTCGGAATTTAGCATCATAAAAACCCATATTCTTTGGAAAATTAAGGTTTGGAAATTTTGAATAATCAACAATCTTTAGAAATTTTTTCAAGACCAAGACCGAGACCAAGACTTAATATCAAAACCAAGACCAACATTAAAACACAGTTTCTATCGATATTTGACTTATTATTCCACTTTCAAGCTTTAATCAAGAAATGATTTAAAATATATTAATACATTATTGGAGTTAAGCAAGGTTACTCTAAAATATGTTAAAGTTCAGAATTCCCCGACCTTAACATAATACTTAAAAGACGTTCATATTCCAGCAAAAGCACTATTCTTCGCTGATAAATATTCACTATGGCAAAGACGGTGTAATTATACAGCCACTCCTTAAAAAGCAAAATGCGTTTCAATAAAAATTGTCCTACAAAATTTATGTGAGAAAAAGATCTAGAGGAATCTTCTGTTTACAAGTTGACCTTAATGAATATTTAAATAAAAAATTTTCTTACATATATGTAATTTTTTGTAATAAACAAATCAAAATAAAATTTTAAAAATCCACAAAAAATAAACATTTACAAAAAGGTACTCGAAAAACTGGTTGTTCCGCAAATGCGTAGCAACCGGAAAAAAAGTACTGATGTAAAGTAGTCAGAGAAAAAAAACAAACAACTTAACAAAACAAATAACTGAAAAGTAAAGAAAAATTTTTTTGTTATGAATAAATTACCGCAAAAAAATACATTTATGAAATGATAGTGAAAAAAAGATCTATATTTGCCAAACTACGAGCAGCAACTATAAAAACAACAAAATATAATATCAGCTAGAGAAAAAAGCTACATATTAGAAAAGTATACATATAGAACGTATATAAGTATATTCCAGAGGCTTATTTATGGGGTGTGCGCAGGGGCACCATCCCGAAATTTGCAATTATTTTACAAAGAGACGTATGATTAACGATTATTTCGTGATTTTAGTGTGTGCATTAGAACGACATAGTTTGTCGACGCTCTCCTCCTCCCCGGAAAAAAAATCTGTCTCCGCCTTTTGCAGATAGTAAAATTCAGTTACCACAACAACAACAACAAAAGTGAAAATTGAAATTTAACATGGTTAAGATTATTTTTTTATAGAACAAATACTCGTAACGACTCATAAAATATGGTGGGTGTCTCGCTATGTGACAGTGATAGGAACACAATATATCGCACTATGAATAAACGTTTTTTTTTTTTTTGCACAATCATTTCTACGCGTATATCCACAATTGTTTCAGCTTGAGTCACGTATAAGTATTGTATATGAATATACTTAGCTTACTGATATTGTATGTTATGCCAGAATTTATAATTTACATACATAAGAGATTTAAAAAAAAAAAAAAATAATGTAAAACGTAGTTTATTGATTATGAAAAACAAAACCCCTTTTAAACAAACGAAATTCTTTTTCAATACAAAACGTTATATGAAAAATTAACAATTATAAATGTTTATTTAATAAGACACACCAACAACAAGCATTAACACTCTAGACATAATGTTCAATATCAATAACTTTTAGTTTCGGGAAGCTTGAGTGCTTGTTTCCAATGTGTCCAATCTCTTTTGAATTTGCTTACAAATCGATGGAATTGATCTTAGAATAAAAGACCTACTAGAATTTGATCAGTAATATTATCCAGAGCTGTATTCGGTCTAGTGGGGACTCTGAGCGTTTTCGAATATTTTAAGCAATTTATTCTATGAAACCGTTTTTTCTCCGTTGGCAATATAATCAAATCATTTTAAGTAAATATTGCTGTAAAACAATTTCTTTATATGATGCGTGTAATTTTTCTTTAATCATCAAGCTTAAAACGCACTGGATGTATTCTTCACATTAAAAAAATATTTTTATATTTTTGGTTTTCATCAGTTGGATTGCGGGGTTTCGGCCAATGCGTGAAGATGGCCTTCATGTTATGATTTTTTTTTTTTTTTTTTGTTGTTTTCTTAATTATCTGAATGCTGAATTTTTCTACATCAAAATTCTTCGAATCTTTAGAATTCTTTCTTATCTTGAATTCTTCGGTATTTTCTAGATTTTTAAAAATTTTTCGGATTTCACACATTCACTGACTTTTTCAACATTATCCCCTACTTATTGCATTTTTAAAACGTTTCAACATTTTTTACATTGTCAGGGCGTTTTTACATTTTTCGACATTTTCAAAATTAGTTGTCATTTTAAATGCTTTTCCGACATTGTTTTTCGTTATTCTTTTGACTTTTTGAACACTTCATCTATATTTCTGTGTCAGGAAGAAAAGAATACTGAAGTCGACTTGAGCCAAATAGTTTTGAGCTCCATTTTCCATTAGTTCTGGGTGCAATTGTACTTACGTTTTTGTGCGTTTTCTTAGAGCTTATTTAGATCTTAAAAATGTACACATATGCTTAATTTCGGGAAAATGGATGCTCCCATAATCTGTGATAATTCATTTCTTTTGATCTGATCCGCCACTCCTTGTATGTACAGTTCTACCACTGTTTTCATCCTTGATTTTGATAGCCGTTTTTAGAGGTTTGGGACCTTTTTATTACAAATCTAAGCATGGTTTTTTCAATCACGTCAGGATCTTGAGTTATCTTTGCTTAAAAGTGCAAAAGTCGCTGTGATATTTATTTTTGACAATTTGTTCGGATAGCCATAATTTTCTTCACTAACCCTTTACTGGTTTAAAGTGGTATAGGAATATATAAATGAGCTGGGAATTGTGCTACCATGGCACTAAAAGTTTCTCTTTGATATAAATAAGCACCATTAAAAACTTTTTCCATTTCAGAGAACATTTGATGCATCCCAAACCACTTTAAATACCGAAAATTGGTGCTGAATAAATAAAAATTTGTGGAAAACTTTAACCCTCTACATGTGTAGGTTAGTTTTAGGAAATAACGGCCAATAAAATAACACCCAAAAAACCAAAATTTATATGAAAATAATTTGAGCGTTATTTGGTTTTAAAAAAAAAAAATGATTATCGCCCAAATTTATATGAAAATAATTTGGGCGTTATTTCGTTCTTTTATTTTATTTGGGTGTAAACTGTGTCGGACCGTATTATATTTATAAGGTTGAAGCAGCTTGATAAATTTTAGGGAGTGAGTCTCTACGAAATAACTAAAACCACATAGGATTTGACAGTTAAAGAAGCAAAAATAATGGAGGAAATAGGCAGAATTTAATAAATTGAATTTAGCGTTTACCTTATGATTATTGTTTCATGAACTCACTATGCTCTGAAAAATATGTCACATTATTAGTTAGCTTGACAAAAATAAAAGATTTTGTTTGCATTCCCAGATACGTTCTTGTCGTTTTTTCTTTTCGCGAATATTTAAAAGTGAGCTACGCGTTGTTACTATTCAAAGTTATAATTATCTTGGCAATTGATTGGTTAGAAAGAGTATTATCTAAGTAAGTTAACATTAACAGCCCACAGCTGGAAAGAATTTGATATGCCTAGTTCAGAGCAGAACGAAATTAAATCTAATTTGCTTAAAAAAAATACTATAGTCATTTAAGCGCAAACCGTGAATTGGAGCTTTAAGGCGTCAAAAAGTTATTTAAATTAAATTATATTCCATAACTAATTGGAACCAAACTTGGCAGAAATTGAAGCAAAATGTATACACATTCCTTTACTATTTATTAAATTTGTGACAACCTTTTACTTTACTTAATTTTTTATCATTAGATTGAATTTGGCGTTGATAACAAATTGGTATTCACACTCTACAAAACACAACACAACACTTTGTATGTAAGCCAATAAAAAAGTTTTGCTTTTTGTACAACAAAAACCGCAACAACAACAGTAACTACAATAGCAGCAAACAGCCATAGATTAGCAAGCAAGCACAGCGTATAATAAGCACCATCACCCTTTGGAATAACTTCATTCTAACATCACGTGATTAACTAAGCAGTTGCATTCAGCATTCACTAGAGATACTCACCATGTCTTCACGCTGTCTTATTATTTGGCGGTTTTTTACTGTGGCACTTGGTCTTTTCTTCATCGCTTCCGGCGTATATCTCTATATAAATTGGATTGACATCTTTACACGAATGCGTGGCAAAGTAAGTAGAGTAATCGAAAATGATTTATGTTTTGTTTGTTTGTTTTTGTTGGTCTCTTTCGTTTGGTTTATACTTACAAATTTGAAGTTGTTTGTTATTGTTTATTTCGATTTAATCATCTTAACGGGTATTTGCGTCTTTTGTTATTCATAATTGAGATTAAATCATCGTGTTTTGTGCGTTTCTTGGTAAGAGTTATTGTTTTGTTAACATAAGCATTTTCTTGATTTCATCATCAGTTCTTTTATTCACTTTATATCTGCATATAAAAGTTTATATTTTTATGATTTTTTTCTTTTTAAATCATGGCATGGCAATATGATTTTATCATAGATACATATATGTCAGTGTATGTATGCGGGTAGATATCAAATTTCCAAGTTGTTATCGTAATTTAATTCCAAGATCATAAAAATGCCCCTGTTTAGCAGATTATTTTTCAAGATTTTTTTTTTTTGCAATGAAGTTCAATAAAGTGTGATGCAATCTACTATCAATCCCTGTAGGAAGGTGTGAGTTGGTCTATATGAAAGTTCAGGTTCCAACCTAGCGCTAAGCCAATCCTATTGGGTGTACAACTTAAAAACCGGAATTTGACGGTGGATGTCCGTACTAACAAATATCGTGAAAGCTCGAACTTTATATATATGTCATTTTGAAGGTACATTTGACAGCTGTCAAAATCAGTCAACAAAACAATTTTATCTTGTGTGCATCATTATTTTTCACGATGTATAACTTCGAAAATTGGAGAAAAAGACAGCATTTGCGGGAGGTTCTGTTGGGTCATTTTTTTGCAAAGAAAACTGCTGCCAAAAGTCATTTTTGCATCGGATCGTGACTGGGGATGAAAAATGGATCTATTACGACAACCCGAAACGCAAACATTCATATATGAAGCCCGGACAACCAGGACCTTCCCAGCCAAAGGCAAATATCCATGGTGCCAAGGTAATGCATTGTAATGCTCACAGGTGACCTCTATCGAACACAATTAATACGTTTGAAGCGTGCCATCATCGAAAAACGCCCGGAAAATGCGACCAGACACGAAGCAATAATTTTTCATCATGACAACGCTCGGCCACATATTGCTGCCCCAGTCAAAAATTACCTGGAAAACAACGGAAAACAACGGTTGGGAAATTTTGCCTCACCCGCTTTATAGCCCAGACCTTGCACCATCAGACTACCATTTGTTCCGATCGATGCAGAATGCCCTATCAGGAATACGCTTCACTTAAGTTCAAGATATCGAAAATTGGATGGATTCATTTTTGGCCGCCAAGCCGGCGCAATTTTTTTGGGATGTAATTCATAAATAGCCTGAAAGATGGGGAAATGTTGTAGCTTCCAATGGACAATACTTTGAATAAAATATATTGTAACATTTTTCCACAATAAAGCATCAAATTTCGCTAAAAAATTCCGGTTTTTAAGTTGTACACCTAGTATTCAACTTACTACAATGGATGTGCTTGCTAATTCTTAAGTTTCATCCACAATCTCATCTCAAACTAGTTCGAGTGACTGACACACGACTACTCCAAGCGAATGCAGAAAGGAATAGTTGATATTCTTTAGGATTGCAATTTGACTCGCAACTATTCAAAACGAATGCAGAGCGAGTCACTCGTAAGTACTCCGAAAGTTTGCGGCTTGCACCATGAATATCCTTGTGTTAAATTGCGGAAACGGTGTTTTTTAACGTATTTGAAGATGTCTCACAGCATTTGGAAATTTGTTTGCTTTTACCAGCAAGAAAGAAGAAACTTTTCTCTTAAAATTGCACGTCATGAAGTTTTCAATAGCACGCTTCTTTTTCGAGACATTGGCTTCAGTACAAATAGTGCTATGTCCTTAGTACTGATTGAATCAACAGGCGATATCTAGAAAAAGTTAAAACTGCATTCTGATGGTATAAGCGAAAATTAGCTAGAGTTCCTCTGTTGAACTTCAAACATGTTCGAAAACCCTGTTTTTCGCACTTACAATCATTAAACTAAAAACACAGTTTTGTTTAGAATAGCTTAATCATTATGAAAAAGTATACCTGAGCTACTAAACATTTTGTTTGCCAGTCTTATAAGTCCAAAACTAGTCCAAAGAAAATTTAGCTCGACAATTGACAGAAACTAATCTTCCAAAAAATTGCATCGCGTGGTAATTGACACAATTTTAATTCGAGCAACCGGTCTAATACTAGTCGATGCGAATGTCTCAAAAGTCATTTGACACAAACCCATTTGCTAGGGTTAGTTTGTAACTAGTTACTCGAAATGTGTCGCAGGACAATTGACAAAAAAGATTAGTTTGTAACTATGTAGTTACACCGAATGCAGAGCAGGACAATTGACTTGCCCCTAGGACAAGCCCATGTACAAATCAATAGTTTATCGTATGGGAAACGAGTTACTTGCGAACTAGTCTTGCTCCGGTTGAAACTAGTTTGTGTATATTTTTGGAATAGACCGATTTCCGACAGGGAATAATACAAAAAATATTTGTATGTATGGATGTTGATTTAGTCTAGTAAAATTAGACTCAAAAAATTATGCTGATCAAAAAATTAGATAATTAATTTTTCTTGGAATCGCTTTATTCTGGTGTTTTAAAAAAAGATATAAAATCTGTAAGAGATCACTGCCGCATAAAATGTTATTCAAGCTCGAGGCTTGCGAAAATCAGTTTCTGGCAAATATCTCGCTTATTGGGCGGTCAAGTAATTTGTAAGCAGATTTTCAATGATTTTAGAAGAAGAATAAGCAAATCGTGAACAACCCCCTCACCCGATATAATAAGAAGTAAGCAGTTTCTCAAATCTTTTATTTAAAATAAAAATTAGAATTCGAGCTGCGACTTGACAGAGGAACAAAAATAATCATAATGAAATTGAGAAAATCCTTGACATTTCAAATCAATTTTAAGTCTAAGTCTAGACAAAAATTCAAAAATTTGTCTGTTTGTTTTACGCAAGATTTCAATCAACCCCCCCTTCTGTATAAGCAAAAATAAGCAAATTTTAAACCTGGATCCAATGTTTTGTCCTATTTTCAACTATTTCCCTAAAATGTCAAAGCACAATAGCCGTATTCACGATCTTGTTGCATCGTCGCGATTGCAAAAATATTTGAAAAGTTTTTTGAAAAATCAATACTTTGTTTTTGTAATTTCAAATAATTTTGCACTTGCTACGACGCAACAAGATTGTGAATACGGCTTATATCATTTGAAGTGATTTGCAAAAATTTAAGCACATTATCATTATGGTGTTACTTAGTGACTTATAGCCTGTTTCCACCGGAGATTTAGCTCTGCTGAGATTAATAAATCACATCTTTAGATCCTATCCGTTTCCACCGGCTGAAATAGATTTATTTTTGTATGATAAATCATACGATCAACTCCCAGATTTAGAGCTAAGTCCAGAAACTGTCTTAAATCACCTTTTAAATCTGCGGTGGAAACAGGCTATTAGGTAACTTTTAGAATGAGCGACATATTTGACCTATTGTTTTCCCTAAAAATCTTAGTAAGCAACACGCTGATTAACATACGAATCGCGCTTGCTACTTCTTTTCGTCTCGCACACCTCCCTGTAAGATAGGGACAACCTCGAAGTAGAGTCACAAGTTTTTTCGATGAGGTTTTGTTCGTTTACTTCTCCTGAGTTGGAAAACATGAAAACTAAAATTCCGACTCCTCCTACTTGCGAATAAACTGAGTTTAAGTCCTGAACAAATCTGTGCTAAAGGTTAAATATAGTATGCTTGTAAGTACTTCTGGATGTCGGCAAATCCCTCTAATGATATGATTGATCATTGAAACATAACGAAAACCAACCTTTCAATAAATTTTTTGTTTTCCTTTATGCATTTGCCTTGTTTTTGTAATTTTGTTGGTATTTTTACTAAAACACACTGAACCAACAAAGTCATCTGATCAATCAAAATCCTAATAGATTCTCGAAGCCCAAACTTAAATATATAAATATATATAAATAAACTTATAAATAACAGACAACAGCCGAAGTTTGTTTTTAACTTTGGTTTCCGAGAATTAGCTTCTTAAAAAAAAAAATATATATTGATGAAAAACTGAATTCCATTTGAGATCATAGCAAACGCAATAATTTAAAAACATTCCTTATATCTTTAGAGTACATCCTATTAAGATATCAGTCCCTTTGTGAGAATCTTATGTGTCATGCAAATTCGAGCTTGACTAAATATATATTTATTTTTAATAAATAGTCTTGTGTTTTTGACAACAAATTTACAAGAAAAATCAAAATCAATATAAATATTTATATATAGCCCGAAAAATAAACGTTAATTCTCACACACTAGCAAATATATAACGAAATATTTGCAAAGTAAATTAAATTTTTAAAAAAAATGGAAAAAACGTTTAAAAGCTTAGACATTACACTTATCAAACGACAATTGCTGATAAAAATACTTAAATGTGATAAGAATTTAATTTTTTTCATATACCATTTATTCAAAAACAAATACGTTTTATAGTTAAAATAAAAATTAATGAAAAATTGCCTTTGCATTAATATTCATACATAAATAACATCAGAAGTACATAATAGAAATACACATCTATATAATACCATATACTAAGTATATTCATATATAAATGGAACGTCATGAAACAGTTCTAAGTAAATATACATATATATGAGTCATAAAATGACAAGTTCAATTCAATCCAAACACCTGTAAACCTTATCAGCGGGAATTTAGTCCAATTATTGAAAACATTTTTATTTTTTATCTTATCCGTGTAAGGAACACCTGGTTAATATTAAATATATAATCAATAAAATAAATTCGGAGCATGACGAACTTAACAATTATTTTAATTTATTTTCTTTATGCTATAGAAAAAAAACACATCTATTTGCAATTATGATATACAAGGTTCAATTTCGATTTCTTAATCAATTCATTATTTTATGGAATTCAGATATGATAAGTCATATATAAAAATGTTATACTGAGCTGATATGTGTAGGTATTTATTTTTATTTTTAGGACTTTCAAAATATTATTTATTGCTATAGCTTTTCATACCGTTTTAACTTTTCTTACGCATCCATATGTACTATGGAGAATGTTAGACTAAGTTTTAATCTTGAAATTCTAATGCATTCCGATTTATTTTGAAATTTTGAATACTATACGTATGTATATGAAAAGGTAAAGTCCCCGCATTTTGTTTTTCTGTAATCGTCATTTTTAATATTTTTCCTCCGGTATAATTAAATTATAGATTATTCCAAATATGCGCGAGTTATAAACCTTATTTACTAAAAAGTTAGTTGACTAAAGAAAGAAGGGTCTACAGTTTGTTTATTGTTTTATACGCTTAACACTTAATATTTCCTAGAATTCGATTCGCATTCATATAGAATTTTTGTGCAATTAATTGCCAGCTTAACTTTTATAGTAAATTTACAATTTAAAGCTTTTGATAAAGACATAATTACGAACGATCAACGTGACCTGTATGCTTTATTGTATGCACAGGTGTTAATTTCATGGTCTTCTTTCTTGAAAACTTAAATTACGTATTTTTATTTAATTGTTGGGAATTTTTACTAAAGAAAAGATATTTTGTGCTCAGATTAAAATAATCTAAAGGTTCATGAAAAGGCAAAGCGATAAATACAGACCAAGCTCGCAACTGGCATAAAACTTTATAGAATTGTTCTTTTGTACTTCGTTAACCTCAGAAATGATGCTGAAATGAACTTTTAGACTTCATTAATCTCAGAAATGGTCTTGAAATGCTCGGAAGGGCTTAACAGTGATCATGAAAACCTAACTTAAAAACTTTACCAAAAGGCATTTGTTCAGTGAAAAGTAAATTAGGAAATAATAGGAATGTATTTATTTCGAAAATTTTCAAGACATCAAGGCTTATTGTTTCGAAACTCAACCATTTAGTAAACATTTTTCGCGGTATATCTTTAAAGTACCTACTTTGACTCTTGGATTTATGTGTTTTTGCAATATTATCAGCAAAAGTATTTGAAGGTTTATTTTGTATTTTTTTTACTGCTGGTTGTCATATTGTCATTTAGATAAGATCGAAGTACAAAAATACTTGAACACGTACATACTTATATGATTTAAAACACCTGCCAAAACTGCCTAGTAAGCACGTCAATATAATGTAGTTTGGGTATACTGATAAAAATATTTTTCTAAAAATCAGCCTTATTTTTACTTCGTGATTAAGCCATAATGTGTTTACTTTTCCCTACTAAAGAAATGTACTCGTACATCAATCAAATCATCAATTATAAAAATATATGCCTAAAGTCATGTGACGATCAACGTGAAAATTCAATTAAAAAGCAGATTTTTCAATCACATTTCTTCTTCTTTCATCGAATAAAATTATAATATTCGCTGTTATCGCATCAAAGTGCATATTTTTGGGTCAAAGTTTAAGAAATAATCAATTATAAATGCATCGTATTACCTTTTCATTGAAATATCGCGCTCGAAGTGAACTTTTTGTTGCCATAGCTGGTGATATTCTTGTCAGCTGATTTTTGTTATATGCATACATATATGAGGACTGATTTTTCAAAAGGGCGTAAAACCACTTCCAACCTCGAACAAACCTAAGGATGCCATCGCCATTACCATGCTAAAATGCATCCTCTAGTCCAAAATTCATCACAAAAAATGCATTTTTCTAGTATAAAATCGTGATCAAAAGTCGCATTTCAGAACAAAAGGGCTTATTTCCATATAATTTCATAAAAATTTTTAGAGTTTGATATAAAAAGGCGTATTTTGAATAGTGGCCAAAAAAACTTAATATTTTTTATATGCCCCAGGCTATATAGGTGCTTACATACCATGCCTATAGACATCAAAATAAACTTCCAAATGGTGAAATAAGAGTGATTTTGAAACAAAAGGGCTTATTTCCAAACGTTTCAGAACAAAAGGGCTTATTTCCAAATGTTTTTTACTTTTTGCAATTACTGCAAATATGTTACAACAAAAATATTAAGGGGATTAGAATCTTTGGTCAACTCACTATAGTTAATACAGGAGACATTAAAAAAAATATTGTATGTTATTGTAAACAGCCCATAAAAGTTTTTTCTCATTACAAATTTGTTTGACATGGTTTTACGCCCTTTTGAAAAATAACTCCTCATATAATGTAGAGACAATACTTCTTAACTGAACCAGAACCAGAAATACTTAGGGTATTCCTTAAAAATTCGTATTGATTTTAACAACTCTTACGAGTTTACAAAGTTTTCGAGGCACGTTTTAAGGAATACCTTAAGTATTTCATATTTTGTATTAGATTTTATTCTTTAGTTCATAAATAACACAGTTCTACAATGGTTTTCAATTCGATGATTATGGGGATGAGAGACCACATATTTAGGAATCTGTGCTTAGTATTTTTTTTTACGACGTCAGGATTCTAAGATATCCTGCTTCAAAGTGCAGAAATCGCTGTTTTGAGGCGTCCAAACTTCTTCGATTGGATCATTACTTTTCCAGTTATCTTTCAACTCAATTTAAAGAACAACAATTACCTATATGTATTTCTACGGAATTGTAATACCTGTAATTCAATGGATGATAACTCGGAAAGAAAGGATCCAATTGGAAAAATAAAAACTTTAAGTTGTAGTAGATGTTCATGGCTATCCGATGAATTTGGCGAAATTAAATTACATTTTATCCTGGAAGTGCGCCATATGACTAAACGCAACTCTTTTTGAAATTTAAAGCCAGGATAACTCAGAATGCTGACGTGAAAGAAAAAAACGCGTTAAGATTTGTAAATAAAATGCCTCAATCCAGATAATCAGCTGCAAAAATAGAAAAAGGATAAAAACGTAAATTTGCAGGCTTTTGTAATTTTACGCACTAAATAAAACTGAAATTTCACACAATACTGTGTGAAAAGCATAGAGAAGACAAAAAGGGGTCACACAATGTGTACTGTAATTTCACTCACCAATGTGTAAAATCCTCTCACCTTCTTTTTTTCCAGCATCGTGGGGATTTTTCCAGTGGAAAAACGACAGAGTCTTAATTCAAGGCGTGGGGGGCTTAGACCTTTTCACAAACTATATTAGCGCACCATAAATCAGATCGTGTAACAACATATAAATAAACAACTGATTCCTAATTTGGTACACATAATTTAATTTTAATGATGTGACGCACTCATGCACTCACTCGCGTTGACGAAAACTCCGAAAATAATCCTTCGAAATTAAGACCACTTTCCCTTAAACGTAATTTTGATAGCCATGATTCTTTTTCTTTAAAGTTTTTTTATATTTTATTTATGATTTATGGGATTTTACTTTTGTTTTTTTTTTTAATTTAGTGAAATTTCGACCTTTTTTCTTGCGCGGCACTTTCTTGCTTTTGTTTACATTTTTATTTGACGTTTAAAAAGTAGCGAACAGTGTTGATAAACGTCTGCATAGTTGTATTGTTTGAAAAAGGTGGCACGACTTTGATTTCAACCCTCAATTCGACGATTTAAATCGACCCAAAAGAAGTGTAAAAAATTAAGTAAAGTTCTGCGATATCTCGCTTCATTTTCGAGATATCAAGGCTTAAATAATACGAAAATTTGAAGGAATTTCAAGAAATGTTAGATTTGACGATGTTTCGACGTAACATAACACAAAGTAAGTCGAAAAAAATTAGATAAAATTTTTCCATATCATTTTTGAGATATCAAGATTTAAAGTTTTTAGAGAGCAAGTCGAGTTGTTCACTTCTTTCTTGTTTTTTATGGGGTAAAAAGGCTTTTGTTATTGTTGTTGTTTTTGGTGATGTTGTTGGTTGTGGATGTTGTTGTTGTTCTTGGATGTGGTAGTATTGTTGTTCATGTTCTTGTTTTGAAATTTTTTTAGTATGATTGCATTACATACATAAAGGGCCGTCCACACGTACAGTCTTACCTGCGCAAACCTAGTTCGTGCAAACTAGAGAGTTTGCGCATACTTTTTATATCGCGTCCACACGACACAGGCAAGTCTGTGCAGTTTTCAGTATACTTCATTGAAACATGACGTCTAGCAAACATTTTATTTTCATTTGAATTGTTTTTTCTTTTGTATTTTTTCCAAAATAAATCAATGAAAAAACGCATAATTTTCATGACAGAGCTATACATGCATTTGAAGACTGCAATTTAAGCGACAGATTGAAGGCACAGCCTGTACGCCGTCCACACGTTCCAACTTGCCTGCGCAAGCTTAGTTTGCACAAAAAAATCTTTGGAAAGCCAAAGAAAGCACAGGCCGCACTTTTGAACTGTGCAAACTTGACTTTTGCCGTTCCCACGTACAGACTTACCTGCACAAACCAGTATGCGCAGGTAAGTCTTGAGGTAAAACTGTGCGTGTGGGCGGCCCTTTAGCCTTGATTAGGGGTCTGCATAAGACGTCTTGTTTGCGTTTTAAGACATTTCGTTTCAAGATACATTATATTTTGTACCCGTTTTTTATTTATCAAATACTTTAGTTCAGTGTCGTGTGTAAATGTCTTGACAGAACTAGAATTTGAAAGAAAATAAACAAATACTGTGCTAATTTGTCTTATTTGATTTGTTTCAGTTATTTTAGTTGCATACTGTAGTAGTAGTGTACACTTGTACACTACCAAATGCTAATGTTGTAATAAGAGTAGTTTATCGCTCTCGCTATGTGCCTCTTTTTTTGTTTACGCTCTCTTTCTCTCTCGCGAAAATGTATGATAGCTACTACAATTCTGTAAGTGTTACCATAGCATAAATTTTATTGTGGTTTCTCTACTCGCACGTTTTACAGTGACCTGAAGTATTTGTTTTTATAAAATAGAGTTCACTGATGTATTTTTTAAACCAAGTTTGTTTTTCACACTGATAAAACAAGACAATGTAAATAGTGTCAAAATGAAATCAGTGTACACTTTGATTTGAATCTTGAGTTTTTTGAATCAAATGCATCAGTTCAGTGTAAAATATGGGAGTAAAAAAAGTACACTTTATTTCAAGATGTCTTGTGCAGACCCCTAGTCTTGATATCTTCAAAAAAAGCGAAATATCGAAAAATTTTATTCAATAAATTTTTGCAACTTGTTTTGGGACTTATTTTATGTGAGAACATCGTCAAATCTAGCACCCTTTTCAATTTCTTCAATATATTCGTCTTTTTTTTTTTTTTTTTTTTTGCCTTGATATGTATCTGGAAAACGAAGAGAAGTATGGAAACATTTTATTCAATATTTTCGACTTATTTTAGGTCGATTTATAAAAAAGCATAGTCAAATCGAAGGGCAACGGAAATCAAAACTTCCCCAAATACAAACACATTCCCCTTGAAAAACTCATACAAAATATAGGATACTAGAATATCCCTGTGAGCGTTGCTTCAACTTGTCATCACCAATGTTGTCAAAGGATGTTAATTGTCCCGCTGTATTTTATATATGTATGTATCAGAGACGGTTAAGAGATATGACATTTTTTAGGGTAGTGGCACTGCCAATTTTTTCAATAGACACTATTTATCTCGGTACTCTATAAATTTTCCACATTTTATCCATGTCCTTTAAATATTTTCAGAGATATTATGATTTAATTTTTAGGGGCTTGGTATTACCCCCTTTTTCACTGAAAATTGTCCCAACCCAACCGTTTGGAACCGGTAACGTACATCAAAAACGAATTCAAAACGGATTTGCTTTTAATAATGTTAATGCTGAGTTTAAAAAAAAAAGAAAAAAAATATAACGATCCACCTATAATAGGATTCGAACCCGGGTAGGTCCGCAGTGACGGACCCGTTTCGAACCCGAAACTTACGTAAAAACAAATCCAAAACGATTCGCTTTTAATAATGTTAATGCTGTATATTAACAAAAAAAAACGTTTTTAAGCGCTTATTAAGAATTAAAAAAAAAAGAAGAGAAAAAAGGAAGAAAGAAAAGGATAAAAATCCACCTGCGGTAGGATTCGAACCTGGGTAAATCCATTTCGAACCCGTAAAGAACTTCAAATACGAACTCAAAACGGATTTGCCTTTTTTTTTTTTTTTTTTTTGATCTTTCTATTTTAATGCGTGTGATTTTTTGTAAGCTTTTCAAACTCTGATTGAAGAGACGGTCCTTGTCTTGTAAATAGCATCACCATTTTTTCAGTGAACTTTTTTTGTCCTGATGCTCTTTGCACCTGTTTCAAATCTCATCCATGTGCGTTAAATAGTTTCAGAGTTATGATGAAGTATTTTTTTTTTGTCCCTTTATTTTTTACATACGTAGCAATAGTATCAGTGTTATGATGAATTATTTTTAGGGGACGTTGCTCCTCCCACCTAGCTTTTTACGATGTTAACGTTAGTTTTTTTTTTTTTTCTTTTTTTTTAATGCAGATATTTGATTTTTCCTGAAAGTGTGTAACATGCCTGAAAACCGGGGTTTCTGCGCTTTGAACCAAGGATAACTAGAACCCTTACGTAATAGAAAAAACTAAATTCAAATTCCTAAATAGGAAGTCCGAAACTACTATCTAAACAATCCTACGCATTACAAGTAGAATATGAGAAATTTTGAATTTCAAAGTAGTGGCAGGCTCATTTAAAAATAGAATTTGAAAAAGAATCCTTACTTTTTCCTCATGAAAGGATCCCATGTTCCATATTTTATATTTACTGCATAAATTATATTGTTTAAACGTTAGTTTTTATTGTTTGTTGTATGTTTTTCTTATTATCTAACAAATTATTTTACCTTAAGAAACTACATAATTTTCTTATTTTTCAGGAAATGGCACTCAGTCCGACCTCACAATCCTATCCCAATTGGAAAATTTCACCGCTACCATTGAATTTTGATGTTTATCTCTTTAACTGGACCAATCCAGAAGAGTTCTATATTGGCTCAAAAGTAAAACCACATTTTGTTGAACTCGGACCATATAGATTTCGTGAACGTCCCGATAAAGTTGATATAGTATGGCATGCACACAATCATTCGGTAACATTTCGTAAGAAAGCCTCGTTTCATTTTGATGCTGCTGGCAGCAAGGGCAAATTAACTGATCTTATTACAACTGTTAATACTGTGGGGCATGTGAGTAACCACCAGAAATTGTTGTAAAACTTAAATTTAATCAATGTTTTCTTTTTATTTTCGTTTTAAAGGCAGCGGCATTACGAGCACGTGATGCAAACTATATTCAAAAGAAGATTCTTCAAGGTAGTCTGAGTATGTACAATGAAGGCTTAACTGTTACGAAAACAGCAGATGAGCTGATCTTCAGTGGCTACGAAGACACATTTGTAAATATTGGCTCATTTTTGTCTAAGTTTTCGAAGGATATTGAAGTTCCTTTCGATCGAATTGGATATATGTATACTGTGAGTACTATATTTTAAAGGTGTCCCATTATTCTTCAATATACTTTTATGCCTTATTTCCTTACACAGCGCAATAACAGCGCCTCCTATGACGGCGTCTTTAACATGTATACTGGCGCCGATGATATTTACAAATTGGGACAAATACATTCCTGGAATAATAAAACACACAATGGCATATATCCGGGCGAATGTGGTGTTGTAAAAGGATCAATGGGTGAATTTTATCCACCCAATCTTATGCCAAATGATTCAATTTCCATATACTTGCCAAACATGTGCCGATCGGTGCCGCTGGACTATACCGAAATGGTTGATATACATGGTGTAAAATCGTTTAAATTTAGTGGTGGACCGCGTTCTGTGGATAATGGTATGTCATGAAATTTTAAAGTGTATTAAGTATTATATAAGAAATAATTTAATTTTAGGCACATTATATCCTGAAGCCAAATGCTTTTGTGTCAACGATCGCTGTGAGGCATCCGGTGTTATAAATATTGGACCATGCAAGTTTAACACTTCAATGTATATGTCGTATCCACACTTTTATCAAGCGGATCCCAGTTATCTGGAGGCTATTGATGGTTTAAAACCAGAACGCGAAAAGCACGAATTTTTCATGACACTCGAGCCCAATGCCGGTGTAGTCATGGATGTAGGTGGTGGTTTTCAAGCAAATTATTTAATGGAATCAGTGGATAACATATTGTGAGTAGAAGCGCAATTTTAACTAATTTATTATTGCAAAAGCTTTTGAGAAAAATTGATGCATATGTTTTAAATTTTCCTTTACTTAAATCGTGTCCGGCGAGAATGTATTCAACTTTTCACCAGAAAAAAATAACTAAAACCATAATAAGACGGAGTTATCCTTTTCTTTCAATTGCTATGAATTCAACTTTATTCAAGTCGAATGCAAATTATGCCGAAATATCTGTGCGAAGATGGCAAAACTATGTGTCGCATGTTTTCATAATTTTTCGGGAAAGCAAACTTATGTTTTAAGTTGATACTTAAAAACCACGATATCTGGTTTTTCAAGTTGTTTTTCTAAGGAACTACAAGTCCTAGCTCAAATCTGGTTTTGCCAGCTTGAACCAAAAACAATATCCTGCACTATTTAACTCATTTTCTCAAAAAATTTCCGATAACTAGTTTTGCCATCTTTGCACAGATATAGTTCAAGTCATATCTAAGCCAGGTCTTAGTCAAGTCTATATCAAGTCTAATTTAAGTCTAAGATAAGTCTAAGGCTGTGTTTATGTCGCTACTTGCGACATGTTATCCGAGTACAAATGGAAGTGTTTATGATACAGCGATTTAACGAAAAGCGATTTCGAGCGATTCTGAGCGTTCTGTCGTTCTACATGAGCGACGAGAATTCACAACCAAAAATTTTTGAAACAGAGTAGCGAATCGTTATTCTTATGTTTTAAAATTTCTTGTCTTTGGTGATCCCTAGTGAAATTTTTTAAAGAATATTTTTGTAGAAAACTTTAACCCATTATAACCCAATTTTAGGAAAAACTGATCAGAAAGACCTATACCAATAGTATATAATGGGTTAAAATTTCTAGAAAATTGTTCCTTGCATAATTTAATGGTGACCTTGGAACAAAATGTTTTATCCAAAATGGTGTTTTAGAGTTTTACAGAAAGATGAAAGTTCGAAAATTCGAGGTATTCTTTTTTTATGGTACGTTGCTTGATGATGAAAAATTTGATACAGCACACGACTCATTCCGAGCATTTATGAGGTCTTAAAAAAATAAAAATCACACACAGCTGAGATTTTTCATTAAATGAACTTTAAAAAATTTAAAAAAATTCTTAGCTCAGTTTTTTGATAATTTCTTTAAGATTTTTGGGGGTAGCCTTGGAATTTCAAACATCTAAAATGAATGATAAGTATTCAATCGCTTGCGATTTTGCTAGATCATAAACACTCTGTCGCTAGCGATTATACTAGCGATTCTCGTCGTATTGAGCTACGCAAAATATCTCGATCATAAACATAGCCTAAGTTAAGTCTAAGGCATGTCTAAGTGTAGTCTAAGGCAACTCTAATGCAAGTCTAAGTCAAGTCTAAGGGATGTCTAAGTCAATTCCATGTCAAATCTTAATCTTTCTCAAGTCTAAGTGTCAAGTTAAGCCTAAATCAAGTCCGTGTCATATCTAATCTAAATTTTTATCAAGTCTAGGTCAAGTCTTAGTGAACTCTAAGCCAAGTTTTAGTCAAGTCTTAGTCAAGTCTAAGTCAAGTCAAGGTCAAAGTCAAGTTTAAATCAAGTCTAAGTCAACTCGTAAGCCAAGTGTTAGTAAAGTCTAAGGCAAATCTGAATCAAATATAAGGGAACTAAATCAAGGTCAAAGTCAAGAGCAAAGTCATGGTCAAAGTCAAGTTAATAACAAGTCAAATCAAATTCAACTCCTGATTAAGCCTAAAGCAAGTCCAGTCTCAATCACGTCAAGGTAAAGCCTAAATCAAGCCATATCTCTTAGCTGCACCAACAGATCTTTAGGTCGTGGTGTAACATAGCCATTGCCATTTTGTTAAGGAAAATTTTGGAATTTTTCACATGATGCAAAATTTAAAAAATAAAAATTTCTTCTTATACTTATACTATATCTATACTTAATTTTATATATTCGTATATATAATAGTTTTTACATTATATATTTATTTTTTCTTTACAGCCCCTTTAATTCTCTACCGCGTACTTTTATTCCACTGATGTGGTGTGAAGAACGTGTTCGCGTAACACCAGAATTGGCCAGAGAAATTTCAATTGTACCACTTATTGTACTAATTGGACAACTAGTCACTGCTGTACTACTAGCTAGCGGTCTGTTATTAATCTGTTGGTATCCAACAAAATTCTTCACACAATTATGCCATGATCCGAAATCAAAGCATGCGCTGCTGAATCCACTTTCTAGCGTTATCATTGGTACGAAAACAACAACAGTAGGACAGCAGCAGCAGCAGCAGCAACAACAGAAACGTCCATTAGAGGTGCCATTACTAGAATATAAAAATGGTTCCTTTATGCACACAGAAGATGGTACCACCATAAGCAATGAACTGCTCGGCAATACTTTACATTTGCCCTCAGATGTGATAGTTTCAAGATAACACGGTAGATTACGTTTTTAATTACAGTTGCCATTTTTCTTCTTGTTTTTATTTTCTTTTTTTTTTGTATGTATATAAACCTAAGTATCTATTTGTAAATAAGTTTAAGGTGTATTCTTAAGCATAAGCGCCCACCTATAATCGCATACATTGAGAAAGTCTCCAAAAAAACAAAGCACACCCATTTGTAATATACTTACACTGGCCCACAAAAAAAAATAAAAATTGTAAGCTGTTTTTTTCGAGGCAATATTTTTGCCCGACGATTTCGAAAAAAAAAACAAAAGATTTCGGATTACTTAGTCTAAATTTTGAGAAATTACAAGTTTAAGAAGTTAGAATCATTAGTTTTCTATCGTCATTAGTTGCTTTCTGAATATTGTTGACTATACAACGAAATTTTGCAGACTTTTTATCTAAAACTCAATGTAAATTGTCGTTTAAAAAAAAAAAAATATGCTAATTTAAAGACATTAAAATATAAATTCCAAAATTTGCAAAACTCTATTTAAAAAAATTCATATCATTCAGTTGAAAATAACTTTTAATGAAAAATAGCTTACAACTAATAAGCCAAAAATATTTGAAAACACAGTGGGAACCAAAAGTAGTTGCTTGCAAATCAATATTTCCGGATAAAAAAATTGCGAAAAGTATAATGAATTTATTCGATAAAACATGTAAATGCCTCGAAAATCTCGTAAACTCATAAGATCTGTCAAAATTAATACAAATTTTTACATTTTTGCGAGTTATGAGACTTTCGAGTGATTTACACGTTATTTAGAATACCCTCAATATCTACACATTTCTTAAAATCTTTGATAAAAAGAATCCAATAGTTTTCTGAGCATTCATTTCAATGATATAGAATCATTATGAAAAGCATAACATTCATTTAAGCCAAAAATTAGTCTATAACACTCTTCATATAAACACTTATTATTGGTATTATACCAATTTTTCAAGATCTTCATTATGTTTTTTTAAAAAAACAATTTTTCTATACTACAATACATATAAATAAAAACTTGTGAAATTATATTGATAGCTGTTAAATTAGTTACTTATTTATCTAAGCAGAAACGAAGACACATAGTCATTATAAATATTTAGTCATTATAATATTTATTAAGAAATTTGAATTATAAAAAGAGTACGATGTCACATTAAGCGGAATGACTTAAGTAATTAACTTGCTTTCTTCAAATAAAAGACATAATTTAATAAAAAACCAAAAAAAAAATGAGAAAAATAACACAATTTTTCCAATAGTCCGTGCAGATTTTCTGTGTTTTTGTCCAAAACTGGTTTTTGAGCCAAAATGGATGAAAATACTAAACTTCTAACATCAACATCCTTCAATTTTTAATACTTTTTCATACTTTTTTTCATACTTTTTATGTCTCAAAACTTGTATTGATTTTTTGAATGTTACAAATAAGAAAAAGTTCGTTGCTTAAGTCTTTCTGAAAATCTGTGCTCATATGTTGGGTATGCTTGTTAGGGAAAGAACAGGCATAAAAAACTTACAAAGTATTTCTTTAAACGTATAGCTTTTTATATAAATGCATATAATGTAAAACGTAGAATTATTTTTCTTAAAAAAAAATCCACAAAAAAACAAAACTTTGCTTTAGCGTAATAAAGACAATCGCATCTAGACTGAGGACTAGTGTGCATACATTTGTGGACCAATTGCCGCGTTATAATTTTAATTAGAAAAAGAAGGGGAAGCCAAATAACTCTTATGCAAGCAAATGTTTCAAAAAGATCAAATGAATAAGAAGTTATTATTTACACCTTTGAATGTATTTGAATGTATATAGTATATGAAAAATGATTTAATGTACGTATAAACTTTGTAAATATGTACATATGTATATAAAAGAAAAAAAATTGCATTGATTGCAAAAAATAAAGTGATAAAAAAAATAATATGTACTTTTTTGATATACCTAATCAAATTCGTCCCATTGGCCAAATTCGAAAAAAAAAACATTTCTTATCTTATACTTAGTATCCAAGGGCGTACGCAGGATTTCATCTAGGGGGGAGCCAAACTCAAAATTTTGCGAACCTTTTTTTTTTTTTTTTGAGAAATTTCAATGTAAGAGCTGTGTATATTTTTGTGCACTAAACTATTAAATAAAAGTTCATAAAAACTTATGAAGGTACTCTTAGATTACTTTCTAAAACTAAACTTTCACATTTCCAAACTAATTTGAGGTCGCTGACTCCAAAAAACGCATAAATTTTTGTTTTTTTTTCGAGGAGCCGTTCTAGATATAATCGACACTTTCGATTTTTGAGGTTATAGCTCTAATTTTATAAAAAATATTTCGAGAAACCCAATTTTAATCGAATTTTTTTATACACTATTTTAAAGAAAATTCTTACGCTTCTTTTAAATGTATCAATAACTAAAATCCTATTTAAATTGACTGAGCGAAAAGTTCATTTTCATAGCAGTTTTTTTCAATTTTGCAATATTTTTTATATTTTTATTTATAAGTGTATTTAATTTTAAATATTTTAAGCCCAAACTTATCAAAATCAGATTACATTTTAAAAAATTATTAAGGTTTCAGTGAAGACTATTTTGATTTTTTATCGGAAAAATAAACAGGTACAATAAACTGGGTCGATTTTTATGAAGCAAAAAAATTGTATAATGTTTAAAATGCTTAGAATCGTACAAAGTACACGTGTGATTTTTTTTAGAGTTTTAGGAATTTTTTTTTTTTTTTTCTTTGACCAATTTTTCAAAAGTTAAAAAAGGTCTGAAAAAATTTATCAAATACTTTGATTCTTTGAACGATTTGAAGCATTTTAAGCCTCATACATTTTATTCGTAAGAACCTTCCTTTTGAGCAAACGAATGCTTTTCCGACCAGGTAATTGAAAAACATAAATAAATCGACTTGTGGAACCGGATATTATCTATACTACCTGCACAAAAAATTTTGAATTTTTTAACGCAGCACTTTTTGCAAAAACATAATCTTTAGTTTTAAGCAGCTTTGGGTATCTCTTCTTAGAAGAAAAAAAAAAGTTATGAGCAAAAAACATATAAAAAAACGGACTATTCGTGAAACCTTAATAACTTTCTTAAATATTATCCGATTTTACTTTCAAATTGTTTGCAAGTAAATATATAAATAGTATAGTAAAGATAAAAAAAGTGTATTTGTATAAACTATTGTCCAAAAAATCGTGTTTTATTTGGCTTTAATATGAAAAGTCGTAAAAACTACTGTAAAAATGAATGAATATGATATATTTGTAACTCTAAAACTAGAGCTATGGGGGCGGCAGCTGCCCCCCCTTGCGTACTCTCGAATTATTAGGAAACGCCAATTGAGCCAATGAACCATTTGAATGAAAATTACCAGACATTTATTTCTACTAGTGTTCGCCTTGTGTCCGAAATTCGACCATTTCAATTTGACTTTAAAGAGACTATGGAACTGTAATTACTAAAAATAACTGCATACTTTTTTTTAAGGGGCTTGGAAGCGAATTCTTTTAATATCCTTTTTAATTTCTATCCTTAGCATTAAGCCTACTGCTTTTTACAGGCGTGGCACCCCCTCTAAAAATGATCAACTATTAATTAGCCTTTCTTAGTGTTAAACCTATCTCGGTACCAAATTCCATAAAAATCGGTGCAACATTTTGGCACTGATAGCGTGTTTGATCATTTAGGGGCTTGGCACCGCCTACTGAAAAACATAATGGTCATGTTATCGATCTTCAGTGCTAACCCTATCTCCATACCAAATTTCGTCAAAATCGATGCAGTGGCTTAGCCCTGAAAACGTTTTTTTCCATTTAGGGGCGTGGAACCGCTCAATTTTAAAAAATATATATATATATATATAAATATATATGCACTGCTTTTACTCACAACCTTTCCAACAAAAAAAAAAAAATCAAGCCAATCGGTTGAATTTTGGGTACAGTATCAGGGACTGAATCGATTTTGTTTGCCTATTTATATATAGATTACCGCGGACAACTTTCGGAATGTTTGATGTCTCATGCCGGTGTATACCTATGGAGCATTGCTGACACTACATTAAATCCTAAACGCGGTATTAACCGCATTTCTATTTAAGAATAATAATGTTGCATTTAATTCAAGCAGTGCATGGTATTAACGCTCAACACCTACCTAACCAAATTCACCTTGTATTACTCGCGAGGTACACGAGCTAAACTTTTCAATAGCTTAAAAGTGGGAGTGGCACTTATCTGATAAAGATAATTTTTCGACCAGAGTAGGGGAGATGTGTGTACCTTGGTCCGAGTGTACCTCGGTCCGAGTGTCGGTTGCCACTCAACAGTTGCATGTGTACGATAATGTTCTTCTATGGAATGTTCTACTCATACCGGTGACTTATATTAGACTTCAAACCGTCAAGCTGTATGCGTGTATAAAGAGCGACGGAAAAAGTGTTTTTAGAGTATCCTACGAAACGATCTGTGAGAAATTTACTTGAAATATTTCAGGTTTACAACATCAGGAAGGAAGTTTAGTTATTGTTTTAAGCTTTAAGTATGCTTTAGATGCATTTTCATTAATACATGTTATGGGTATTGACAGTTTTTAAACATGCTGTCTTTGTGTACCTTAGACCTATGCTTATTGACCAATGAGCCTTTTTCGACGGGCAACCAGGAAGCCAGAATCGCCTCTCAATATAATATTATTATTTACGTGATTAATGTATTTATTTGCAACCATTTTTGTTTAATTAATTGTTTTTTACTAAATGCACTTTTTTGTGTTATAATTTTTGTTTATGATTAATTTTTTTTTTTTTTATTAAAAAAAAATTTTACTTTTGATTACATAATAAATGGTTATATTTCTACTCAATGGTAAGACATAGAAATATCATTGTCACGTCATTTTATGCTGCAAGCATTGTAGAAATATAACTTAATCAAAAAACTAAAGAAACTTTTTTGGAAAATCCAGCACATTGAAAAAACTGAAAAGCGGTCCAAGGTACACACATCTCCCCTATGGTATTCAGGTTCGACATCTAGCTACAATTAACATTAAAATAGCTTGTACAGTATACCTATCATATGTCATAAGGCAAAAATTAAAAATGTGAAATACCTTGCTCCCAGGGGCTAAAAAGTTTCGTATTGGTGTTGCATCAAGCATAAAAATTTTGGTTGTAATTAGCACTGGGAAAAAATTTTCAATAAAAAATGGGTGGGGCCACGCCCCCTCCTTCTAAAAAAACAAATTTGTCATATCTCTGAAACTATTTTACACATGTGAATAAGATTTGATTTCAGGTAAATGTATAGCTTGCGAGATATAACGTGTTTAACTTCGTTAAAAAGTGAACGTGACACATCTTACTACACCCATTATTGGACTTATGTAAGGGTCGATACGAAATAACGCAAAAAAAAAAAAAAAAAATAGAAATACTACCCAAATTGTTTTCAAAATATGGACTTTATTTCGTTTTGAATTTGGGTCATATTTTTCTGTTTTGTTTTTTGGACGTTATTTCATTGGGCGTTATTTCCTACCGCCAGTTTTGTACGCACTCACCATAACGTGTTTAAATGCCTCAAAGAAGGTTAGCGTTTAATAATCTGTTTACGGCCATTTTTTTTTTTTTTTTTTCAGGGCTGAAAATTAAATTTCATCAAAATCAGTCAGTATACTTAAATTGCGAGGTATAACATGTTAAAGTGTTCAAATGTTTGAAAGTGAGCATGACACTAAACTTATTATGCCCATTTCTTTAGTAAATCATATTTAAATATGTTTGCACATAATTCCCAAATTTCATCGTGAAAGGTCCTATAGTTTGAAAGTTATAACGGGATATAATAAAATGTGACTACAAAAAAGTGTCGCAAAAAATGTGTCGCGACCTTCAAATTTAACCCCTTGTGCAACCAAAGGAGTTTCACTTCAAAAACGATCTGTTTATTTAAATGAAAATGTGCATACAATAGGAACCTCTCTTGAAACACTAACTTTAATCCAATCAAAATTAAAAGCTTTAATGAAAAAATTAAAACCTCTTTCGAGTTGACTGAAGCAATTGCCTAAAAGTATGCAATGAAATAAATACACACTTTAGTGATATCAAAAAGTTTCAGACAATTTCAATAGCATTCATCATAGTTTTATTACACTATCCTACATAATAATTCATTTATTTACATTTTTATCAATTAATCTTCACAATTTCAACATCTCCTTTACAATTGCATTCGCTGTATAAGCAAACTGGCGGCAAGCAAACACACGCTGA
The DNA here is from genome assembly GCA_951812925.1 of Calliopum simillimum. Taxonomy (NCBI): domain Eukaryota; kingdom Metazoa; phylum Arthropoda; class Insecta; order Diptera; family Lauxaniidae; genus Calliopum; species Calliopum simillimum. The sequence continues at coordinate 38,224,077 of OX638369.1, forward strand.
CTAAGCCAAAATTGACCAAAGTAGACAGAGTTGTTGAATCAGTATCTGCACGTCCCAGATCCAGCTGGCTTGCCAATGGCTCTGGAACATCTAAGTAGATACGTTCAAATCCAAATGAAAAAATTAATTGACGCAATTTTGCCACATCGACGTAATCATTTTCCGAAGACCAAATAGTCAGAGTGCATTCATTGGTATCATTTACTGAACGCACCAGATCATGCAATTGCTCGCGACTATTTGCTGCAATGCCAGCACGTACGGGAAATGTTATAGGCTGCTTTGTTTCAGTCACATTATTAACCTTAGAAAGTAAAATAAAAAAGAAATTTATAAGAATTATATTTATAAGTATATAAATGTTAGCCGATCAAAAACTTCTGCATACCCTTATTGCTTGGCGCATGTTCTCAATTTCATCGTCAGTGTAATTACCTTCCCTGTAGTCGGCACCCCATCTTGTTGTCCACCCAATAGAAAGTACCGCATCTTTAAATTGTGCACTTCCAGCAAGAAAACGTGCTGGATCAACGGGTGTTGAGGTGGTATGATTGACAGGGCCACGTATAATGTCGGCATTTAACCATACTGGATAGTTCATCTAAGAAGATTTTCAAAAGATTTTATACATGCGTTTGAAAAATTAATGCAGTTCTTACTAAAGGCACTAATTCATTGAGTATATCAATAGAACCCTCGAATACTTCAATTGATTTAAAATCCAATTTGACGCCTTTCATCTTTTCTACTGCCGTTTGCTCATTATACAACATTATTTGTTGCAAGAAGGACTTCAGTGTAATATCTGATGTAACAACTGTTGGATGTGCCATAACTGGTAAGTCATCGCCTGTACCATTAATTTTACCAAGCACTATATCAGCTTCAATCATATCGATATCACCTGAAAGAAATAGTTTTTATTTGAGATGAGCCTAGAAGAGCTGCTTTTCGTAGACTTTTCCCTACATACTTAAGATATTTAGAAGCAAAGATCACAAAAACTAGTAAGGGTGTTACCTTTGGCCTAGCCAAAAATTATATACCCTACACTGTAGCATTTTTCAACACTTTTGATGGCCGCGACTATCGATAGTTTGCTCAAACCGTGCGCTAACTATTTCTAGTATTTGTGCGAAATTTGGTTGCAGAAACGCTTTCTTTACAGCATTTCGAAAACTATGAACGTATAGGAGGTGCCACGCCTTCTTATCCGAATCAACCAAGTTTTTGCTCAAAGCTTGCATTTACTGTCTTTATTGTCTGAATAAAATTTGGTTGGATTCTCTCAAAAAACGCTTTCAGTATAGCATTTTGAAAGTTTTACTTATATGGGAGGTGCCACGCCTTCTAATTCGAACCAACCTAGTTTTGGCAAAAGCTTGCTTTTACTGTACTTAGTGTCTGAGTGAAATCTGGCTGAATTATCTCAAAAACCGATTTCAGTTCAACATTTTGAAACTTTTACTCATATGGGAGGTGCCACGTCCTCTTGTCCGAATTCACCTAGTTTTTGACTAGAGCTTGTTGTCACTATTTCTAGTATTAGTATTAGGTTATCGTGGATAATGCTCATAAAATTGCTTTTTGCATCAATTTTTTGTATGTGCGGTAGGCGTGTCCCTTCATCGATTTCGCTCATTTTCAATCCCGCAAATTAACTTTTACAACAAGGACATTCTATTAAATTTCATCGAATTATCTTGCTCAGTTTTGCCGTAAAGAATATTTCCACATACGGACAGCCGGCCAGCCAGACAGACGGACATGGTTATATCGACTGAGGAGGTGGCGCTGATCAAGAATATATATACTTTTCTATAACTGCCACACCTCCTTCTTTGAGTTACAAACGGAAGGACAAAGTGAATATACCCTGGGTGTAGGGTGTAAAAATGTACAGTATGTATACTACGGTGCAAGAGCTAAAAAAATTTACAAAACTTTACAAATCACGTATAACATAGAAGTTTGCCAAATCACTCAAGTATACATAGATCAATCAATTCAATGATATTATTTTTCATATGAAGCATTTAATTAGTACGTACTCACGTATTAACTAACTAGTACTTCGAAAAACCCAGTGAGTTTTATTTCCCTAGCCAATTAAATTGACCTCATCTATTTATTTCATATTCAATTTAAGCAAATAAGTTTCTTTCGTTCTAATATAGTTAAGTAACTTAAGGTTTATTAAATAACATGCTAGCTATTTCTTCTAGAATTAAACTTATTGAAAATGTTTGATTTAGTGTCTAGAAAATAAATTCGTTGATGCTTCTTCTGTAGCTGGTAGTAGTTCTAATCATAGACCATTTTAGGTAAGCTAAAGAAGTTTTCTATTTTGTTTGAATTTAATTTATAATATGGCCTTTGACCTTTATAAGATTGGATTGTTACATGATTTTGAAATTTCTTCCAAAAACTCATATTTTGCAGTTTGTTAAGTTAATGATCCGAATAGAAATAACTTTTTACTTACTCTTAAGTGCCTCATCCAAGAGCTGTTGACTGTTAACAGCATGCGCCCATTTGATGGCTGTTAAATTTGAAGCAACCCTTTGAGACAGCATACTTATCGTTGATCCTTTAATGTGTGCTGTTTCTTTAAAGGAATCCGATTGATTGCTATTTACTGTCTCATAATAATATAATTCTCCTTTATTTAAATCAAGCGTGGCGACATTGTTGATTAAAACTTTAGGTTATTAAATTTAAAATACAAACAAAAAGTAAAATATTATTGGAAATATAAGGATTAAGGACGAAATAAAAGAAATAGATTTAAAATATTGAAATGGTAGTCGTAAAAAATAAAATAAATGTTTGATATGATATTAAAAAATACATTAATGCATAAGAAGCGCAGTTTTCAAGTTATACACTTACTAAGTGAGTGGTATTAACAATTCGAGAAATATTATAAAAAAGTAGGGGTGGACCCTATGTGAAAGCTCATTCAATTCTATGAATATTTGCCATAGGAACCATACCTCTGCGTTCAACTTTAGTTCGGCGCATTTCCGATCGAAAATTTGACCTTGCATTTAATATTTTTTTATTTTCATACTAAATTTTAAAAATTCTTATAGTGACAAAAGTAATGTCATAATATGATTTGGCTGATATTCTGCCAATAATCTACAAAATTAGGTTCTGTTTACACGAAAAGTTTACTTGTTGGTGTGGAATTGATTATATGTATTTGAAAAAGTGATGTCGATCAAATAGCCGATTACACTGGTCTACAAATTTCGAAAAAAATTTCGACTGGACAAGAGGATGATGTTTCTTAAGTAATTTGGGTGCGCTGAATTCAAATCTGGCACCAGAAATGCGCCATCAGGTCTAGTGCTCTTTATATAAGGTTATTTATGTTCGTTATACTACTCATTAATAGACTGATTCCATTTCAATTCATACGGTGAGTGTGCACTTAGGTTTGCAAATCAACTTCAAACTAGCAAAATATTTTTCTACAATCAAAATAAAGGAACACGTATTTTTTTTTTTTTGGCTTGGACCAAAATTGGGGATTTTATGGCGTTTTGTAGGAATTTTGCCGAAAATTTAATTTTGAAAAATTTATGAAGTTTAATTGGTTTTTTCAACCGCATTTCTTTATTTATCAACTGATTTAAATGAATAAAAATTTATTTGGTGCACAATGAGTAATATGTAATTAAAAAAAATTTTTCTTTAACCCTTACTTTCCTTAAAATTGATTTTTATATTTTAAATAAAAATGCTAATTTTCTCAAAAACACCATCTTTTTTTTTCTCGAAAATTTGCACAGTGATAGTAAAGCACGTCTTCTTTATTCCAGAAATGGCGGTTTTCTTGGTTTTTTTGTTATAAGTGCAAAATTTGCAATTTTTAACGTTAATATTGAGTTCTTCTATACAAAATGAATAAAAAAATTACACAGTTCAGTTTTCACTTTCCTAGACGGTTTTGCGATACTGACTCCGAAAATGGCACTTACATTCTTCCACCACTTTTGGTTTTCAAGATATCTTGAAAACTTGAATAAAACCTATAAATTTAAAAAAACCGAATTCTTTATTTTTGAGACGCAATTCATTTATAATAAGTAAGATGGAAACTAAATATACTTAAGGTATAGAAAACCAAACCTTGGCTTTTTGTGTTTTTTCGGAAGTTCTCGGGATTTTTATAAGTTTTTATTCGATTACTTTCATGTAATTGCGATGTGCTATTTTGGCTATGTAACAAGAAGTTAACCCTCTGGTTCCCTCACTCTTCCAAACATGACATTTTTAAATACTTTTGCATTTCTTTGCATTTTTCCACTGTTCAATTTTGTTTATTCTAAAGGAATCAATTTCATTAGAAACTCACAAGCAGGCTGGATAGCAGCTGTGTGGTCATTTCACAGATTATGATGTGTCGCGAAATTACATGCAGCAATCGAAAAAAAAAAACTAATAAAAATCCCGAGAACTTCCGAAAAAAAAAAAACAAAAGCCAAGGTACGTTCAAATCGCAAAAAACACAAACAATGCTTGGTTTTCTATACCTTGAGTATATTTAGTTTCGATCTTACTTATTATAAATGAATTTTGCGTCTCAAAAATAAAGAATTCGGTCTTTTTAAATTTATAGATTTTATTCAAGTTTTCAAGATATCTTGAAAACCAAAAATGGTGGAAGAATGTAAGTGCCATTTTCGGAGTCAGTATGGCAAAACCGTCTAGGAAAGTGAAAACTGAACTGTGTAATTTTTTTTATTCATTTTGTATAGAAGAACTCAATATTAACGTTAAAAATTTCAAATTTTGCACTTATAACAAAAAAACCAAGAAAACCGCCATTACTGGAATAAAGAAGACGTGCTTTACTATCACTGTGCAAATTTTCGAGAAAAAAAAAGATGGTGTTTTTGAGAAAATTAGCATTTTTATTTAAAATATAAAAATCAATTTTAAGGAAAGTAAGGGTTAAAGAAAATTTTTTTTTAATTATTACTCATTGTGCACCAAATAAATTTTTATTCATGTAAATCAGTTGATAAATAAAGAAATGCGGTTGAAAAAACCAATTAAACTTCATAAATTTTTCAAAATTAAATTTTCGGCAAAATTCCTACAAAACGCCATAAAATCCCCAATTTTGTTCCAAACCAAAAAAAAAAAAAAAAATACGTGTTCCCTTATTTTGATTGTAGAAAAATATTTTGCTAGTTTGAAGTTGATTTGCAAACCTAAGTGCACAAAAAATTCATTACGTATTTTTTGGGACAAAAGCATGCTGGGAGATTATTGCTGGACTCTTATACGTGAAACGGACCCAACAGCATACAAACGATGTTCAACACTGCCATTCACTTTTGAATTGTTTAACATTTCCAAATAAATTAATGGTTTTTCTTGAAAAAAAAATGTGTTATTGTGTTTCGAAAACCTGACCTGATAGAGAAAACTGATTGCAGATTCGAATTCAGCGCACAAAATAACCCTAGGAACACTATTTGGTAGCTCCAGTCGAAAATCGTGTAGACCAGTGTTATTACGACCGACTTTCAAAATAAACGATTCATATTTTTAGATGCTGAAAGTTCATTCAATTCTAGGAATATTTGCTCAAGAAACCATACTTTACGTTCAACTTTAGCTTGGCGCATTTTCGATTGAAAATTTTACCTTGCGGTTAATATCATACGTAAGGGAATGTATCCGGGTATGAGACGGGTTTTGTTTTCGGGCCACTTTTTACTGGTCAAACCGTTTCAGGTGTTTTATATATCGTTCAAAAGATAAGATACACACAACTTTGTTCTGAAGGACGTAGAAAGTTATTTCATCACATTCAAAAGTTATGGCCAATTTTCTAAGTACTTTTTTTTAGCAATTTAAAATTTGTATCCGGGTGTCTCATACCTAGAAAAATGCAATGAAAATCAGAAAATATTAAATAAAAACCCCATGACTGTGTGTTAGCACAAACTTTTATTCATTTTTCGTTACATTAATATTGATATTTGATAGTTGCACTTGATTTTGGTTCGAAAGAAAAAATGTCCATATCCTTACAAATTTGTATCCAGGTATGAGGCACCTTTAAAAATGCAATTTAAATTAGAAAATACGAAATAAAAACACCACAACTGTACGTAAACAGATGAATCATTACATAAATGTCGATATTTGACTGTTGCACACGATTTGGGTTCGAAAAAAAAGTGTCTCATACCCGGATACATATAGTAACACCTTTTAAGAAAAGCCAAAAAAGAATGTTTTAACCATTTATATATGCACAAACCCAAATCGTATCACAAAGTAGATATAAAACACTAAACGTTAACGCATGACACTTCCCATTTCCAGTTGATTAAATCCAAAATATAACACTTTGAAACAGATCATAAAAAACTTTTTACAGTCGAGTTGCGACCTGAGGTGTATAGTACGAGTAAGTTCGGGTAATGTGATATAGGCATTTTTGTTTTTTAAATTACACGTAGTTTTCAAAGCATAGCTGCTATCACTTTATGTATCATGTTTTATTGATGTATTGTGCAGTATATTATGATTTTGGAGTTCTTAAGCTATTTCAACAAAATTGAAAAAAGGCAAAAAAGTTAAAAAATAAAATTGGCGGGTTATGTAATATACTATATCCCAGGGGTTGAAATAAGAAAAAGTTATTACTGCAGAATTTTTTTTTTTTTTCTTTTGTTTTTAATTGCAATTTTTAGCAAAATTTTTTTAATGTCTTATTCAAGTGATGAATATTATATATTAATATTAAATAACAGATATCATTTCAATGGTTCAACTTAAAATTGAAAATTTATAGCGAAATTTTCTTCGAATGCATTTATAAAAATATGTTTAAAGTAGAGTTGCCGAGTACTTATTGTGGTTGCTACATTTTAGCCCAAATTGGTGAGGTTAGACAACTAAAACAACGGTTATAAGCGAAATAAAATGAGTATTTAGTTTCAATGATTAACGAAAACAAAGTAATATGAATTTGGGTGAAAGTTATTATTACAATTTTTTACAATATTCTGAAGTTATTACTGCAAATTTGAAGTTATTACTGCAGAAATAGGGTATTACTACAGCTTACTTCAATGCCTGCTATATCCCATATCCCAACAAATTGCATTTTCGGCAAAAAGATCATCGTGTTATAAAGAAACTTTAGTTGTGGAACTTTTACTTCAGGTAAGGAGTGATAAACATTACTAAAAAAGCTTTTACATAGCTTTAGCTCATTTTTATTAAAAACTGTTACCTTTATATAAAAATGTTACTGTTGGTGTTGGTGAATAAATCATTATCGAGAATTGTTTATTTGAGGAAATATGCTGGTATATCACATTATCCGCCTATATCACATTACCCGAAGTTACTCTGTAACTTAAATAAGCAATAGATCTTTTCACTTCGGTTTTGGCTTAAAAACTTTGTCATAGCAAGGGGACAGCTCGACAGTACTCAGATTGGCAATATTAGTTTTGCATCATAGAAAAAATCGACTGTCTCATAACCGTGACTCTCCCCTATATTTATTTTTATGCTAAATTTTTTTATAAAATCATAGAAATGTCGTATAAAAATAAATTTTAGCCGCAAGGTAAAATTTCCAATCGAAAATGCGCTGAACTAAAGTTGAACGTAGAGATATGGTTTCTTGGGCAAATATTTATAGCATTAAATGAACTTTTAGCCTAGGTTGGTGTTTTGTTTGAAAAAATTCATCTAAAAATATGAATCGTTTTTTTTGAAAGTGGGTCATAATAATCGGCTATTTGATCCATGTCACTTTTTTAAATATATATCATCAATTCAACACTATCAAGTAAACTTACCGTAAAAACAAAACCCAATTTAATTGATTACTGACAGAATACCAGCAAATCATATTATGACATTACTTTTGTCTCCATAAGAATTTTCAAAATTTAGTATGAAAATAAAAAAAATATTAAATGCAAGGTAAAATTTTCGATCGAAAATGCACCGAACTAAAGTTGAACGCATAGGTATGATTCATAGAATTGAATGGGCTTTGACATAGGGGGGTAGCCGAGGTCAGTTTCCAAATCAGCCCACCCTAATGTTTATATATAAAAAGTCAAAATGCATAACTTTTTGAGGAGGAAAACGATTGGTATTTTTTCCCTAAACAATGGTAGGTTTAAATAAATGATAATCAGAAATAATAAAATTTAAATTAAAATTACAATAATTACAAGTTTATAGCAACAAGTGGCAAACGTTTTTTCCCATTTACCTTTTCTAGATTAAGTCCATCACCTTAAAAACATACGTACGTGAGAATATATTAAAATTATAAAATATTACAAATAAATTGCTAACGTCAAAGCGGCATTTATGGATGAATAGTTAAATGTTTGTGAGAATATGCTATAGATGCCAACTGCTATTAAAAACACATTTGTACTATACGTATGTGTAATATAACATTGTATATATTTAAATATATATTATTATATAATTAGGGTATTATTATGAAAGACTAAATTCATCAAGAATTTATGATATATCAAAATAATTAAAATTTACTCCCTACGTTTTGGTGATATGAATCATCATTTCTTCATTATGAAATATACCAAATTTTATCAAAATAATTTACGCTATTTGCGAGAACGATATAAGTATATGGCTATTAGAAGCATGGAAAACAAGTTTAAAGCATAAATTTTTGAACAGGTTATATCTCGCATGCTGTATGTATATTATAAACTGCAAACTACCGATTATAAATACTTTAAATAGACGGTGAGGGTTAAAACCCTTTTCGAAAAATATTGAATAAAATAGTTAAAAAATTGAGCATGGTACATATTTGGTTCTGGCCACTTTTCATTTGACACCTGTATACCTAATTTGTTCAAAATATCTTGAGCAGTTATGTTCTAATAAATGAAAATTGTTAACATTTTTGGAAATTCCACGATTACGCCCAAAAATCTGAAAGAGGTTGTCAAAAAAGTGAGCTGAGAATTTTTTTTTAAATTTTTTTCCAGGCAATATAGATGTGGCGCAAGACTGATTTATACAAAATCTCGGCTTGATGCGGTTTTTATTTTAATACGAGCTCAAAAATGCTCGGAATGAGTCCAACGATACATAAAATTTTTCGTTCTGAATCAAGGTATGTACATAAAAAAATAGTAACACGTAATTTTCTGAACACTTCCTCAGATCCAATAAAACTTTTCGAACGCGTTTATGGTTCCAGCAAAGGGATCCAAGATCTGAGCTAAATTTGAATTTGTTTTTGTTAAACTTGAAAGTGAATCTGATCCGGATCAGAGCCGCTGCCATTAGAACACAGCTAATAAATATTTTTGTATAACAATTTAACCCATTATAACCCAGTTTTTTTTATGTGGTTCAAAAAGATACATAAGAACAGGAAAATTTAACATTTTATGCACATTTAAAAACATTTATTCACAATTTTTTTTTTTTTTTTGCAAAAATGTGCTATTTAGTCCCAATTTGATAAAATTAATATTTTAAAAGTTATTTTTCCCTTGTAAGTATTTTGGAATCGGAATCAAAGAGGTTATATCTACATATATGGGTTTTTCAATGACGTTCTTATTTTTGCATTAATTTGGATGACCTTAGCGTAAATAAAAATTCAACTGTATATTAAAAATTACAAAGTTAAAAATTTAAATTTAACATAGCGTTGGCAACCATAAGCAATGAGAGTAGAGAGTTGAATAACAGGCAAACAATGCAATATGAGAATATGAGTTTTAGTGGATATTGTAAGGTGGTGGAAATTGTACATTACCTAAGCACAACGTTAAACAAATAAACCAACTAAAGCGGTGCAAATTTGAACGGAAGTTCATTTTTAAGGCTGTCATCACTTCTATTGTTATTTTTGTTAAGCCGGATTAACTAAAATTTTAATTTAATTATTTACAAACTAATTAATTAAAAAATAAGTGTTCAAGAAATACATAAAACAAGCAAGAACTAAATTTTAGCACATAATTTATACAAAACTAATTAGAGTAACAAAAAAATAACTTCTATAATTACAAGCACTTTAGAAACAGATGTTAAAATTTTAAAATTAATTATTTTTTACAAATTTACTTAAAACAGTTTGTTCATTCTTTAATGATTTTCACGAACATTTTTCTTATTTACTTTGTATATTTTACGTTTTCTTTATTAATTTAATGTATCCAACACCACGTTTAACCGGCAACTGACTTTTCCGTTTCTATACTTTTTCACAAATGACTTTCAAATATGTTTACATATTAAGATACAAAGGAAGAACGTAGACCATTTTTCTTCTCAAAGAGAACAAAACGTGTGCGCAGCGCATTCTCCCAAATTCACAAATTCACATTGTTGCCTCTGAAGAGAGAATGAAAATGCAAATAGTTTTCAATTCAAATACGATAAGCGAATCTAATCGAACATTGTTAATCTTTTTAATAAGGCAATAAACAACTTAAAAAATATATAATAATTATTAACATTTGAATTCATGTGAATTGATGTGATGTAGCTTACAGGCAATGGATACTTTTTACCGTCAAAAGATCACTTTCGATAAGACCTTCTTTTGGATCCCAACTAAATTACTGTGACTTCTGACAAACATATTTCAAAATAACAATTGAGGCTTTGCGTGCAATAACGCCCTAAGTCGAAGAATGGCAATTCGAGATAATTCATTTTAAAGTTTCTAAATGCTGTACAAACAGGAAACCATAATTTAAACCTTGGAAAACAAATTTATTCCTTCAATACTAATAAAATGAGTAAATCATGATTACCGATATCAAAGAATACTTATGCATATTGACAGAAAATTTAAATTTTAGGGCGTTATTGCATAAATTCATTTGACTATCACTGGAGTAACGTTAGCAATTTGTTTGGGAAACCGGCAAAACTGCTCTGGGAATGAAAATACTTTAACCTCAATTATTTACAAATTTGCATTTTCCTTATGTCTTCAAAATTGTAATTTTATAAAATGCATACATGCATTTGCATCTAAATTTGCACCTGGTAAATATTTTTATTTTTACTCAAGACCAAGGTGCCTGACGAAAAAAGTGTATAAAGCAAAACATGCTTAGAATTTTCCAAAGAATGCATGTGCATTTTTTTAGATTTTTTTTTTTATAGTACAGTCATTTGGTTGTTTTACTTGGAAAGTTTTGCGGGATTTATGCAAATCAATTATTTTATAGATTTCGATGTGCTCTTTCAGAATTTCCACTTTACTACCTCGAATCGTGTTCGCTCGCACCGCCATATTGGAAAAATGGCGTTCGAAATCAGTTTTTTTACAAATATCTCTTTAACGGTTACATTTAGAGAAATATATGTAATATTGTAACTATCTACATATACAAAAATGCACGTTTAAATTTTTTCGTATAACTTATAACTCAGGAGATAACCTAATTCAAAATTTGAAAAAATTAGTAAATTGTGCACGCCGCTTATGAGTAGACACAGTGATGTGTTGAGTTTAAAATCACGATAACTCATGAACGGTGATTCATACGTTTAAAGTAAAAGTATTTATTTATATTTATTTATTTATTTATAGGGAATTATTTGCACTACAACCTATATATTGTTTTTTTCGTATGTAGTTTTTTCCTGTAGTTTCGGAGATATTTTTTTAACAAACCTGAAATTTATAAAAAAAGCGTTTTTTCAAAATATCTCCAAAACAGATTTTTAGCTCTCTTTAAAAGTTGCCGAAATCATGTTAGGTTATTTTGTCAAAATGCCCTCCCTTTTAATTGATTCTAAGACAAAAATAACAAAAAAATGGTTAAAATTACACAATCTGGCATCACTGAGTCATACTTTGGTCGCCTGGGTAGTTATATTTTGGTCGCCTCGTGCAAAATCCTATGAATTTGGTCGCGCGACCAAAAAATTTTACAACTACTGGCCTGTTCCGAAATCCGTGTGATTTCAATTACTTCTCATTTAGGTGATGAAAACGGTGAGTGGAGTGGAGTATTAGAATCTCTTTTGTGGAGAATTGCAGGTTCTACAAACAATAATGATTTCTATTAACAAAAAAGTAAAAAGCCTCAAAAAGTCGAAAAATTTAATTTTATCAAATATTTCCTAAACGGTTACCTTTTCGTTAAGAAAAACCAATATTATTTGTAGAGCCTGTAATTCTCCACATAAAAGATTTTGATACTTTTTATCATGTGACTCACCCTTTTCGCCAAAAAACTTTCGAAATGAAAAGTAATTGAAACCACACGGATTAAGGAACAGGCCTGCCATTATTTTTAACACATAAGGCTAAAATTACATTGGATCCGACTTCGTGCAAAACTGTTCCGATTTTAATGATTTTTAGAACTGAGTTACAGTTTTCAAGATACATATGTGACAGTCCAGTGGAAAAGGTATCTTATCTTCACTCACAAAATTTAGCAGCACAGCTAAAAATGAGAGATGGTGTCAATTTAATCGGTTTTCAGTTTAAGGTGGAATTCAGTGCTTAGTCATGCTATGAACATATTACAACTGATTTAAGGTCGATAACCAAATTACAAATAGCAATAAAAGCGGTTTTACCAAATCTCTACCCTGTAAAAATTGATAATTGACAAGCTTTGAACTTCGATATCTAGAAACTTGAATTTTTTATTTTTCGATTTTTTTTTTTTTTTTTTTAATTTAATTTAATTTATTTAATTATCACAAAATGCCATAACTCAGTAAATTTTTAGAATTTTCCAGTGATCGAGGTGTCATTTTATTCAAAATTGCATTTTTTTTAGAAAATGGAAAAAACCTGTTTTTATTTTGTGAAGATAAGATACCCTTTCCACTGGACGGCCACATATGATAGTTTTTTGAAAATTAAGCCTGGATATTTCGAAAGTGAAGCAAAATATCGAAAAATTATATCCCTGTTTTTTCGACTTATTAAAACTGCCGTCTAAAACAAAGCTACTATTGACTTTAGAGTGAATAAAAAATATTGGAATATATTTGTTTAGTATTCGTGTATAATAACAAACCTTCAGATTATTTCCGATTCCTACACAAAAAGAATGGCGAAGCATCAAAATAGATTTTTAGCTCTCCTGAAAAGTTGCCAAAATCAAGCTAGGTTATTTTGTCAAAATACCTACTCTTTTAGGTAATTCTAAGACAAAAATAACCATTAAAAGGATAAAATACCAAGACCTGGCATCACTGAGTCATACTTTGGTTGCCTGGGTAGTCAAATTTTGGTCGCCTAGTGCAAAATCCTATGAATTTGGTCGCGCGACCAAAAAATTTGACAACTACAGCCCTGTTCCGAAATCCGTGTGATTGCAATTACTTTTCATTTAGGAGGCTTTTTGATGAAAACGGTGAGTAAAACGGTAAAAGATTCTAATACTTTTTATCGTGTGACTGACCCTTTTCGCCAAAAAACTTCCGAAATGAAAAGTAATTGAAACCACACGGATTAAGGAACAGGCCTGCCATTATTTTAAACACATAAGGCTAAAATTACATTGGATCCGACTTCGTGCGAAAATTAAGCAAAACATGTTCCAATCAAAATAAATAAAATTAATTTTTCAATATTCATCTCTTTGCATTAGTCGTGACTTTATCTGATGCAAATAAAATATATGGGAACATGTTTTAGTCGTACGACTTAATTTTCGTACGAAGTCACATCCACTGTAACCGTAGCCTAGCACTGGTCGCGTAACTAGAGTCACGGCAATACTGGTTATAGTATTAAACGTCAAACATTTTATTTGTGTGAAAATTTTAGAAATTTACGAATGGTGAAATATTTATTTTCCCTATTTTTTTACTAAAATCGTGAAATAAATTATAAATTAATACATATTTTTGCACGCAAATGCAAATAAAAGATGTAAAGAAGCCGTTTTTAAAACCGAAATCGAAAACAATATGAAATTTAAGGAAAAAAATTAAATTGAAAATTTTACACCCAAACATAACCTTAAAAAGTGTTTTATGTGCGTGCAAACAGAGACTCCGCTGCCATGACTTAGAGACCATTATTTTACGCAGGAAATCTGTATTGAATTTTATATTTACAATTTAATTTGCACACACAAAGGGTAACATCAAAATGTCCGTCTCATCGGTTGTGCAACAATTTGTGACGGGACTTAAGTCTCGTCATCGTGATGTGCAAAACAAAGCGGCCCAAGATTTATTTTTGTATGTAAAGACCGAATTACGTGAAATGTCACAGGAAGAGTTGGGACAATTTTTTGATGATTTTAATCATCATATTTTTGGCATGGTTATGAGTAATGACATTAATGAGCAAAAAGGAGGCGCATTGGCAATAAGTAAGTGTCGCAATTTTTATTAAGGAATTGGTAGTAAATTTCAAAATGCTTGTTCTTTTTAGAGTGTCTTATCAGCGGTGATGTCGTATTTACAACAAAACGCATTTCTCCCTACTACAATCGTTTGCGGCATTTGCTGCCTTCAAATGATGTTTCAGTAATGGAAATTGCAGCGAGAACATTGGTAAAATTATCCTCGCTACCAGGTTCGAAGGGAGAGTTTTCATTTGAGTTTGACATAAAGCGAGCATTTGAAATGTTAAGCGGCGATAGACAAGAGGTTGGTTTTATATACATACTTTATCATTGGAATGAATATTGACATGTTAAAAATTATTATTTTAGAATCGTCGACATGCTGCTGTCTTTATTTTACGCGAATTGGCCTTAGCAATGCCTACATATTTTTATCAGCAAATTTCTGCATTTTTCGAACATATTTTTAATGCAATTTTTGATCCAAAAGCTGCAATACGCGAATCGGCTGGCGAAGCTTTACGCGCCGCACTCATTGTAACATCACAACGTGAAAATACTAAACAATCCAGTGAACCGCAATGGTATACCATTTGCTATGGTGAAGCAAACAATAGTTTCATTGCTGAGCCAACAACGGGTAAAGAACAAAAAGGCATGACACGCGATGATCGCATACATGGTGGGATTATTGTATTTAATGAACTCTTTCGCTGCTCGCATTCAGCTTGGGAACGTCGCTATAATACTTTAATGACGCTGCTACCAGATGCAAATCATAATAAATACTTTAACGAAAGCATGGCACGTGCAACTGGTGGTCAATTGACCACATTTGTGCCACGATTAAAGGCACCGTTCATTGAAAAATTGGGAACAACGCAAATGCATTTGGATACTGAGCAGCACCATGCCACATCGAATAAATTTTCAGCAGTAAGTGTTGCTATTTTGTAAATTAAACACTTTTAATTTATATTACCTTTACAGGTTAATGTGCTGGAATCTGCCAATTCCCGTGAAATACTTACAGAACATTATGCTACTATTTGTGATAATGTGCTGGAACAACGTCTATCAAAATCGCCACACGTGCAACAAGCGCTCCTTCAAATACTGCCACGCCTAGCTGCCTTTAATCGTGAAGCGTTTGTCAGTAAATATCTGAAAATCTGTATTAGTCACTTGCTGAGCATTTTACGCGGCAAGGAAAAGGATCGCAATATCGCGTATATAACAATCGGATATATTGCTGTTGCGGTCGAAAGTGATATTGATAAACATTTAAAGACTATAATGGGCGCCATTAAAGCGGCATTGCCTTCGAGAGATACATCTAGTAAACGTAAACCTGTCATCGATCCATCAATATTTGCCTGTATTACGTTACTCGCTCATGCAGTGGGTTCAGATATATCTAAGGATGTGCATGATGCATTGGAACAAATGTTTTCTACTGGTTTATCGCCTGCGTTGACAGTTTGTCTGCGTGAGTTAGCTGAAAAAGTACCAGATTTAAAAAAACCCATTGCTAAGGGTCTAATTGGGGTGCTATCACAAGTGCTTATGAATAAGCCAGCAGCAATACCAGCTGCTATTGCGCCTCAAGCGCTAGAAGCAGCAAATAGCCTACCACAAGATGTGCCCACCATAGTGCTTGCTCTAAGAACTTTGGGAAGCTTTAATTTTGAAGATCAAAATATGCTTGACTTTGTGCAAAGGTACGTATATTTTAATTAAATCTTAATAAAAAGTTTTAATTTTACTGTCTTTCAGATGCGCTGATTACTTTATAAATCACGAACAACAGGAAATTCGTCTTGAAGGCGTACAAACTTGCACGCGTTTGCTTAAATTTGCTATTCAATCAGCAGATAGTTTAGAGAATTCAAAGACTCTTAGTGAAACAGTTTCGCATGTGATTGAACGTTTACTTATTGTTGCGATTACTGATATGGACTGTAATGTACGTTTACGTGTATTACGTTCACTTGATGAAAACTTTGACGCTGAATTGGCACAACCAGAATCGTTAAGTGCACTTTTTATAACACTTAATGATGAGATTTTTGAAATACGTGAACTGGCAATCATGACAATTGGTCGTTTATCCGCTATAAATCCGGCTTATGTTATGCCCAAATTACGTAAAATAATGATACAATTATTGACTGAATTGGAGCATTCTGGTATGAGTCGTAACAAGGAGCAGAGTGCAAAAATGTTGGACCATTTAATAATTAGTACTCCAAGGTATGTGGTAGTTGAATAAGTTAGCTTTTGTTACATTTTGTTTTTAGTAAATTTTCATATATATATATGCTCCTAGACGGGCGTTGGGAATTAACGCCAAAAAAAAAAACGAAATAACGCCAAAAAAAAACGAAATAACGCCAAAAAAACGAAATAACGCAAAAAAACGAAATAACGCCCAAAAAGTAGAAATATGTAAAAACGCCCAAACAATATGAAATAACGCCCAAATAATTTTCATATAGTAAAAAAACAAATGAAACCCAAAAAAATTAAAATACCTACTAACGCCCAAAATAAAAACGTAAAAACGCCCAAATTATTTTCATTTAGATTCGGGCGGTAATCATTTAGGAAATAACTACCAAAATTTGGGCTTTATTTCTTTTTTTTTCATCACGTGGTGCTATTTCGTTTAATTTTTGGCCTTATTTCATTTAAAAAAAATAACGCCCAAAAACCCAAATTGTGTACATATAAATAGAATTTGGGCGTTATTTCGTTTTAGTTTTTGGGCGTTATTTCGTTTTAGTTTTTGGGCCCTATTTCACATTTTTTGGGCGTTTTTACGCATTTTTACTTTTTGGGCGTTATTTCGTTTTTATTTTTGGCGTTTTGTCGCTCGGATCTAGTTTCGGAGTAATATACATCGGAAGATCCGGATATAGCTTTTTGGAAAGCCGGTATAAGTTGGAAACCCTTACGCTATAGGTCAAGTAGTACATCTGGCCAAAATCTATAACGGCTATATGTGTCGTTATATATCAAAAATGCCAAAGTCCCGCAAAACAAACTAAATTTCATTAAATTGATTTTTTTTAAGGCAAATAAATTTCATTGAATTGATTTTAATCTAAATATTAATACGCAAGACAAAAAGTTGTCCTACCTTTTTTACTATGTCAGAAATAGAGCACCACTTTGAATTATACACCACTAGAAAGCTATTTGTGTGTAAATGTGCACAAAGTTAAAATCATTTTAATATTTTGCCATTAAGACAGGTAAAATTAAATGCATATTTTTCAATATTAACAACGACAAAATACGCGGCCACACGGACCTGAAAAGAGATATAGCACAAAGAGAAAGACAAAAAGCTTTTTTTTTCTTTTTGTTTCACATTTGTCATTGTTGTACCAGAGATGGCAAATGAGCTTTTCTATTTTGTACCAAATAGCAAAAAAAGTACTAAAATTGTCCAAACAGTACCAAAATTATTTAATACTTTTGTGGTGAAATTTTGACTATTGGGCGATTCTAGTTTATTTTATTTTGCCTACATATCAGAGAGGGACTTGGGCAGTTTTGGTATTTATCGTGACATATTATCAAGGTGATCAACTGAAAATGTAGTTTTTATGTTGACTCTGGACTGAAAGAACAGTTTTGAGAAGAAAAAATCTAAACATTCTTCTATCGGGTAAAAAATGGTGCGTACTTCATTTTTAAAATTAATATATATCCTGGCAACTGAGGCCCATTTCCCAAGTTACTTTCTGTGTAGAATCCGAATCTGAGTTTAGAACTGGCCCGTCTCAATATTTTGAGATAATTGAGGTGAAAAACACGAAAAATGTCTAGTTTGGCTGTTTTTGAGGTAAAATGCAGAATACACAAAATGTTTGTTATTTTATTTTTACCTAATTCATCACGTAGTGCTATTTTTTCCTTTAAAATAGGTTCTTGAAAGGTGCCGAGCGATTGTTTTATCGAAAGTTATGGCCGTTTTAAGCATGACATCATCGTTACGGCTAAACGACATAACTTTTGAAGAAAGCACTTTTTAATAGCTCATTTTGAAGAGAAAGAGTAGTACTTTCTACATAGAAAGTGACTTATTTGTAAGAGGGTGTGTGTAATTAATAAAACTAGTTTGTCTGGTCGAAATTCAACTATTTCAATTTGACTTTCAAAATGCCTTCGAAATGTTAACATAAGCAAACCAAACTCACATTAGTAACCATGTCCGAGCATATTATCTTGAGGGGCATGGCACTTAACTTTAAAACAAAAAAAAAAAACCCTTAAAAACACCAAGTTCTAAAATTTTTACCATAGGGTTAAACTTATGGTCATTTTCCATTTAGTTTTTAATATCCTTTCTTTAAGTGCATTCTATTTCCATATCGAATTTTATAAAAATCGATTCAGCGGCTTAGTCGTGAGAGGTTTCTTTCATTTAGGGGCGTAGCATCGCCCACTTAAATACATGGTCATACTATCGTTCCTTAGTGACACCGCCCACTTAAAAACTTAAAGGTCTTATCGCTCCTTAGTGTTATTCCTATCTACAGATCAAATTTCATAAAAAAATTATGCAACGGTTTAGCTGTGACGGTGTTTTTTCCATTGCATACCAGGAAGTCCGAGAGAAAATATTAGAGAATGGTTATTCATGATAATATCCATTATCTATTAGGGTATGATGCTCTAAAGATGTGAAAAGCTTAAAAGATAAACGTTTTATGTTCAAAACAATTTAACCTTAATTTATTTTCGTTTCTATTTCTTTATAGATTAATTTCCTCATATATGCGTCCCATACTGATAATTCTTGTGCCTAAGTTACGTGAGGCTGAATCAAATCCGGGTGTTGTTTTAAATGTACTACGGGCAATTGGTGATTTGTCTGATGTCAACGGTGGATCTAATGAAATGGAATTATGGGCTGATGAACTACTATCTATACTTTTGGAGATGTTAGGCGATTCTGGCAGTCCTGATAAGCGTGGTGTTGCACTTTGGACATTGGGACAATTAGTTAGCGCTACAGGACGTGTTGTTTCACCATATCATAAATATCCAGTTTTAATTGATATTCTCATTAATTTCCTTAAAACTGAACAGCGTCGTTCGATACGACGTGAAACAATACGTGTACTAGGATTGCTTGGCGCCATGGATCCGTATAAGCATAAAATGAATAAGGGCCTAATTGACAGCCAAAAGGATAGCGTTTTAATATCTTTATCCGATTTGAAAGTGGATGAAAATCAAGATATTTCCACCGCTGAATTGCTTGTAAACATGGGCAACTTATTGGATGAATATTATTTAGCAGTTGCTATAGCGGCGCTTATGCGGATCCTACGTGATCCTACGCTTAGTAGTCGGCACACAAGTGTCGTGCAGGCTGTGACATTTCTATTCCATAATTTAGGCATCAAATGTGTGCCATATCTATCGCAAGTTTTACCAAGTCTTTTGGACAATATACGCACAGCTGATATGAATTTATGTGAATTTCTCTTTCAGCAGCTTTCAATTCTAATTGAAATTGTGAAGCAACACATTATTAGTTATATGGGTGATATTTTTAAGCTGATCAAAGAATTTTGGATTATTAATACACCTTTGCATTTAACACTCATCAACTTAATTGAACAAATTGCTGTGGCACTTGGTAGCGAATTTCGGAACTATCTATCGCAATTGATACCACAAATATTACGAGTCTTGCAACATGATACATCAAAGGATCGCATGGTTACAATACGTTTATTGCAGGCCTTACAAAAATTCGGCAGAACTTTAGATGATTACTTGCATTTGATAGTGCCACCGATAGTTAAGCTCTTCGACTCACCATACGTATCACAGCAGGTTTCCTCCGCCGCTCTAGAAACAATAGATAACTTGGCATGGATTTTAGATTTTACTGATTTTTCATCGCGCATTATACATCCGATAGTACGAGTTTTAGATAACGATGCCGAACTGCGTGATCAAGCAATGTCCACACTACGTTCGGTCGTAATACAATTGGGTAAGAAATATCTGGTATTTGCACCACTTGTAAATCGCACCATAGCAAAACATCGTATTGTCGATTCCAAGTATGAAAAGTTACTGACCAAAATACAAAGTAATACGACCATGTGCTTGGATGATGAATTTCACTTGCGACAGGCAAAATACAATCGCACTGATGCATCGATTAAAGATGGCACCACCAATATAAAAAAGATGACTATAGCCACCGATACTTTACGCTCGGCTTGGCAAGTTACACGACGTGTCTCGAAAGATGATTGGCTTGTATGGCTAAAGCGTTTATCCATCGGTTTACTGAAAGAATCACCATCGGCAGCATTACGTGCTTGCCATGTGCTTGCGCAGGACTATGATAAACTACTGCGTGATCTTTTCAATGCTGCATTTATATCCTGTTGGACTGATCTAAAACCAGAGCATAAAAACGAATTGACACAATCATTGATACAGGCATTGCAAGTGACTGATATGCCTGAAATAACCCAAACCATACTCAATTTGGCTGAATTTATGGAACACTGTGATCAGGATCCGATACCAATTGACACTAAATTACTGGGTACACGCGCAATGGCCAGCCGTGCTTATGCCAAAGCGTTGCACTACAAAGAAGAAGAGTTTCTTACTAAAAAGGATCCACAAGTTTTTGAGTCACTTATTTTGATTAATAACAAACTGCAACAAAAAGAGGCCGCCGAAGGTCTATTGACAACATTTCGCAATGCTGCTAATGAGTTGAAAGTGCAAGGACGTTGGTATGAGAAACTGCACAATTGGGATCAAGCACTCAAACACTATTCCGATAAATTACAAGTGGACTCTACAGATCTCGAGTCACGTCTTGGACATATGCGTTGCTTGGAAGCGCTCGGCGAATGGTCTGAGCTCAGCAAAGTTGCCAAAAAAGATTGGGAACAATTGAGTCGTGAGGCACGTTCGCGTGCTGGACCAATTGCATCTGTAGCGGCATGGGGTCTGCAAGATTGGGAAGCAATGCAAGAGTATGTGCAATGTATACCGGAAGATTCACAAGATGGTAGTTTCTATCGCGCTGTGCTTGCTGTCCATCACGATGACTTTGAAACAGCCCAGCGACTAATCGATGAGACACGTGATCTGCTCGACACAGAGCTAACTTCGATGGCGGGCGAGTCGTATGAACGCGCTTATGGCGCTATGGTTTGTGTACAAATGCTTGCCGAACTGGAAGAAGTAATACAGTTCAAATTGATACCAGAACGACGCGAACCACTGAAAGGCATGTGGTGGAAACGTTTACAAGGTGGACAACGTATGGTTGAGGATTGGCGCCGCATCATACAGGTGCATTCGTTGGTGGTGCGTCCACAAGAAGATGTACACACATGGCTTAAGTATGCCAGTCTTTGCCGCAAGAGTGGTTCGCTACAACTGTCGCATAAAACCCTCGTTATGCTTTTAGGTACTGACCCATCAAAGGAACCAACTGATCCGCTGCCGTGCTCACAACCACAAGTCACTTATGCTTATAGCAAACATATGGCAATGTCTGGAAACATGCAGGGTGGTTACGAACAACTTAGTCGTTTCGTTAACACCTACAGCGCTCAATTGAGCTGTTGTCTGCCGGAGGATGTTAAACAAGAAGATCACCGTCTGCTGGCGCGTTGCTATTTGCGTTTGGCTGTGTGGCAAAACAAATTGCAGGGCATACTTGATCCTGAGTCAGTGCAAGGTGCTTTGGAGTGTTTCGAGAAAGCGACCGACTATGATCCAAATTGGTATAAAGCTTGGCATTTGTTGGCTTATATGAACTTTAAGGTAGTGCAAGCACAAAAACAACAACTAGAGAAGATAGGACCCACATCCATCAACGATGTGGCTCACATGCAGAAAGAAAAGATCATTATCGAACAGTACGCAGTGCCAGCGGTACAAGGTTTCTATCGTTCGATCAGCTTAATCAAAGGCAATTCACTGCAAGACACATTGCGCTTGCTCACGCTTTGGTTTGATTACGGCCATCATTCGGAGGTTTATGACGCGCTCCTATCTGGCATGAAAATGATTGAAATCAACACTTGGCTGCAAGTCATACCGCAATTGATTGCACGCATTGATACACATCGTAATTTAGTTGGACAACTCATACATCAGTTGCTCATCGACATTGGCAAATATCATCCACAAGCCTTGGTATATCCACTAACTGTTGCCTCGAAATCGGCTTCGGTTGCACGGAAAAATGCGGCATTCAAAATTCTAGACTCAATGCGGAAACATTCGCCTACACTTGTGGAGCAGGCAGTAATGTGTAGTGAAGAACTGATACGCGTTGCCATACTTTGGCATGAACAGTGGCATGAGGGATTAGAAGAAGCATCGCGACTTTATTTCGGCGATCGTAATGTGAAAGGCATGTTTGATATTTTAGAACCACTACACGCAATGCTCGAACGTGGTCCACAAACATTGAAAGAAACTTCATTTTCGCAGGCTTATGGACGTGAGTTAACCGAAGCGTATGAGTGGACACAACGCTACAAGACCTCTTCAGTGCTCAATGATTTAGATCATGCATGGGATATTTATTATCATGTATTCCAGAAGATTTCACGTCAATTGCCACAGCTCACATCGCTTGAATTGCCATATGTTTCACCGAAATTGCTTGCATGCAAAGACCTAGAGCTGGCGGTGCCCGGTTCCTATAATCCTGGACAAGAGCTCATACGCATAAGTCACATTAAGACCAACTTACAAGTGATAACATCGAAGCAACGTCCGCGTAAACTTTGTATACGTGGTTCCAACGGCAAAGACTACATGTATCTGTTGAAAGGTCATGAAGATTTGCGGCAGGACGAGCGCGTAATGCAGCTATTTTCCTTAGTCAACACTTTATTACTCGACGATCCAGATACTTTCCGTCGCAACTTGGCCATACAACGTTACGCTGTCATACCGTTGAGCACAAATTCGGGTCTCATTGGTTGGGTGCCACATTGTGATACATTACACACGCTAATACGCGATTACCGCGATAAAAAGAAGGTGCCACTAAATCAAGAACATCGCACAATGTTGAGTGTTTCACCGGACTATGATCATCTGACGCTGATGCAGAAAGTCGAAGTATTCGAATTTGCGCTAGCACAAACACAAGGTGACGATCTCGCCAAGTTGCTGTGGCTGAAATCTCCCTCATCAGAAGTTTGGTTCGAACGTCGCACCAACTATACACGTTCTCTTGCTGTCATGTCAATGGTGGGCTATATTTTAGGTTTGGGTGATCGTCATCCTTCTAATCTTATGCTGGATCGCATGAGTGGTAAAATTTTACATATTGATTTTGGTGATTGCTTTGAGGTGGCTATGACTCGTGAGAAATTCCCAGAAAAAATACCCTTCCGTTTGACACGTATGTTAATCAAAGCTATGGAAGTAACTGGCATTGAGGGTACATATCGACGTACCTGTGAGAGTGTTATGTTGGTGTTGCGTCGCAATAAAGATTCTTTAATGGCGGTTTTAGAGGCTTTCGTCTATGATCCTTTACTAAACTGGCGTTTATTAGATACGGACAAGAATCACCGTTCCAAGGCAAATAACGATACAACAGCAACAGGTACGGCGGGTATGGGTGGTGGCACCGGAAGCTTAACCGGTTCACCGGAAGATTCCATGTTGCAAAGTAATCCAAATGCTAAAACGAATGCATATGATGCGCCTAGTCCAAGGCATGCAGCGATCATAGCAATTGCAAATAGTGATATCACCAATAGTAAAGCGAGCAAAGTCATCAAACGGGTAAAGCGGAAACTAACCGGTACTGATTTCCAAACACAAAATGCTGTCACAGTGCAACAGCAGGTGGATCTATTAATACAACAGGCAACTAATAATGAAAATCTTTGTCAATGCTATATAGGTTGGTGTCCATTTTGGTAAAAATAAATTATTTAAGATGTGCAACATTATGATTCTTAACTGTGCAACTGTGTTGTGCGTACGCACCACACAAATCGAGTAAGTTATAAAAGTGTTTTGTATTCTAAATTTCTTAATTGCTCCCAAAACATTTTTAAAACAATCTACACATAGTCTTACAAAGTAACTACATACATTAAAATATTAAAAAATAGTTAATTATTTAAGTGAAATGATCAGAAAACATTAATAAGCTGTTTTAAAATTGTATACACGTGGATGATTTATAATTAAATAAAATATGACGTGGCTACTTTCTGAGTTCGTGTGGCATCAACAGTTAATATTTCGATCAAATCGTAAATGTGAACAAATGCCATTGAGCTCTGAGCCTACTTCAAAAGTAAAAAATAATGGTACTTTTTAGTTTATGTGAAGTTTTTAATTGTAAAAATCTAATATATTTAAGTAAAATTCGTGCAGCTACAAATAATTGTGGGCGTTATTTATTGCCGTTATATCATTTAAGGAACATGAAATAACGCCCCAAATAAAAACGAAATAATGCCCATATTTTTAACGAAACAAAGCCCACATTTTTGGTTATTTCCAAAATGATTTTCAACCAAAATTAATTATATCTCTTGCCAGGACTTTTTCGAATCTTGGAACGACATATTCAGCGACCTTTTTTATGTGGTTCTCGGTCTACCATGTGCTCCACTGCCTTGTGGATTCCACTCAAGAGCCTGGCGGCAGTCTAAGCTGTGTGGTTTCCGCAGAGTATAACCTGTCGAACCCCACTGTCTTAGCTAAATATCGTTTGTTATGAGCCTCTGGTTGCATTTTAGGCGTAGTTCGGCGTTTAAGAAAGTGCGAGGCCACCAAACCTTAAGCACTTGTTGACGAATATTTGCAGCTTGTTAGGTTACAAACACCCATATAACAAGCAAGACCGATTGCACATTCGAATCAAAAATGCACATTTTCGTTTTTGTGGAGATAACGGAAGATGACTAATTTTTCCAAGTTGAGCAAACGCGCCTTTCGCTTTTTACATTCTTTAGTTGATATCCTCTTTTGTTCCACCACCCATGGAGATAATACTGCCTAAATACTTGAAGCTGTCGACGTTTTCAATGTCATCATTGCCAGCTTTAAACGTGATGTCATTTCTGTTTGAGTTCAGCTTCATGTTTTTAGTCTTGGATGCGTTGATTTTAAGGCCGGCCTTCTGCGATTCCAAGACAAGGTCTTTAATCTAGTTTTGCATATCTGCTTGTTTGGACGATAATAGACAGACGTCATCAGCGTAGTCGAGATCTTCTAGCTGTTCGGTAAAGTTCCATCGGATACCTCTTTTGGCCCTATTAAGGGGACATTCGCTTTTGTAATTGAAAACAAAAAAACACTTTTTAAAAATTTTATTATGAAAAAACTATTATATTTATTGACAAAATTTCATTTGAACATTGTTAAGTATTGTCCAAAAAATATGAAAAAAATTGTATTTTTATTTTTAGTTTCCCTTGGCTGCTGTAGAGGGCGTCATTCAAAAGTTACTTTTCAAACTGGTAGGAAATTTTTCTCCGAATCTGCTCGACGGATTTTAAAAAACCAAAAAGCATTCGATTACTCATAAAAAATATTAAACAATAAACCTCTAAAAGTTTTAAAAAATACGTCCCCTTTTTTTACGGGGCATTTTTTGAGGTTAAGTCCCTCAATTTTTTCGCATTTTTCATAAATATTCATACAAAAACTTCAAAATATAAAAAAGTATGAATTTTAAAGGCTTATTGTATAGTTTTGGGTCTCAAGAATAAAATCCATTTTGAATTTTTCAAAAACCTGTTACAGGAGGTCTAAAATATTTCCTACCGCTTAAAAAGTAACTTTTGGATGGCGCCCTCTACAGCAGCTAAGGGAAACTAAAAATAAAAAATAAAAATTTTTTCATATTCCTTAAACAGTGTTTAACAATGTCCAAAAGAAATTTTATCAATAACTATAATAGTTTTTTCATAATGAAATTTTTAAAAAGTGTTTTTCTTTTCAATTACAAAAGCGAATGTCCCCTTAAAAGATTTATTTAGGATGTCGTCATGAACGATAAAAAAAAGAGATGGCGATAGCAAACAGCCTTACCGGACGCCTAAGCTAGTGGTAAGTGTCGGTGACAACAATTCGTTTTGTAACACACTCCATTTAAAGTCTTCATATAATGCACGTACTACCCTAAATTTATGGCAATACCTCTTCGCTGCAGTGAAACCCAAATGTTTTCTTGGGAGACAATGTTGGCTACGAAGACAAGTTGAAGCTCAGCACTCTACTCGCCTTATTGTTCGGCATTTATTCTAAGATTGTCAATTTGATCAAGTTTTTCATTTACTCTGTTTAGAAGCACTTTTGGAACTGAGAGCAAAGTTATGCCTCTGTCTTTTTTTTTTTTTGTTGCACTGTGTTATTAAAGCCCACAATTACGGAATTTATTTCCTAAAAATAATATCATCATATGTAAACCCTCGCGGTCGCGGCACTCATTTATTCGAACACTAAAATTTCGTATGAAGGCTCGGCAGTTAATCTCTGTGATTGCTGGCATTTCGCGATGAATATTTCCTTTCAAATGCGCCAGAGAAGTTGGTCTATTAGCGTAAACTTTAGATTTGAGCTAATCCTATCAGGACTTTAACTCCATAGGAGTTAAAGCAGGACTGCGTGGGGCTTTAATTCTTGTACCTTTGTGCATAATTCAGTGATCTAGGCACATTTAAAGCATTTGCGCTGTTAGAAAGGTTCGGATAGTCACTAACAAACTGGCTAACGCTCTCCACGTTTTCTGCCGTTCTTGATGATCTTGGTTGTCCTATTTTTGGTTTTTCCAATGTTGTACCGGTCTTTTCAAACTTCTTCACCCATTTTCGAAAGAGAGCTATGCTTGGCTTCTCATTTAAGTAGCAAAAACCTTGAATATTACACTCTGTCGTCGCCGAATCAACATTTTTGTAAAACTCGCACTCACAATGTGCGGTTCGTTCCCGAGAAACACTCCATAGCGACTAAATTCCTAAAAGGCAGGTTATCAATTCGGATTCGTTACGTTCACGCAGGAAGCTTCACAAATATAAACTTTCTTTTGGAACACCCTGCACAATTTGGAAAGACTGGCTGATGAAAACTCAAAAAAAAAAAAATCGGAATCGTAGAAGTATGCATGCATTTTGATAGTTTAATCCCATAGACAACGCTTAAAACCTTTAAGTCGTATTTTCCAGTTCTTCTGTACTGTTCTAAAACGAGATTCATCGATCGACTTCGCTAAATTATGAAAAGTGGTTACTCCAGGATTATTACTCGCGTGCCTGACTTTCTCTCGTTCATAGTATCATGAGATATAGAAACGACTCTAATACTGTCATAACAAATTAAATATTCAATATCTTCGGTTTTCTGCTCAGCTCGTTTGATTTTTCAACTCTAAAAACTGCATCATATGTACATATATGAATCGCTAAATATTAAAAGTCATTAAAGAGCAAAAGTAATGTTATAATATGAAATGACTGACATTTTGTAAGAAATTAATAAAATTGGGATCTGTTTTCACGAAAAGTTTACTTGAAGGTATGGAATTGGTGGCATTGAGTTGACGCTAAATAACCGATTATTCCGACACATAATGTGTATGCCATTACTTTTGCCCTATAGACTTCCGCCCTTTTAACATTTGCCGATTCATATAAGAGAGTAGTTTGATAAGTTCGAGACTTTTATTTCTACAGTCCCCTTTTGGCTCAATATAATGAGTACAGCGTTTTTACAATTTTTTTACAATTGGAAATTTTAAATTTTAAAGAGGAAGATCAGGGCTATTCAATGCCGCTGACAAAAGTGAACTACACCACTTCCTAAATGTTCGCCATATGTCTGAAAATAAAGTTTTCTGCACTTTTAGTCAAGGATAGCTCGGATCTCAAACGTGATAGGAAAGAATGGTTTCCAGATTCGGAATCAGCGACTATGCACTATGTTATTAAATTATTCACTAAGGTTTTTTCATCTTTTTTTTTTTTAATTAATTCATTGAATAAGTTTTTATTCCAAGATATATGCAAGCTTAAATAAGCCAGTCATCATGAGGTCGTCTTGGCACCTAGCGTAACCAAGAAAATTTTGTTTTGAAAGAAAAAAAATTTATTACGAATTCGAATACCGCCGTTTATTAAGATTTACTAAATGTATTTATATAAATATTGTGTTATTTTATGTTTAAATTTATTAAATCCTTATTTGACACGACGCTAGCATATATATATGAACTTATTATAACGTACATTTATTATCATTATTTAATTCTTTATATCATTAAAATTTTTTTTTTTTTTTTTTTTTTTTTGTTTGTTTAACATACTGAGAGCTTAGCTGTTGTTAGTTAGTCAACCGAAGGAAAATGAAACAAACTTAATGAACTAAAGATAGAAATTCAATTCGATTGCAACAATCGTATTAAGCAGAAAAAAACAAAACAAAACATTTCAAAAGCAACTGCTCGGTTTTTTTTTTAAGTTAAACTAAGTTTGTATTTAAAAACTAAGTGTGATTGAGAGTGAAATCGATAATCATATTTTATAAACAATAATGTTTGTATAAAAATGCAACTCTAATAATTGCAAAAAAATGATAATTATTGATATTCGGTTGAACTTCAATACAACAATCATCAATGTTTCAATTTAACAACTCTTATCATTCAATCTTAAATTTTGTTCTTGTTGTCGCTTAAATCGTTGTTCCTTGCGCCAAGCATCGATGCGCTCTTTAAGTTCTATATTTGAAACGAGCATGTCTTCAGTTAATGTTTGTCGATTGAATGGATCGGTACTGCTATTTAACAAATGTCTCGTTATAATTGCACGATCCATAACTGTACCTGATGGTAGCACCACTGGATCGGACATAAGTGTATCCATAAGAGGATCTTTGAATTCATCTGGTGCATCGGCGCATTCATCATCAGATTGTTGATTGGCCACTAATTGAAGAGGAAAACAAATAAATAAAGTAATATGTATTACAAGTTGACACCAACTCAATTTACCGTAAATGTCATGAGCTTTTGTAATAAGCGCTCTGAATTTTTCCACTTCAACTGTTGAGCGTATACCGAGACGTTCAATACGATTGGCAGCATCATCGAATAAATGTTTTTGGAACGAACGCTCATCGGCAGCCAATGCTTGAGCGAATCTATCACAGTCAAGGTGCAAGTAAATGTCAAATATTTGCCCCAAAAGACGTCGTGGCTCCCAGCCGTATTTGCCTGGATTACGCACTTTTAAGTCATTACATTCGGGGCCGCATAATTGTTGTAAATTAAAGTTTAACATTGAGCTAAGACGATCAACCAATTCATCGCGCATAAGTGGCTCTTTAATATCGTCCTAAAATAATGAAAATAATAAGTTTGGTGCTAAATTTTTGGAAGTGATTACTAGTTGAAAGCGTTGCATTATTATATTTTGGTTTAGCATTTTATTTGGCTTAATTTAACACAGAGAGTTTATTCACATTGATCACATTTACATTTCGTTTGTAACGCTGGGAAGTGGCCGTGGCAGGTATATTTAGAATTTTATTAACCGTCAGCTTCTCACAAAGTGTTTTGTTTATCTTGCTTTTAACCATAGTTGTCAAGATTAATGGAAAATACCAGGGCTGCGAAATTGGAAGAAAAAAGTATCCCTAGTGGAAATGGAATTTCTATTCTCAAAATATTCACAATTGCAAATGCTCCCTCTCGAGAAAGGAATATATTCTCACGAGGAAATTTTCTGACAAATTCATGATAAGGTAAAAACGAAACAAAAATTTTTGATTAAATTTTGTGCACTGGATGCGTCTTACAAGTTATCTAGTTAAAAATTTGGAAATTACTATACTAAAAATGATTCAGATAAACCAAGACACATCGCAAATGAAAAATAAAAACTTGCTTGAAAGTTCCTGTCAAAGCAGGAAAATGCGTCTGATGAGGTTTGGCATGGTGGGTCCCGAACAATGTAACGCAAACCAGCCTTCCAATAAATTTTTTATTTTTCTTTTTTGCAATTTGCCTTGTCCATGCAATTTTGTTGGTGTATTACATAAACATATTGAACAGTAAGCTTAAACCAACAATGTCATCTTATCCATGCTTGTTTGGTAGCAAATAATATCTAAAATGTTTAATCAATTGTTTAAGGGCCCTATTGCTTATGGCAACTTATCATCTTTGCCATCGGTTGGTTCTTTAGTCACATTACATCGCAAACACCGATTTAAACAAAAAATTCAACCAGTTACCTCCGAATACGAGATGAACCATTTAAACCAATTGTGGTGCATTGGACAACTGCCAAAACCGTTTCACGCAGAGCTTCGTCAGTTCCTTGGGTTGAATTGACAATGCAGTAGAAAACGTGGTCGACCAAGAATCAATTAAAAAAGGGCATTGAATATGGAAGTCTTTAAAACTGGGAAAGTCGTGGAGGTAAACCATTTTCTTTGTGAAATATCATAATTTTGGTCCACCCGCTAGCAATTACGGGAAATGAACACGAATAATAGCCACAAAGGTTTTTGAAAATGTAATAAACGTGTAAAAAAAAAACAAGAATTTAAAAAATACTTACTGTTAGATAGTGAAACATTTCGACTGTTTCACGTGCGAGTGTCAAATACGAACGACATTGACGCTCATCATTTGCTAATTGTGAAAGACGAGTTTGTTGTTGTTCTGAACCTAATTCAGCCCAAACTTCTTCGTTCATCATCAGTACCTGAACATGTGAAATAAGCTTGTTATTATATTCAAATTAAAAATTCATAAAATATAAATTTACTTGTGTCCAATGTATACGTTTTAAATTATCTAAACATTCATCTAGTAAAAATGTTGTATCATTCATTAGCATATTGATAAACTTGACAAATTGTTTGCCTGATTTTGATTCTTGAATCATAACTTGACGATGCACTGGGCTTTCCCACATTGATTTTAAAAGATGACTTATATGATATCTATAGACATATATAAAAAAAAAATTAAGTAAAAATATCTGTTAAAATTACTTTAAAGAAAGGAATTGTATTTACCTTATGGTAAACTTATCGTAAAATTCAGTACTTTGTCCCGTCGTCTCTATATCCACATAAAACTTCATTAAAGAACTGCATAAAACAGTCTGCGCCAATTCGTGATTCCACATCTGTAAATGAGTTTTATATTAATTATCAATTAGTAAAAGGAATTTTTCGTTTACTAGAAGTCTACGTACTGCAACATTCAATGAATTCGGTGGCCCAAGCGAAAATACAAACAACACCTCAACTAATTTGGCAGTGACATAAGGATTCTTAATGAGGTGTGGCGCACATACACATGTTAGCAGCCATGTTATAATCGAAAGATCAATAGTTTGACGCACATCAGTCAATGCATGTTGCATTGCGAATAATATAAATTCGGCAATATCATCAATGTACCATTCAGGCAGTGCTGAAAATGCATCAGTTGGTTTCAATTGCTGTGTTGGCAATTTCGACATGAAGGGTCCTTCATTTGCACGTCCCTCCATTTGATAGAGTAAATATTCACAAACAGTTGAATAGAAAAACATGCACGATGTAAGCAATTTTGGATCAAGTAAACAAACTTCACTGCATAGTTTAGATCTGAAAAGCAGACAATTTTCAACAAATAATTCAATTGTTTAGTTATTCATTAAATGAATTTTACCTGGTTAATTTTTTTAGTTGCTTTAGCCAACGATCACGAAATTGTTTATTACGCTTGGCATATGGTGTATTTTCCCAATGTGCTTTTGTGCGATCAATTTCATCGATCAATTTTTGCAGCTCCTTAATTGCGCGCACCTTTTGACGATAGCGTTGTATGGCCGGCATAAAACCTAAATGATGCGATTGCAATGTAAGGAACCAACATTGCGATTGGAAGTTAGCATTCTGTGCTGCTGTTGCTGCTGCTGCACCAAATTCACGTTCAGCAAATGCTTTATACTCATCCTCTGTAAAACGTAGTTTTGTATCATTCTCAACTGAAATCAATGAATCCTTGTAGAATGGGAAATTTGGATCAACACGATCCAATTTAATTTTCACAGACAATTGCTGTAATACTGTCATTAAATTAATAACAAAACCATCGCGTGCCAAAAGTTTTTCATCACATGCCAATTGTACGCGTCGCTCATTATGACGTAAAATTTGCGAAATATATTCCAATGTTTTTGGACGACTGTTGACATTGACAAGCAACGAATGGAATACTGTATGCATTTGTGTGCGCACCGAATGCAGTTGCTGATATGAAATGAAAAATTAAAATGAATAAATAAAAAAATACAAAAATTAATATCATTAAAGATCGAACATCATCTATAGATATGTTTGTAGATACAGAAGGTTAATTTGTGGGAGCAAATGGGTGTCACATAAATCACGCAAGATTAGAATTTACCGCGATATTTGTTGTGAAATATTGCCAACCAAAGAAGATAACGGTTTGACAGCTGAAAGTTCAGGTAAAAATGCATTGAAGGAGTAGATTAAACGCAGCATCAATGAAATGGAAAATTTCGATAAAAGAGTGTCCCATAATTCACGCAAGATTTGAGTTTAAAAAGAAAACAGTTTGACAGCTGACAGTTCAGGGTTATTTAAAATGCATTGAATAAAGGGATTCAACGCTGCATCAACGAAATTCAGCCAAACTTTGTAAAACGTTCCTGAAAAATTGGTAAAATGGAATGTGTATGAGCTACAGGTGGGCACGGGCCTAATTTTTGAGGCACGGACCGGCCAGACCTCGAGACAAGCACTTAAAAAAAATATTTTTTTTTTCGAGGCTCGAGCCCGGTCCGGCCTGGCCCGATATTACTATATTATATATTTTTATTTCAGAACAGAACTTTTTCCAAGTTTATGCTTCTCAACCTTCCCGCGGTTTACGAGCCTCAATTTTCGGGCTTTTGGAGTTAGCCCGCACCAAGCCCGCACAAAACTCGATGTCAAGGCCCGAGCCCGTCGCCGAAGAGTTAAGTAAAGGCCGGCAAACCTGTACTTTCTATTTAATTCAAATCTGGCGTGAATTATGGGACACCTTTTATATAAAAAGGGCGCCTCGACAAATAACATCCGATGAAAAAGAGGCTAGTGTCATGCTCCCAAGTACAAAGTTCTTCATATCTCTGAAGCTATTTGGCGCAGATGGATGTGATTGAGTATTTGTGTAAAGCGCACCGAGACAAATAGCATCCACTGCAAAAAAAATGCGCACACCACGACTTCCCCAAAACAAAAAGTCGTAATATAGGGAATTAATTCATTAATAAGAAATATCTTTTTCGAAGTATTTCTTTGTTTTTGCAAGTTCTCGTGCAGAATTTTTCAATCCACAATTTCCGATGAGATTGACGCAGTAATTTCAAAACGTCGACCCTGTTTGCAATAAATCATTCTTTCGCACTATTAGAACGGATCATTACCATGTTGGTCCACTTTAACGGCATTTCTTCCTCCGCATGAGGCAACACAACACTCTGAAGAATGACATTGTACATGAAACAGTCCATTATACTCAAGATCCCCAGACAATTCTCCCCCACTTAGACCATAGAAAATCAATTAAAGTAGGCACCCAAATATTAAAAAAACAAAACTAAAATTAAAAAAAATTTTTAAAACAACATTTACTACATGAACTTACCCAGCGCAATTTTACAGAACCAGTTGCAAGCACATTTAGTTTACCATGTGCCTCGGCAAACTTGACATTCTCTTCGGCAAATAGGGAAATCGATAAAAATGGACCCAAATAACTGCATTTAACAATTTCACGACCTCCAATTTTTGTACAAATCGGTGGCAAGAAATTTATCTGTCCTGCAACTAAATCACACAATGGACGCACATTGCCCACTTTAATTGTTATAAGCTTAGACAACATTTCAATCGGTTGGGTTATAATGTTTGTTGCACAAATTATACGTTGCATGCCAATGAATAGACCACGCAATACTTGACCAAATATTTGTCCAAAGT
Source organism: Calliopum simillimum (assembly GCA_951812925.1). Taxonomy (NCBI): domain Eukaryota; kingdom Metazoa; phylum Arthropoda; class Insecta; order Diptera; family Lauxaniidae; genus Calliopum; species Calliopum simillimum. The sequence continues at coordinate 38,258,465 of OX638369.1, forward strand.
CTACAGGCTTTTTATGAGCTTCAGCAACTAAATCATATAAAAATTGATCTGGTATTTGATCTTGATAGAGCAACTCAAGCAGACATGATTGATCGAGGGCATAATTAAGATTTTCATAAATGCGATCAGTCAGTACGAGCATTACTGTACGCATCAATATTTCAAAAGTTTTATTTAACAAATTGTTAATAGCTTCCGTTTGTTCCGGATAACTTTGTGATGTTTTAGCACTATATTTTTCTGTAATTTCACGATGCATTTTATGACATTTTACGAGATATTTAACGACATTGTGCTTGGCTAATGCTATTGGTGAAAGTATACTGGACGAAGGTAAAGGACATGTATCCAATTCACTGCCACCGATACCTAAAGTGGTGAAAAAAAATAAAAACATCAAAATAAGTCACTCGAATTAAAAGAAAACTATGCTAAAGTGTAAATGTACTAGACAATTTTCAGCACCACCATCAGTTTAAACTTACCTGCAGCCGCACGTGATGTTGATGGTTGTTCATCATCCAAGCTGGCTGCCGGCAACAGCGTGCTACTTTCGCCAGCTGCTGCCGCTTCTGCGTTTGCTAAAATCTCTTGCACTTCTGTATCGTCACTTTTAATTTTTTTCGGCGTCGAATACGAAGCTGCATTACTTGAAGCGTTCATATCTGAATCATTTGAATCAACGCCTGTTCCATTGGTATCATCGTTGTAAAGTTTCATAACACATTCCATTAGCACATCTGAGATTATCGTATCAAAATCATAACGTTTCTCAGGATAATGTTCTAGAAAAGTTGCAGTTTGCGGACAAATCATGGCACCAACACAGTATTCATTCCAGCTAGCATTTAATATTTTCGATAAAATCATTTCTAATTCTTCATTAAGTGTTGCCTTCGGAGCGGGGGCGGGGGCGGCAACACTAGTCAATGTTATGGGTGGTGCATTTACGGTAACTGGTGATGGATTCTCTGACATTTCCATATTTTCAATACCAGAATCACTATCTTTAGTTGTTTCCTGCAATTGTTTCGGTTGTTGTGTACCAGTAACAGAGAGATCAGTTATTGAGGAAGATTTTGAAATTTCCATTGGCATTGAAGTTATATTCGTGTCTAAATTGGTGGTGGTATTAGTGGTTGCTACGGATTTCATATCAATATCTATATCCATATTATGGAGTTCATCTGAGCTTTGTAATGATTTGTTAATTTGTTTTTGTGTCGCACTCAATTGTAGCGCATCTTTTACCAAACGTGATTCATTCGAAACATTAGTGGAACTTCGTGGTACTGCAATGAAAAATTATAATTAACATTTTTTTTTTTTTAAATAAGACTCTTTTTTATTGGACATACTTTCAACAGCGCCGGCTCCAGCAGCTGTGGACGCCGTTTCCGTTGCTGCTTTAGCTAAACCGGCTGCCGCAAGTGTTCTCAATCTTCTAGCACGTATCTACAAATAAATTACAAAAATTACAACAATTTATTTTAAATAATTAAACACATCATTGCTCACCTCTTCCGGCGTTAGTTCGCTCATTTGAAAATTCGTCTCTTCCGACATTTTTTTTTTTAAGAAATTCCTAGGTACAAGAAAGTATTCCAAAGTAGAGAAATGCAGTTGCACTGCAACTGTCACTGAGCTACACCGTATGTATTGTGATGGGCTGCTATCTTATACTGGCAAATTGCCCAGCTGACGACAAATATTCACACGCTTTACTGAGTCTGCTCGATGTGCTGTCCGCCTGCTTATTTGCAATTTATAAATGTTACGTTGTTGGTTGACTGAACGCGCAATTGGAAAACGGGGTTTTCGTATATGTTTTTGTTTTTATTCTTTAATTTTAGCACAAATGCGTAAAATTTATTTATGTATTTTTTGCTTGTTGACGACTTTTCTCTACTACGACGCGTGCTCAAGGTGATGCTAAGATTTATAATAAATAAATATTTTAAAAAATTTGTTCTTTGTGCTTTTCACGTTCCGCTGCAGATGATGATAATTTTATGAATGCTAGCTGCCTGGCTACTCTCGGTTGTATATTGTCAATTCTACAGATCTATTGTTTTCTCTCCGACTAGCAGACTGTTGGGTGAACGAACCAACAATCAACACGGAATACAATGTTTTATATTATTTATGTATTAATAATTGCGTCAAGTGTACAACGTCAAGTTCATGGATGCATTTAACGTATACAGAAACAAGTAGATGACATGAAATTGCAAAAAGAGAAAAAAAATTTATATTTTTGAAGAAATAATTTATTTATTATGATTAAAAATAGTCAAACAAAACTTGATTTTAATGTAAATGCGACTCCGAAAAGTGACCATGATTTTAGCAGTGAATTTTGTCAGTTTATCCCCAGTTTTCGGAGGCAGCGAATAGCTTCACTTCCGAAAACAATCGATAAATACTTGTAGTAAAAATCTGAAATCTGGGATTTCCTCTGAATCCATGGCAAAACCGCAGTTTCAGTATTAGGGGCTTTCATAAGACATCTTACAATATAGTTTACTTTTTTTTACTCGCACATTTTACACTGAACTGAAGTATTCGAACCAAAAAATTCAAGATTGAATATTAACTGTACACTGATTTCATTTTGACACTATAGTATACTGAAGCGTTTTATTAGTGTCAGAAAAAACAATATTCTAACGAATACTTCAGTGTACTGTATTTGGTTACATGGTTAGAGACAAATACTGCAGGTCAGTGTAAAACGTGCGAGTAAAAAAGCAACAGAAAAATTGATGATATGGTAACACTTGCAAGTTGAAACGCATTGGTGAAGTCCAGCTTTGTAGTGGCTGTCATACATTTTCGCGAGAGAAAGAGCGTAAAGAAAAAAGAGGCACGAAGAAGAGAGCTTTTACTTTTGTCACTAAAGTATCACCTAGCACTGCACACTTCAACCACAATAAAAGCACTGAACTGAAGCAAATCAAACAAGACAGGTCAGTGCACTGTTTGTTTTTTTATTTTCATATCCAAGTAATGTCAAGACACTGACACTGAAGTGAAGTACATATTTGACAAATACAAAGCGGTTACAAGACATAATGTATTGTATCTTGAAACTAAATGTCTTAAAACTCTAACAAGACTTCTGGTAAAGACTTCTAACAAATAGCTCAAAATAAGACATCTGCGAGTTGTAACTCTTTAATTGAATCAACTAAACAATATGCAACGAAAAAAATTTAGCTTTTGTATACAATGTAGGTTTTATAAGCAATCGATCAATTTAACTATTGTCAAATTTGACAGAACATGCAAGGGTTCCGAAGGTGTCTACATTTTGTTGATTTGACAACAACAATACGTTGTGTTGCACTTTCCGAGGCCGACCATTATCTCACTTAAACGTTAAAGAAAACTATTCTCTTGTACTGATTTATTTTTAACCTTTTTTATGCAAAGGTACATACAAAAAATAAATAAATATATATAAATGAATAAACAGGTCACCTTTTCGTAAGTGGGTGTGCGATTATAAGGGCCAACAAACTAAAAACTGGTTCCCAACGAACATAACGACGACATTAATAGAAATAAACAAAAACTTAAATCAACACAAATTTTCAATGTTTATGTACAATGAAATTAAGCAATGAACATTTAATGGTCCACATAGAGTTGCCATCATTGCATAAATATTTGTTGTAGATACTAATCGCATTTCAAGTTTTCTTTTTTCCAGCGATAGTTTCCGCGATACCTTCGGTTGGACGGCTACATTGAAAGTTTTACTCCAATACTTTACGGGAGGTTTTGCTTTGCGCATTATGTTTATTTACCACTCCATTTTTACCGTCTAATAAGTACAGAGTTATTTTTTTCGAATTCAATTTATAGACATATCACTGTTTCTGGTACGATTTTTTCACCATCAGTGGCGGATCCAGCTTTGTCAAGACGGGGGGCCGATTGACTACATTTCTAGATAGTAAAATAATGTTTTTAAAGTCTTTACATATAATTTAAAAAAAAATTTAATCACTAGGTTTGATAGGGGGGCCGATCGCCCGTCCCCCCTTGGATCCACCACTGACGCCACCATTAACGGCTTTGCGTGGAGAATGATAAACTAAACACTCTTGGGTGTTTTGTAGTTTTTCCCATAGATTTGCTGTATTTTCAATAAAAATTTTGACAGATAATCACCCCTATTCTTTATTGTTGTTTTAAAGTCAGGAAAAAGAAGCGTAAGTGTAATTGCTTCGTTTTCCTAACCTCTCAATTAACACTCCTCGTCGTTTCAATATATCTTCACACTAAAAATTTAGAAACAAGACGACCATAAAGACTGAAACGACATAAAAATAACAACAAGGAATAAGGGCGAATAATTTCTTTGAATAGATTAGATAATGGGGAAAAAATTCAGGCTACTTACCCTGATATACTACTTAATCTTATCTCAAAATACGATGCGATCGAATTTATGAGAAAAAAATGGAAATGAAAAAAAAAATCATATCATGAAAGTGTAATCGTCCTTTGATCTCTAAAAGATTACAAAAAGCCGGTTTTAAAAAGATTATAATAAACAGTTTTTTTAAATTGATCGTGTTTTTGTACAATGCAAAAATGCTTCATATCATATGGTCGATAATATACGGTCACACTAAGCTAAAAGTAGGCTGAAGCACTAGGTTAACTTAGGCCTCGAGAAAGGGCCCATTGTATACCCGATACTAAGAGCTTTAGCAGAGAAAGTCTAAGAGAACCACTTGGATGTACATATATACTTCCATATGGATTTAAGACAAACCTCAGACAGTGAGTCAAGCGATTCCAAATTGAAATGACCAAAATTCTTTCTACGTTTAAGCGCAAGCGCTGGACATTCACAAAAGAAATGAAAGACTGTTTCTTCCATATCAGGGTCTTTACAACTTCTACAAAGGTCGCCAATGTTTGAGAAACCTAAACGAGATGCATGGATTCCCATGGCACAATGTCCAGTAATAGCACCGATTAAGATCCGTACATTATGTTTCTCTATTGCTATTAAAAACTTAGTACGATTTATACTATATGATGGCCAAATAGATCTAATATGATTGCAAGTTTGAAGATTTGACCAAGCTGAATACATTTATTTTCGATTTTTCCCTTGATTACGCTAATGGGTTTTTTTATTGAAAGGTCAGCCAAAAGGGCATTTTGGTTTGACCCTATTTTAGCCAGTTCATCTGCAATTTTGTTGCCCTCGAAATTACTATGACCTGGAACCCAGCAAAGTGTTAAATTATAGTCCTCGCTAATATCGCAAAGGATATTTCAACAGCTTAACACAAGTTTTGACGTGATATAATTTGATGAGATTGCTTTGATAGCCGCCTGACTATCAATGTAAATAACAACGCTTCCAAGAAATTGAGACTTATGGGCATTGAGGAATTCACAAGCTTTAAGAACAGCAAAAACCTCTGCCTGAAAGACACTACAGTCGTTCGGCAGTCTGTAAGACTTTGCTAAGTCTAAAGGCTTAGAATAAATGCCTGATCCAGTGCCTATATCCATTTTTGACCCATCCGTGTATATTTCAAAAGATGCGTTTAAAGGAGCCCAGTTTTCTCTTTCAGGTATTACCACCTTGAAGTTCGTTGGGAAGAGAAGGTGTGGTAAGAGGTAGTCAGTACCCGCTATTACATCACAATCCATAAATTGGAGTAAGATACTATTATGACCAAAAGATTTCGATTTCCAGAAACCCAATTCTTTAAGTATAATAGCACTTTTCGCGGCCATGCTTCTGGCAAAAATATCAAGTGGTTCTAGGTGAAGAAGAGTTTCCAGTGCAGCAGTGGCAGTAGTTTTACTGTAACACTGAGACACGCAACTCTTTGAACCAGGGGTTGAAATAAGAAAAAGTTATTACTGCAGAATTTTTTTTTGTTTTTATTTGTAATTTTAAGCAAAATTTTTTTAATGTCTTATTCAAGTGATTAATATTAAATATTAATATTAAATAATACAGGGTGACTGATTCGAACTGTTACCAACTTCAGATAGACTTATCTGACAGATGGAACATAACAGCTGTCTAAAAATTGGCATGATGTTAGTTCATTCTATTGTCAACAAGTAACCAAAAGCATTTGCGAGTCAATTTATTGAAAATAAAAAATTTTCGAAATGGAATTCAAACGTAATAGTGTGATTGCTCTTTATTTGGCTGGAAAATCGCAACCAGCAATTGTTCGTGAGCTGAAACATTTAAAAGTGAATAAAATGTTTGTGTATCGGACCATAACACGTTACAATGGTACCGGCAGCGTTGCCAAACGACATGGTGGTGGTCGGAAAATAACTGCAACATCACCAGAAATGGTTCGAAAGGTGAAGGCCAGAATTGAGTGAAATCCGAGACGCAGTGGCAGACAAATGGCTGCCGAGCTGAAAATATCGCGTGAACGAATGCAACACATATTGTCAAACAAGCTCGGACTAAAGACCCTCAAGTTCCAAAAGGCGCATGATCTCACTCCTGCTCAAAAAAAAGTTAGGCTCGATAGAGCCAAGGAGTTGTTGCGCTTGCACGCCGCCGGAAATCTGTCACAAATTGTCTTCTCTGATGAGAAAAATGACTGTATCCAGCAATATGTAAACAAACAAAATGATCGGGTTTACTTGACAGACAGGTCCTACGAAAATCTGAATGTTCGTTTGGCCACCAGGACGCAGGCACCACCGCATGTGATGGTTTGGGCTGCAGTAACTGCTGATGGGCGCTCACTACTCGTTTTTTTAGCCGCTGGCGTCAAAGTAAACGCCCAGGTGTATCGTGAATCAGTGTTGGAGGGTGCTTTACTACCGTGGGCACGCAAACATTTCGGTCGCAAGCCATGGACATTCCAACAAGACTCGGCACCGTCACACAAAGCTCGTGTGAATCAAGAATGGTTAGAAAAAAACGTTCCTAGCTTCATTTCTGCTCAACAATGGCTCTCAAATTCGCCTGATGCGAATCCGCTGGATTTCTCAATCTGGGGTATGTTGGACAGGAAGGTCTTGACTAAAAAATACCAGAGCGTTGATGCGCTAAAAGTGGCCCTTCAACGGCGCAAACTTCCACAAAATCAAATTCGTGCAGCATGCGACTCGTTCTTCGACCGTCTACGGGCCATAGTTAAGGCCAAAGGTGGCCATATCGAAAATCTCAAGTAGATTCTTAAAATTTGAACATTTCCCAACATGTAGCGTTTGATCAATAAAATCTGTGCATGGAAACTAAAAATATAGTCTTTTGAATTGGTAACACTTCGAATCAGCCACCCTGTAGATATCATGGCAATGGTTCAATTTAAAATAGAAAATTTATAGCGAAATTTTCTTCGAATGCAATTATAAAAATATGTTTAAAGTAGAGTTGCCGAGTACTTATTGTGGTTGCTACATTTTAGCCCAAAATGGTGAGGTTAGACAAGTAAAACGGTTATAAACGAAATAAAATGAGTATTTAATTTCAACGATTAACGCAAAACAAAGTAATATGAATTTGGGTGAAAATTATTATTACAATTTTTTACAATATTCTGAAGTTATTACTGCAAATTTGAAGTTATTACTGCAGAAATAGGGTATTATTATTAGGGGCTTATTTCAATGCCTGCAAATAACTTTGTTTATGTAAAGAGTTCCACCACAGCAAAATTCCGTACATGAGAATCGGCCTCATGATTGCCTTATACATCCAAAAAATTATTTTCGGTTTAAGGCCCCATCTCTTACCAAACAAGCGTTTACAACGTATGCTTTCCTAATTCTATTCATTTAACTTCCATTTAAGTTTACGGTCAAGTACAATACCCAGGAAAGTCACGGTTTCCTTTATAGGAAGACTAACGCCATCCAAAATTGGATGCCTAAAATGAGGTATTTGGTGTTTATTTGAAAAAACAACAACCTCAGTTTTTTCGGCATTAATACTTAAGCCTTTTGAGCTTGTCCAAAGTTTAATGGATTTAAGTAACAAAGACATGATATCACTTAAGATATTCAAGTCCTGAAGGCTGACGCACTAAGAGAGAGACAAAAAGGCAAAGTAGTGACTTCTTGTTACTAAAATTCCTTATGTTATTTGTGGTCGAGTTTCGACAACTGGTCGATACTAGTTTTCGTAAAATAATCATTATTTAGAGTATTCACACTATCTTAGAATTCATGGTGCTATTCACTCTTGAAATTTGTATTGTGAGAACGGCAAGAGTTCTATTGAACAGACGAAAATTGCCTTCGGCGGAGAAAAGATTTGAAGTGTATGAACGAATACTTGACCAAATATAAAGATATGTAAATATTTTGAAAATTTGTTAATTCAGAGGAAATCGAAAAAGAAACTGAATTTTAAAAAAAAAAAACTGGCACAAAAATGTACAATCGAAATTTCAACTAATGAGTTTGTTGATAAATTGGCTAACTCTGTGATAAATTTAAAAAATGGGATATTCAAGATATTAGATAATTTATCAGATAAGTCATAGTGGACAGTTTGCTTCATACAATAACAAGCAAAGACAAAATTGTTCCATGCGAACTACATTCTTTGGAAGCTGTGTGTTCGACCGATTTCGCTGAAATTATAGTATAGATTAGGAAAAGGTTAACATGCTGAAAAATTGGCGATTCCACACCTTTCAAAAAATTCAGTGGGGTCGAGTTTATAGCCCAGGAAAATAAGAATTTTTCTGCGAAATAATTCCAAGTAAATTTTTTTCACCGGAATTATCTTCATTTATGCATGATAAGTAAAGTGAAAAGTCCATTGCTCAGGACGCTAAAATCAGTTTTTGTCAAATATCTCACTAACGCTAACTTTTACAGAAAAATTTTGGTCTTCGTTTTTGTGGCAAAGGAAATTTCCTACAAAAGTACTTAAAAAATGTTTTCGTACGACTTATAGTTTAGGAGATTACCCAATTTAAAACTTTGTGAACAGTTATGATACGAAATGCTACCTATAAGTTCATATTAAAATATCTTACTTTTTAAATTGCGATAACTTTTCAATGAGTTATCGTACAAACAAAATTAAAATACCGCTTAAAAGATAATTTGATTTTCTATATAGCCTACTCATCGACTCATGGCCTTAATGATATTCTTGAAAAACCGTTTAGGCTTCGGAAATACAACTTTGAACTTTGATATCTGCAAACTTAAGTTTTTTCATTTTACGATTTCTAAACGCCATAGCTCAGTAAATTTTTGGAATAACATGTATTTTCAGAAAATGAACAAAAAACAATTTTTGATTTTGTGAAGATAAGGTACCTTTTCCTCTGGAAGGTCACATTTTTCAAAAACCAAAACAGATAGATATAGTTTGAAAACAGCATTAGAAAGATCATTTTAAAACTTATAGAAGTCTTTAGTTAAAATGGATTAAAAGTGCATTCAGCCGATATGTCAACATTACTACATGCGTAAGCTTTCCCAAAACCAGATTTTCATGCAAATATGTCGTTCTGGATCAGGCCTGCCTTATATGTACATACGAAGAACTCTCGCGTATGCTGCTTATACCTTCAGAGCTGCTATGAAAACCAAAACAAGAGGCTTTGAATTTGTTCATAATTCGTCTTATATATTTCTCAATAAGTCTGTGAATTTTGTGATTAAAAAGGTTCGCCTATCTCATTCTATAACTTTTAGAGGGACCATAGGACCAATAAATACAGGAGGTTTGCTTGGAAATGATAAAAATGTATGGATATTTGCGATATTTTTCATTCAATACATTACATTATGGCAACTCTTGAAAATACAAGAAAGTAACAAACAGCAACAACAACAGAAAGTGCAGCTGTGCTGGGGATACATAACGGGGGAAGGTAAAACAACACAAAGAAACACAAAGACTATAGGAAAAGTACAACAAACCCAGCACAGCAGAGGTCAAATTAAAATGAAAATCAAAAATATATATGTGCATATACATTTTTGACTACGTCGTCAAAAAAAATTAAACATTTGAGAGAAAAAACTCGATGCAAAATCCCTCAATATAACTACATACATATTGCTTGCTGTTTCCCTATCCCCTTTCAACCATCCAATTAAATTTCTCCACTGATCCATCATCATGGGCTAGCAGATTTTTCACTAGCAAACACTATTTCATTTTTAGACAAAAAACTTAATTATTTTTAATCATTCAAGACACAAAAACAACATTTATTTCCACCTAATACGCAAATGTTAAGAAAAAATAAAATCATTTTCCTTTTTTTTTATTGTTGTTTTCTTAATTACGTGTTATGATTGTGAATGATTGTGCAGAAATTTTTATAATTTTCCTCGGAACCTTTAAAATGTTACTTTTATTGCTTACCCTTTTGTTTTAATAAATTTTATATGTAATTTTTTGTCGATGCATTCAATTTCCCTCAGCTTTCCATTTTTGATGACTTTTTTTACTTTTTAATTGCACGCGAAAACTTTACAATTTAAATTTTTTAATAGCACTAAAAACCAGATTTTTTTTGGTATACTTTTATTGAAAATGTTCTTTGTTTCATATAGTTTTTGTTTTATAAATTTCTGGCTTATTTTTCTGTTGAACTAGCAATTTTTCTTTTTTATATAAATTTTCTTTCGTTTCGTCCACTTCACTTCACTACCTAGATCACAACTGGCAACATTCACGAAAATTGCTTGGCATCACTGAATCAACATGACTCAACGTTTACGACTGGCAACGATAAACGATCAGGGCTGTCGTTTGACAGCAATGAAAATTCCGAAAAATTCTGGAAATGTAAATGTGTTCAAAGTTTTGAAATTAAAATTGCTGTTAAATTCGCAGTGTTATAAGGGAGCAATATATTCTATATATAAAATATAAAAAATTAAAAAAACGACTGTTTGTTGCATTTGGAAAGAAATTTTTTTGATGGCACCCAGTTTTTTAAGGCCTAACTATAATATGCATAGGCTAGCTTAAAATACTGTCAAAACTAAACGAAAAGCCTTTCAAATGCTTAATGAATGCATAATCAAATTTTTGATGGCTACATTTTAAGAAAGACGCCGTGATGAAGTAGTCAAAAAACTGCGAAACGTCGCAAATAAACAGAAAACTATTTTTTAAACTCAAAAAAAGTTTTTTAAACGGTTTTTTATTAATTTTTTTTCGGTCGCTAAAATTAAACTTTTAAAAATTCGTTTTTTAACCTTGACTTTCATAAAATGAAGATAATGTGTAACCGAGTTGTCATTGTTATTTGAGCGTAATTGTCATTTTTATTTTAAATAATGGACCAAAAATTAAATAACAAATAGAGAGAATACAAAAATTCATTAAACATCAATCCATTTTTTACCTTTATTTGAAATAAAGTACAGTGACATTCATTAATTTTCAGTCTGTATACATATGTATTACATAAATAACATTTTATAAAAAAAATTCTATGTTCCGCGCGCAAGCAATATAGTTCTTGGGACATGTCCGCTTGGAACTTGTCCTTAATTGCCTCTGGCAGATCCTTCAGAGACACTATTGTAGTCATAAAAGCCTGGTCTGTTGATACCGCTTCAGTTAATGAAATCCGCTGATAAATCCTGACTGAACAATAAAAAGTTGTATCAGTATTATCTTCACTTTCAATAACATATGCAACGTTATGAATTTATTTTTTTTAAATTACTCGATTAGAAAAAACCATATTTTGCAGCAAGGCATCAGGAGTGTTGCGAATAAAATAAACTTATTACAATACTCGTATATGCAATATACGTAAGGGATGCTCGAAAATAGCACTCGCTTGGTTTTTAATTTTCCTCGTCTTCCATTTTATCTATTTTTTTATTTTAATTTTATTTCAAAACAAATTTTGCCTTGTTTTTTGTGTTTTTATTGTTGTTTTACTCTAAAACACTGAACAGTAAGCTCCGACCATCAATGTATTTTCATTGTTGGTAGCTAATAATGTAAAACAAATTTTATTTATTGAACAAAACTGTCAGTATGACTTGTTTCTGTACGGAAAGTGCGATTAGTTTCGCATTTTGTTGAAGCAAATGATATTTCACGAAACTTGACGAAACTTTTTGTTAAGTAGATTACAGTTTTAACATACAATTTGTGTGTTCGCACGGTTGCATATTCTGACATATACCAGTTTATGCATATTATAGTAAGACCTTAAGTCTTCAATAGGAACCGTTTCTTTCATGAGGATGATCGAATTAACCTTCTCCACTTTTAGGCAATTTCAGATAACCTACGCCAACAAAAATATTTAAGCCCTGATACAAAGTTTCGTTTCTTTCAAATCATACAACGGCTACTAATTGTTGGGGTATCAACGTCAATTTGTTCCTGTTGCTATCCCATATGAATGAACGGTTGTACATCGAGACGATCGTGTGATACTAGCCACGGTACAAAATAAGTTTTTCGCTATCTACCGTCTTATTTAATCCGGGTATTTTTTACCAATGCCACTGCCTTGTGAAGCCTCGCAGCAAACTTCGCTGAGTGGTTTCTTGAAGAGCGTGTCCGAGCACGGGCGCGCAGGACACGTCAAATTTGTTAGCAAACGGAGGGAAACGAAAGCACCACTTCCCTCCGCTTGCCTAGAAATTTGACGTGCCCGTGCCCGTCGTGTGAGTTCGCACTATCTGTGTAGCCAAACAGAAAGCAAAAATGAATGAGTTATTTATGATTATAAATGCAAAACTTAAGTTTTATTTGTTTTTCTTACAAAAGTAAACAACGCTGTAAATGTCTACAAAACTCCAAATTATCAAAGTTTAGAGGTGTCACATGCTTGAAAACAGCCAAAATCGGTAGCCCTGCTCAGATTTATTAGAAGGTATAAATTGGGGGTTATCGTGAATCAAGATTCCCGGGGAGTTTTCTTAAACTGCAATAGAGAATGCACGGCAGTTTGAGAAAATTCCCCGGAAATATTTATTCACGATAGCCCCCATTTAGTCACGTTGGAAGTATATATATTTTTGCATGGTAAATCACTGATACATGCGAAGATATAGAGCTAAATCTCGAAACAGCAGTAAATTGCCTCATAAATCTTCAGTGTAAACGGGGTATAAATGTTAGAAGCAGTAAAATTAGAGCTGTCTTCCCTTTTCTTCTTAATATTTCTTCCAGTTTCTTTGTTAAGAGGTGCCCCACTTTATCGAAAATAGCCAAAATCGGAAGCGCTGATATAATTTATGCGCAGATTTATGTCGTTTTCTATTGGGAAATCTAGATTTTGCTCTTAGAACAAAAATTTTTCGTGCTGAATGAAACACGAAAACAGAGCAAGTATTTTTTTTTTTACTGAGGCGGATGACGGATACAAATGTTTTGACATTTCTAGTAGCATATAAGGGTGTAGTAGTGCACTGTCAAATTTAATTTATGATATTTCAAATTCAAAGGAAAATTCAAAAAAATGACTTGACTTCTAATTTTTACTTTCCCAAAATATTTATAGTTTTAACTTTAGATAAATCTAGTTTTAGCCAATGAAAGGGAAAAAATAGCAGATATATTATCGAATTTATAAAGTACGATGTATGAAAATCGTTTATTTTTAGAATTTCTTGTGGTTCATACAAATAAATAATGGATTGTTGAAATAACTTTCATTTGATGCATTTCGCCAACTTTCTCCTCAATGGTTTATAAGTAGAAATTTATTTCTGGAAGAGACCTTTCAATGATGACAACGAACAACAGCTCACGGTGAATTCTTTTTGTACCTGCGAAACATTGTTGCCAGATATATATTCCAAAGAGATGTCAATTTTAAAAACCAACCAACTATTTTGTTTATTTTGGAAAATTAAGGTTTTTTATTTAATTAAGGGCCGACTACATGTACAGTTTTACCTCAAGACTAACCTACTCAAAACGGTTTGAGCAGATAAGTCTGTGGGCGGCAAAATTGAATTTTAAGCCTCTGCTTTCTTTGAATATGTTATGATTTTGCCTATCATGAAAATTTTGAGCTTATTTCGTTAATCTATTTTGTAAAATCAAGCTAAAAAATCTAATGAAATTCTCGTTTGAACACAAAAACTCAATTTAATAAAACAGTGTTTTATTTTAATTGAGCCACCAATACGTTACTTCAAATCATGAAACGCATAATGTAACATGATAAAATTGCTTTTATTGTTATTAGAAATTATTGTTATCTTCTTTGGTGCGGTGCGCATCGGAGCATTTCCTACAAAATCGGAGTGAAATGCTCCGATCGGAGTATCTCGGCAGCACTGGTAGCAAATTCTGTCAAAATTATAATGGCGGCTAAAGCTGCCTACTATGACGCGGAAATGTTCTGAAATGCTCTTTGCGATAAAGATGATATTGAAACTTTAGGCTAGATACATGAATGCGACTTCGTACGGAAAAGTTAAAAACAAGATAAAAAATCTAAATTAAAGAAATATGAGTGGAATGTGCGGAAGGAGAGCATATTTAAAAAAAAAAACAAAAATTCTGTTCACTAGGAGTCGACTGAAAATTTCTAATTTTTGGTAAAGCTGAAGTAAATACATAACAAGCGTCTCACGCGTTTGGTACTTTTCATGCGTCCTGTCAGAAAAAAGTCCAAGTCAATGTATTTGAATTACGAAAATTACATAATAAGTAATCAACGCATGAAACGCATCAAAAGTCAACAGCTGTGAACTTTTAATTTTTTGATGCGTTTTGACAGCTGTGTTTGGCATTAACGTTGAATTTTTTAGCTGTGATGTTTTTTCTTAGGTTACATATTTTGTTGGCCGACTGATTGATGGATTTTAATAAGATTAGTGTAAAAAAATTGATAACAAATAAATTTAAATCTGAGGTACCCTTCCTAATATCTTAATATTATTCTAAAATTGAGACCTATTGTTTTCACACAACAATTTTTTCCCCCAAAATGTGCAATTAACCTTAAATTAGTTAACAATATGTGTAAATATTTATTTTTGACTTTTATTTGATATAACATTTGCACCTGATTTCTCTACGCTATTATTTTTAATTAATAAAACAAATATTGAATCAAGAAATTTGTTTGAACTTTTTTGAATTTATGAATTACAACAAGAAAACATTCAACAACAACTGCAGATAATCTATACTTTTTATTACAGAAATAAAAGGGTATGGGTTAGTCACACATTTTTTGAAAAAGAAAGGTTTTTTTAAAAAGCAATGGTCTAAATTGTAGAAAAAATTCAATATCTTTAAAATAATGGCTCTAATTTAGAAGTTTTGTATGCAAATATTGTAGCTTGCTACAATATGTATCATTCAGATAGCATCAACATTTCTAAAATCCATCCAGAGGTTCCGAACTTATAATGGTTTCCATAGAAGATATATCAGCAACTTCTGACGCTTATATCTCCAAAAATAAATCGAAGAGACTCGTTTCGATAAAGCATTTTTTTCATCTCTAAGTCCCTACATCTCAGTGTAAGAAAAAAAAAATACTTTTGCATAATTTCCGCTCCATAACTGCCATACCTAAATTGGAGCGTTAGCGTTATTTTACTGTCAAAAATTTCTCATGTAGATACAATTTGTATGGCGCATACCGAAATTGCCAACGCTCAGCTATTTCCAATTTGGACAAAGCGTTACGGAGTGAAGTTAGCTGCAGAAAAGTAAAAAAAGAAACAACAATATGATTTTGACAAACAAATGACTTCAACGCAACGCTCTTTATTTCGGTATGACGCTTGACGCTTTTGTGTAACGTTAAATAACGCAACGCCTGACGCTCCAATTTAGGTATGGCAGTAAGAGAAAACCTTTCTCGTCAATTTTTTCGTCCACACAAAATTTGGCACAAACACATACCTGATTCAGACTAAATAGTTCCCCGACTATTTAGCTTATCGTGTCAACCAGCTCTTATAGCTGGGTAGACTTCAATCATTTGCGTAGTGATGCCAGATCGTGCGTAATTACCCATTTTATGATTATTTTTGTCTTCGAATTACCTAAAACTGTGGGTCCCTCCAAACTTCTTCGAAGAAAAAATGAGTATTTTTTACAAGTTCCCGAAAATGTTAAGCATTTTTTTTTTGTGGTATGTAATTGTTTTCCCAGTAAAAACACTACAGAATATTCACATGCCGGATACAATTTATGATAAGATTGAGTAATCTGGAAACAAGGCTTACTTTTATAGCCAAGGAAAATTAGACCTAAAAAAATAATTCCATGTGAATTCTTTTCACCGGAATTATCTTATTTATGCATGATAGATAAAGTGTAAGAAGTCCACTGAATAAAAAGTTATTCAGGCTCAAAGGTAGCTAAAATCAGTTTTTTTGCAAATATCTCGCTAACGCTAACTTTCACAGAAAAAATTTTGTCCACAATTTTGTAACACAGGAAATTTCCTATGTAAAGATGTAAAAAATGTTTTTGTGTGGCTTGTAGTTTAGGAGATAACTCATTTTAAAAAGTTGTGCACAGTTGTTATGTGTTCATATTAAAATATCTTGAAAGATAATTGGATTCTCTATACACCGTATGGAGCGACTCATGGTCTAAAAGATATTGTTCAAAAACCGGTAAAGTTTCGAAAATACTGGTTTTTGAAGGATATCTCTGAAACGGTAAGTCATACGATAAAAAATAAGAGAACCAATTTTGTATAGAGTCATAACATCTACAAAAGATGTGCCGTGACGATATGTATTTAAGCAAGTGAACTGAAGTCTACATAATTTTTGTTATATACGTATTTATTTCTGCATTTAATGCCATTTATCTCTTTAAAAACTATTTTAGATATAGCATAATCTTGCATAATTTAAAAATCAAATGTTTTTATAAAGTTTTCAACACCTTTTTGTTCGTGGGATATTCGAGGGATTTTTTCAACAGAGATATGGGAATTTTTTTAATTTTTACCCATTTCTAGGGTAATTTGTTACAAAAATACTGGCATCACTGCATCAGCGCCATTTTAGAAAATATGCGGTGTGGTGCGTTTCTGTTCTGTTAAAGTGAAGAGAAAATTGCAAAAAAACGGTAATAAAAGTGAAAATTAATTAACAAAATTAATAGAAATTTGTTTGCTAAGATGCTTGCAATAAAATGCATATAAAATTGTGTAAAACAAATGTGTATTTGCAGTGAGAAAATGAATTGAAAAATTTTCGTTTTGTGTGGAAATGAAAAAATGCAGACACTTTGGTTGTAGCAGCGGTGGAAAAAATTTTTTTTTTTCGTTGAGAAGAGAAAAAAGCAGAACATTTTCTGTACTTCGCGACACGACGGCTGATTGCGACGGCCGACGAAGTCGACGACTTGGACAATTTATAATTTTTTTTTCTTCTCTTTAATGCAATGATGCTTGTCAAATAAAAACGATGGATTTTCGTGAAATTAATGAAAAATTAGAAGAAAAATTTAATTGTGTGTGCTAAAGTGTGTATGTTTTTAATTAAATGAATAAAATTGCAAAAGAAAATCCAAATACAATGGAAGCAAAAACAAAAACTGAAAAAAGCATATATATATCTCAATATATGTATATAACTTTATATATATATATTCAGCAATTTTGTGAAAATTATATATGTATGTATAAAGCTGCCAGACTATTTGACGATTGTCGGTAAAAAAGAAAAAAACAAAACAAAGGAGAAAATAAAAACATTAATTGTTGTAATTAAAATACAAAAAACTAAATGAACAAACAAAAAAAAAAAAAAATTAAAAATATGTAAAAAAATCATTAAAGTTTGCTTTTAGCCAGTTTATTAAACTTTATTTTAATTTCACGTTAAAACATTTGTATCTACTCCACCGTAAAGATTGAAATTTGAATTTCAATCAAAAATTTGTATTTGCCTCATTTTCTGCTCTTGTGTCTTTGAGGAGATTTTTTTAGTGTAGAGAAGTTGCAAATTAGTTGAAAATGCTTTTCCTTTGCTCTCTTCTTCCCCTCATCGATGGATACCTCTTCATAGATGTCGTTGTCTCGGTGTTTTTGGTCTCGTCATTGTTCATTTTAATTTTTGTTTGTTGCTTTTTTTCAATTCGTTCGGTGATTTGTTCGTTCGTTTTCACTGTTGTCTGCATTTTAATTTCGTTTCGTTATTTCGCGTTTTTTCGCAATCATCGTCGTTGTCGCGTACGAAGAAAGAAAAAAAAAAAGAGTTCGCAGCCGCACAAAAATGATGGTAGCGTTGGCTGCTGTGTGGTGTTTGCGTGGTGTTTTTTTTAACATAATTTTAATGTATTTTTTCTTGTACTCCTGTGATTTTAATGATGGAATAGAGAGTAACAACTATAACTTGGGTACATTAACTTTTCGGTATGGAAAAACACAACACCCAAAAAAATACTAAACATTTTCATATTTCCACTTGCAGGGTTGCACTGAATGAGTTTCCTTTTTTTTTTTACATTTTACCTTTTTGTTTTTTTTTTTAAGTTTTCCAAAATTGGTTCTTGTATGAGAGAAAATGGAACAAGTCCAGTTTACGGATAATTGTCCAATTTGTTTTTTTTTTTTGTGGTGGAAGGGCTTTAAAGTTAAATTATTATAACAACAGAAAGTGTTGCTCTCATCTAGTTCAGGAGTTATGTATACTGCTTTATGAGAAGCAAAAATTTGCTTGAAATTGCACTCCCACGGCACCAAAACGTTATCTTTGATGCAAAGCATCATGTAAATTTTGGTCCATTTCGCAGAGTATTTGGTGCATCCCAAACAATTTAAAAAAAAAGTGGTCCTGAATATAAAAAAAAAAATTGTGTTTTAAAATTTAAGATGTTAAATTTTGTATATAGATTTTTTTTTTTTTTTTTTTTTTTTTTTTTTTATTAATTAACAAAGTCCTCAGACGGATAAAATTCCGTGTATGAGAGGATGCATAAACTTAATAAACAAAGTTATGAAATTAAATAAATTAATTTTACATTTTTTCTACATTTGGAAATAGCAAGTTATTATCACATGTGATCTTATCACCTTAAATTTTTTAAATACAAATTTAATTTAATTTTGAAAGTATTAAAATTACTACAATTTTTTAAATCTTCCGGTAGTCTATTAAAGAGCATTATAGCGCTATGCTTTAAGCTATGTAATTGCTTTGTTGTTCTGGCTTTAGGTACTTCGAGGTAATGTTTCTGACGCGTATTATGTTGATGTATTCCGTGCCTTTGTATGAGAATCGTTTTTGTTTTCATCAAGCCGCTTAATTCGAATCTGCTATTTATTTCTCTATAAGTACTTTAATTTTGGAGATATTCCGGCCTGTTCCGTAATCCGTGTAATTTCAATTACTTTTAATTTCGAAGACTTGTTGATTACTTTTTATTTTCGATGTGGATGTGAAGCCTATTCAACCACTGTTCAAGACGTTAAACTTTTCACAGTAGAAATGTAAACTTTTCCGCTGTCAATTAAAAAATGAGTGTCTATTCGGGAGGACTCGCATACGCGATAGCTCAAATTAGCGTACGCGAAAAAAGCTTTCGGAAAACTTGCGTACGCGAAATCCAGTGAAGTTTTTTCCCCCGGGGCGCAGCTTCGTTACGCATGATTAATTTAGCGTGCGCGAAATGTTGCGTACGCTGTAGTGCATATTAGGAAGTGCAGTACAACTACTACAACGGTAATTTTACATAAAAGTAGGGGTAAGCGGGCGGCCGCAGCTCAGGATTTAAAACTCCCAAAAATCCAACACTGTCTTCGAGGCGGCCTTCGGCCGCGGATCAGTCTATAATATATTCAACACATAGTTTGCTAGCCAAATTGCGAGCAGCGTACGCAACATTTTTTAGCCTATTCAACCACTGTTCAAGACGTTAAACTTTTCACAGTAGAAATGTAAACTTTTCCGCTGTCTATTAAAAAATGAGTGTCTATTCGGGAGGACTCGCATTCGCGAAAGCTCAAATTAGCGTACGCGAAAAAAGCTTTCGGAAAACTTGCGTACGCGAAATCCAGTGAAGTTTTTTCCCCCGGGGCGCAGCTTCGTTACGCATGATTAATTTAGCATGCGCGAAATGTTGCGTACGCTGTAGTGCATATTAGGAAGTGCAGTACAACTACTACAACGGTAATTTTACATAAAAGAAGGGGTAAGTGGACGGCCGCAGCTCAGGATTTAATATTGCGTACGCAACATTTTTTAGCGTACGCTGCAACACTAAATTAATCATGCGTAATCAAGCTCCCCGGAGGAAAGAACTTCTCTGGATTTCGCGTACGTAAGTTTTCCGAAAGCTTTTTTCGCGTACGCTAATTAAGCTTTCGCGTACGCGAGTCCCCCGAATAACCATTCTCTTAAAAAATACATACAAGAAACAAGATTTATGAATCAAAATGCTTTTTATTAAATTTGTTAACTTTAATTGAGTTTCACGTTAACAACGGCTGCTGCAATGCACTTGAAATTATACTTAAAGGCACTTCAGACTATCTGAGAAGTCATATGCGTTTTCTTACGTTTTTCTGCATGAGTTTTTTTTCTGACTCAAATGTTTAATGTTTTTAATTTATATTGGGGGTTATCGTGGATCAATATTCCCGGGGAATTTTCTTAAACTGCAATAGAGAATGCACGGCAGTCTGCGAAAATTCCCTGGGAATCTTGATTCACGATAACCCCCATTGTTAAAATTGTTTCAATTTTTTATTTTTCAAACAAAATTAAGAAATTTGAAAGCTCCTATCACTTCTCTTTTCAAATAGAATCAAATCTAATGCCAAAATAACTCATATGAGTTTTCTTCTGATAAATCATTTGCGTAATAAATTTACATTCACACTATCAGAGTTGCCATATTTGACAACTCGTTAGAGTTTCTGTATGGCTTCTCAGATAGTCTGAAACGGCTTTTACATGCAATTTTGAGGGTTTTTCAGAAAGTTTTTTTTCATGCTCTGTGCATTTTATTGGGTTAAATGGATGTTCTATTACAATTTAAGAAATAAAATCAGGTGGCATCCTGTTTTCGAACTATTCTCACCAACATGATATAATGAAATGTCTAATAATTCACATAAACACTGACTTCGAAAATGCCAGAACGCCGACTTTTTACTTGTCATCGGAAAAAATATTTTTTTTAGTTAAGAGTTTTTTATTTTAGCAACATTTACAATATTACATATGCAATAAAAATTAGAATTACTCGATAAAAAAGGAAAACTCTGGAGCTTATAGTAAAAAAACGTATCGATCGAGTTTTTAGATAAAATCTAGTTTTTAAATACATTTATGAATGGGAGAACATATTTTTGGCGGTTTATCTATCAAAATGTGGCCGCAAGAATTATTAAATAACGATAACTTATGAACCGTGAGTCGCACTAGAAAAGTGCCCAGATCTTTTTTATGGAGTCATATGCTCTACAAGAAATTTCCATTATGTGTAAAAAAAAATTTACTGTTTAGGAGTTATTTATTGCGTAAAAAAATCGGTTTTTTTATAAATAATTCTTAAACGATAAATTTATTTTAGCATATAATGAAAATTACATGTAGAGCATATGACTCTTCATAAAAAAGATTTTGACACTTTTCCCCGTGAGACTCACGGTTCATAAGTTATCGCGATTTGATAATACTTGCGGCCACATTTTGAGAGGCAACCCATGTAGTATATATATTCCCCGATTCCTATTTATATGTTAAAATTAGGTTTTAACTAAAAACTCGATCGATACGTTTTTTTACTGCTGGATCTTACGTGTGTATTTTTTTTTTTTTTCAAAAAAAAAAAGCTTAAAAAAAGCAAAATTAATTGAAAAGTCGTAGCATAACCTCATTAGTTATGCAGACTTTTCAAAAAGTTTCACGTGAAAGTGGAATTGGGAACAGGGCGGATTGACTTTTCCTTTCGTATCTCAATTTTTCACCTTCATTGAACAATATCTTCAAAACAGCAGAACTTACAGAGAAATAAATTGCAGATTCGAATTTAGCAGCTTTAAATCCATATAAAAAGTTGAATATCTTATATTTTAAAACCAAAAATTTTTCCATTCACAAGTCCACTTTTTGGTTTATAAAATGGTTTTGCAGGCATCAAATGTTCTCTGAAATGGACCAAATTTTACATGGTTTTTATTTACATTAAAGTGAAATTTTGGTGCTGTGGGAGCTCCATTAAAAAAATTTTTAAATTTTGAACCACCCTTATGTAAACCCATCAGAATAGATTTGAAAAAAATTGCTATCAAACGAAAGGTATTTTAACAACCTACAAATTACTATAGAAAAGTTTTAAACCTGAGTTAGATTTTTCGGTTTTTTTGAAAATTTGAACCTTATTATTTGGATATATCTATTATTTTTTCCAAAAAAAATATATCATCAAACAATAGTAAAAAAAGGCTGATCTGATACGTCACTTTTCAAGGGTAGTCCATAATTCACGCATGATTTGATTTAATTGAGTAGCCTGAATGCAAAACCAGATATATCCAGATCGAAAGAAACCGAGAAAAACGCAAAAAAACGATTAACAATTGATTCCTATAAGGTAGAGCAACCATTCCATAGAATTAGTGTGGTAAATTTAAACAGAAAATAAGTTATAACAATTTTAAATTTGGTTATATCTGGTTTTGCATTAGCAACTGGTTTTAAGATGGTTTTGCAACTCGATGTGGAGTATGCCGTTGCAAAACTAACTCAATAACTAATGCTGTTGCAAACTCAGCTTTAAATTTAAGGATATATCGTCCCTATACAAGTGAAAAGCACTAAGTCAGTTTTCTCTAGTTTGGAGTTATTTGGTATTTCTGATTCAAAATATTATAGTCTCTTGTTTGATAAGACCCATTTAGCCAAAAGTAATGTTTATAGCTTGTTTTGCACCTCTACAAACTGGTTTTGGCACAGCTTCTTCGTTACAAACTCGATTTTCAAAGGCTGTAAGTGAGCTTGGCTCTTGAAACCGAGTTTAAAATGTAGGTCTTGACATTACGAGTACAATGACATTATTTTCGTCATTTTTTGTCGCTAAATGGGGCTAAAAAGTGTATAAAATAACTTTTTTTCCACAATTTCAGACATTCATGCACTCGTTCAATTTATAATCTGCAAAACACTTTTTAGAAATCAAAAATCGGTTAAGTAGTTTTTTCGCAATCGTGTACCGCGATTTTAAAACCATAGTTTTGAGAAAAAACGATTTAAAGTTTGAGTTTCACATACAAAACGCGCCCGAGCGCGCTGGTTCAATCAATCATATTTTCCATAATATTTAGAGTTGAGTCATGAAACTTTGGGAATATACTCCCAAGACGTTATTCTATCAACCTATGAGAAAAAAAATCGATTTTTTGAAAATTTTACATAAGAAGCCCCCCTTAAGTTATTCGTCAAAAACTGACTTTTGACCTTTGAACCCCAAAAAGAGGGGTTAGACCCCCCGTTGGCCACAAAAATTAATTCAAACCAAGTTTAACTACTTTAAAGTTAAAAAACTAGAAAGCATCATAAACCTTTGTTAAAACTTTACTTTTGATCAAACTTTTTGTTTTCAAGTTTTTTTCAATTTGGGTCAAATTTGGCGCACCTACCCCTGGACCACAATAATAAAAAAAGAATATTTTGACATTTTTTTAAAGAATTTATTCTACAAATTTTTAACAGGGAATTCGTAGAGGGAATAAATAATGTGTAAAAAAATAAAAATATTTGTACGGCAATTTGATAGCTTATTAAAATACCTTTCATATGACACCAATATTTTTGATATTCATCCAAGCGTTTCCCACTTATACCGATTTTTCTAACAGCTATATCCGAATCTTCCGAGGTTTATATCCCCGAAGCTACTCTTCACTTCGACACTTTTATTTTTTGTGATTGACGTTACTTCGTCAGCTTTTTATAAAGTGTGTAGACCATCACCAATTTCGAAATTTTTCTTTGTTTTGGTTATTTTTAATGAAATTTAGATTTGGTTTATCTTTTTAATTTTCAAAATCCATTAAAATGGAAAAAAACTTCAACAACTAAAAACTACTTTCTTCTTATATTAATTTTCGCACGTAATCGATGTTTTCTGACACAACATCTGTTTTTGGAATACCTTTGAGTTGGTCGTCTTTAATTGAAGAGTGGACATTTTCACGAGATAATTCCATTATTTCTACGAATTGAAATTTTCAAGTGAATATAATACAAAGTTACAATGCGACTTAAAGATGAGATATGAAGAAACTTACCCCAAAAAATGTCAAATTTTTCAACTTCATAAAAATTCGCATCGGAAAACTCTAGGGGTTTTATATTCTCTAAACTTATTTAGCATCCTAAGTACGTAGAATTTTAATAATACTTTTGGTTATAAAGGGCCTGGCTTACGTTTTTCCTCAACGTCTGCATTCTGTTTTATCTATTTACTTTTTAAAGAAGGCTGAATACCTTTCCTGGGTCTGAACGACTTTTAAAAAATTTACAGTGATATGTGAGAGTATGAGCCATAAAGTTTTAAAAGAATTGAAACTTTAAATAATCTAGAACATCAAACTTATTTAAAATCAGCACAAAAATTTTATGTTAACAAGTAGATACATTTTTTTTTTCGTATGTAACATTTGTTTTATTACCTTTTGAAACCTCAATATGTACATTTTCTAGCAACCATTTTAAACTTTCACATACAAACACAACAACAACAAGCTTTCTTGCTATTTATGAATTACAAAAAAAAAAGAAAAAAATAAATGAAAAAAAATGCGATTTTACTTATTACCTATATCAAGCAGATCTAATTTCGCATTGCTTTTGTATCTATCTGTATTTTTTTTATTACTTTTAATGCGCTTCTTCGTCTTCTTAAAACAAATACTGTAATACAAACGAATAAATTGTTGTTGTTGTCGACGACATCATCATCCTCATTACCACCATCATCATCACCATCGCGCCATCACCATCACTATCGTCATCATTACTACCAATCGTATTCGCCATTTGCTATAATTGTTTTTGTTGTTGTTATTGCTGTTTTGGTTGCCTGTACTAAGCCAAAGATTGACTGCTCAATTCAGCATACGTACAACATTTACTCTGTTGCCACCTCATTTGCAAGCAAGAGAAAAAAATGGTCTGTCTTTTCCTTTATTACAAATTACAAATTGTATGTACTACAACATATTTTATTTACATATTTTGAATTTGTTATTACTTGATTGAATTATTGTTTTGATTTTAATATTTGAAACCACAGACTCCGAAATAAAGAATTGACTTGTTTTTTTGTATTGCGCATGCGGAGGGAAGGATTTCTTTTCAGAATTTTCTTTAATTTTGATTTACAACATTTTTCTAAGCAAACTTAAAGTTGAAAATAAGTTCTAAGAAAAAAAAAACCATCTAAATATTATCCACAAATAAGTCAATATGTGAGCGATTAGACAAAAAAAAAAGAAGGTATTTTGCGTCCCACTAATTTTGAATCAAAAAGAAAAAAAAAAGAATCGAATTTAACTTTTAACCCGTCAATAAACTTAATTCATAAATTATCTAGGGGAGCCTGCCTATCTACCATTAAAATTCGAGAGCCTGGACAAAAAACCCGCCCTTGTAGGTTTTAATTGTAGCGAGCGTAGCATATCTCAAAACCAGAGTGTGTTATGAACTAAAAGCAATTAGCAATTTTTCACAACAGTCGGCTCCAGGTGAGCTTTATGATCTATACATAGAGCGTTCTTGTTCGGTGGAATTTGTCCTTGACATTGGTTCACATAGCTAGAAACACGGAGTCAAGGGTTCGAGTGTGGCTTCTGACAAGAATTATTCTGACGTTTATACGCTCTCAACTGTACTTCGAAACCTTATTATAGTATTTGCTTGGTTAATGGTGTCTTAGGCAGTTGTTTCTTTAAATACCTTAACAAAATTTGCCGCAAAAAAGTTTTTTGGAAGGCCAAAATACTTTTACATATATTCCAAATTTCCTTCCCATGCGTCAAACAGTTTCAGAGATATGAGCTGCTCACTGCATAATTCGATTAACTCCATAAATTATTATGCGAAGAAAAACCACAAAATAGTAAACATTGTTTTTTAAATAAAGTCTTCTTATTTGGCTATGTGTAAGGTCTCGTCATTTCGACTTATTCTGAAGTATTTATAGTAACCATGGTTAACATTAGGAATGAATTTTAGCACGGATGAAATCATGAAATCAATGATTTCTGAAATAACCTTTTCATTGGCAAATGACTAATCAATTTTCGTCGATTGTTTATGGTAATCTCTATAATTTTGAAAATTTATCAAACATGTAATAACCCAACGGGAAATGAAATCGCATTGAAACGACTTCAGTTGTGCTTCTAGGGAAGCAAGAAGCTGCTTCCAGTGCTGTTCTCAGTGCTTATGTTTTTTAATACAGCATGTCCTAGCGGAGATGCACATCTTCAGAAGCACATGAAATACGCTTACGTAGAAACACACATGTGGAAGCATATGAAATACGCTTCCACGGAAGTTTTTTAAAATTTTAAGTTCCATTTCACAAAAATTACTTTTTTTCTGTAACTTTTGGTAGATTTATTAATTTTTATAAGCAATAAAAAAATAGAATTTGAAAAATTTTGTATGCTACCAGAGATGTGCTTCTAATGCGCATTTTTTGAAAACAGCTCCATTTCTTCCCATTGGGAAGCTATGACCAAACCGAGTGCTTTGACACCTTAATTTAAATTTTTTTGAAAAACTGCAGTTAGTCATTTTGTGCTGTGAACGGCTCATAAAATGAATTTTTTTTTTAGGGGCGTGGCACCGCTCATTTTTCTAACCTATAACCTTCCCCTGATCTATACTAATATACTGTGAAAATTTCATCCAAATCGGCCAAGTGGTTTCCGTGTCATTAAAATACGAATACACAAACTTTAATTTTCCCAACGGGAAGAAATGAAGCTGCTTCCAAAAAGAGCGCAATAGAAGCACATCTCTGATAGCATACAAATTTTTTCAAATTCTATTTTTTTTTTATTGCTTATAAAAGTTAATAAATCTACCAAAAGCTACAGAAAAAAAGTAGTTTTTGTGAAATGGAACGTAAAATTTCCAAAAACTTCCACGGAAGCGTATTTAATAAGCTTCCAAATGTGTGCTTCCACGAAAGCGTATTTAATAAGCTTCCAAATGTGTGCTTCCACGGAAGCGTATTTGAAGCGTCTCCGCTAGGACATGCTGTGTTAAAAAAGATAAGCAGTGAGAACAGCACTGGAATCAGCTTCTTGCTTCTCTAGAAGCGCAACTGAAGCCGTTTCAATGCGCTTCCGTTTCCCGTTTTGTTTATATATGTATAAGATTAAAATGGCTTTTATATGACACCAATATTTTTGATATCCATCCAAGCGTTTCCCACTTATACCGGTTTTTCTTAAAGCTATATCCTTATCTTACGAAGGCCATATCCTCGAAACTAGGCCCGAGCAACACTTTTTGATTACATATTATTTTTTAGAATTAATATAAACTAGGTTAAAAAAAAAAAAATATGAGCTGTCACTAAAGTAAACTTAACTTAAATATATCAATGAGAATAGCATTGTTACATTTCACTATGCCACTTTTTATCTTGATTATCGCAATTCCGTCAGCTGCTCATTAAGTGTGCATATTTATTTGGCCGAACTCCATCACCAAATTTGAAACTTTACTACTAAAAAAACAATAATACTATATTTGTACTTCACTACCAAATATTTTGTAAATATTGGACTTTTTTTTTTCTTTTTTCTAGTTAAATTTACGGTGTTTCTTTTAGAACCGCCCATATATATATTTGTCGGTAACATTATCCCCATTCTTTATATTTATGTGCAAAATTTTATGAAATTATGGAATGAAATTATGGAAATAAAGTGAACTGAACCATTTTTAATATAATTTTTCGTTTTATTTTTCTATTTATTCATAATCCGAGAATTCCAAGAAAATATTTTTTCTTTGAGCCATTTCTTCACGTTTGGAAAGAGGCAAAAGTTTCAGGAGTTTTATTAATACCCTAAATATATTGAATTTAGAAAAATAAAATAAAAGTGCGTTCAGGGCTCTATATTTTGTAAAATCTCAGACTTACAGCTCTCGTAAGCAAGCAGGTAAAATTATCTGAAAGTTTCTTTTCTACCTTCGAACTACATATTTATTCATACCCTATGACAAATATTTCTGATTTTGCCACATAATATTTTTTTTTTTTAATTATCTAAAAACATACACATATAGTTTTTGCACACATTTGAAAGTTTTGTTTACTTAAGCTAAACAAACAAATAATGAACATTAAAAATGTGTTAAATATAATAAATTGTTAATCCACACAATTTTTCACTGTGTTAAATTAATAAGCAAAAATAATAAGGCATACAATATTATTAATAGCAACCCGCTATAATACTCATTTAAAGGTAAGTTTTTAATTCTTTATTAATATATGTAAATGTAAATATTTAGTTATTTAAAAAAGGTAATTACGCCTGCATGTGTAATTATTAAAAAAGTTTATTAAAGTTTATTCTTGACTATTCATTATAGAATCCCAACTAACGCAAAAATGAAATCGTTATATTTATATATCTATTAAAATATTTGTATAAATTTTAATAAATTGATGTAAAAGTTGTTAAAAATTTTTATATTAATTGCTTTTTAATTTAGTTAAACATTAAAAAGTTTTTTAAAATTTGGAAATTTAACGAAGAGTTATCTTTAATTGTGTATAAAATGCTGAAATATATTTGTTAACGCAGTCCGTACAATATCTAACTTCTAGAAAGATCTTTAAATCTTTGGCACATAGAAAACACTTACTGAACTTAAAAGACTAAGTAACTTAATTAATAAAAAATGTAAAGTAAAGGGCCTAAGTGATTCCCCAGAAGAACACCGGATCTTAATAGGTCTGGAACAATTTTCGTCTATCTTGACAGCTAGTGTTCTATGTATCAGATAGATATAGGCGATTCCACAAAGAAGTCGTAATTTTTAGTCCCACTGATTTAGAACGTAAAAAAAATGTCGAATTTGATTATTAAATGGTTTAATTCATTACTGCCTAACGTTTTCTAAATGTTACATAGGTTACTGTCGTCATTTAAGAGGTCAAAACGCTTGTATCGTGCTAGTGCTCAGAGACAAAAATTTAATTCAGACCATGTCTAAGTACTATCAAGTTAAAAAATTGGAAAGTTTCATAAGACTTTCTTATAAACTTAAGCTCTGCGTGGTCAGAAGCTTGTTACGTTGCAAAATATACATTTTCAGGCCTGTTCCGTAATCCGTGTGGTTTCAATTACTTTTCTTCAAGGAGGCTTTTTGATGAAAATCGTGAGTCACACGATAAAAAGTATTAGAATCTTTTTTTTTTTGGAGAATTACAGGTTCTACAAATAACATCGATTTGCATTAACGAAAAGGTAACCGTTTAGGAAATATTCTTACAAACCGCAAAAAGTCGGAAAATTCTACTTTATCGAATATTTCCGAAACAGTTACTTTTTAATAAATACAAATCAATATTATTTTTAGAACCTGTAATTCTCCACTAAAAAGATTATAATATATATATAATATAACACAAAACATTTCGTAACTTTTGATAGTACAATCAAGTATGCCTCAACAATTTGACACCTCGGAAGAAAACTGCTTTTCTCTTTTTCAGCGATTTGTAGAAATATTCATATCCTTGGTTTTTTATTAAAAAATTTAACTTTTGATAGCTAATTGAAAAATTGAAAAAAAAAAAATCCTTAATAAATGGTAACTTGCTTCATTTAATAATAAAACATTTAAATAAAAATTGTTTTCGATTTTCTTATATGTATACTTTCTCCTAATAAATTAATTTTAAAGTGCAACAAATAATGAAATTTGTGTATCCAATTGCAGATCATTTGTGGGGCAATGCTGTACGTTGTATGTGCAAAAAATAAAATATTCATAAGCGTATAGCTTTTCCCCTTAAATGTTCATGTAAGCTGACAACAGTTTTAATACTCGAATGTTCAAACATACTTTTTAGAGTTGCTTTGTTAGTATTTAATAAGAGTAAAATTAAAAATAAAAATAAATTAAAATTATCAATACAAATTTCAAATGTAATCTTGTTACACAATTAATTTAATACTTAAGTTCAGGAAATCAAATTTTATCAATAACTTTCAAAATTTCATTTATTTACAGCTTAATAAAATGTATCTTTGCTAAACAAAGATATTATCCACGAAAAACTGAAAAAAAAAAAACAATAATTAGTAATTGTTGCTCAAAAAGCGACCTCAAAAATTTATTAAAAATTGGAAACTTTTTTTGTTTTTTGAAAAACAAAAGCCAATTAATTAAAAAGAACACATTCATAATGTTAAAAAATAACTGAATGAATAAAAAACATAAGTTTTTGAGACAACTTGTACTCGTATGTAACCGAAAACTTGAGTTGCATCAAGACCCTAGAAATTTTATTTCTAATTTCTAAGGAAATCATCTAATGGATGGAAATGCACAAAATATGTTTCACGGAAATCATCAAGGGTAAGTTTTATTTTTAATATTCTTTAAAAAAAAATTAAGCTTATGTAATTTTAACAAATGCAGTTAAACTTCTGTAACTCGTAATATGATTTATTATTCTATTCCATGATTCGAGTTCTTACTATGTCGACCTCTTTTTTGTGTGTATAATGATATTCGAGTTATTGAAGTTTATTTGATTAGTAAAAATTTTTTCGGTAATTGTTTACTATTGGAATCTAGCACGGTTTTTGATTGATCTCCACTTATAGTGCTATTATTGTATATTCAAACAATCCTGGTCTGTGTAATTCCTACCATTATTACATTTTTACGCAATATTCTTGAGTTTAGGGCATTGTCTTCGGTGACCCCCAGTGAAATTTTCCGGAAAATATTTTTGCAGAACACTACGTAGGCTGCTATATACATTTCTGGCCTAGGTAACGCTAATGTCAATTGCTAAAATCTGGCATTACCATAATAAAGTTTTGACGTACGACCATCATTTGTGTTCTTAAAAAAATCAATTTTGCAAAAAAATGGAATTAACTCGTGAACATTTTTGTGCGATCGTTTTTCACAACTTTCGACGTGGATTATCACGACAAGAGTGCATCGATGAACTTAAATCTTTGTATGGCGATGAAGCACCATCCTATAGCACTGTGAAAAACTGGTTTAATGAATTCAATCGTGGCCGACGCTCGTTAAAAGACGAATTCCGTGAAGGTCGTCCAAAAACGGCCGTTGTGCCAAAGAATATTGATGCCGTGCGTGAACTGATAATGCAAGATCGTCATGTGACATACCGTGAGATAGAGGCATCTTTGGGCATTAGTTCCACTCCAATACATTCGATTTTGCATTAACACTTATTGTAAAAAGCGTTTGTTCTCGTTGGAAACCCCATAATTTATCAATCGCTTAAATTACACAGGCCTACAAAATTTGGCAAAGTTATTTTACCAGAAACCAGACTACTTTTTCAGGATTCCGAGATATCCTAACCTAAAAATGCTAAAAACACCGTTTCAGCCTATATTTACGGTTATATATCATCGCCTATTGATTTTTACTCCAAAACCTGTAAACATCATCTTAAAGTATGACCCTTAATCTTTTAAATGCCGTTGAGTTTGCTCAAATATCTGTTTTTTTCACTGAGATATGCCACTTTGAAAATTTTGTTTGGATTGATGGGTTTGTGGAAAGAGTTGTTTGTTCACATTAGGGCTGTTCAAAAAAAAAAAAAAAAAATTTTCGAATTTCCAAGATATACTTTGGCATCACGATCTACATCATGACAGAATATCCCAAACAATTTTTCAGATTTTTAAATTCATATTTAAAGGTGGCTCAAAGCAGAAATATATTTTTATTATTTTTTTTAGCATTAATTATAAAATGTTGTCAAACAATTTGAAAAATTTGTTTTAGAGTAACTTAAAAACATTTATTTTGTTTGTTTTTTAATGAACTTTAAAACCTATGTTGTAATTTTGACAAAAAAAAATTTTACACCTTTTAAAAAACGAAAAACTGCTTTAAAAAGGCGAAATTTAACGGTTTTTCAAAGAAAAAAGTCATCGTGCTTTAAACGAAATGAATATTTTTTAATTTTTAAGATCTCATTCAAAAGAGCTCTTAAAAACCTTCAAGACAAGACATGTTTTCATTTTTTTGGGCCAGCAGGCTCGATGATATAACGTTTGAAACAAAGTGATGCAGCTCCGTGAAAGGCAAAACGCTTTTTTACTCAAGAGGGAGGCATCTTACGAAAAAAGTGCACATGGCATAAAATGCTTGGAGTCATCCAAGGAACAAGTGTAAATTGTTTTTTTTTTTTTTTTTTAAAGGTTTATTAAAAATGACGTTAAAAAAAATTTTTTTTCTAAAAATAAGTAAAAAAAAAAAAAAAACAATTCACACTTGTTCCTTGGATAATTCTAAGCATTTTATGCCATGTGCACTTTTTTCGTAAGATGCCTCCCTCTTGAGTAAAAAAGCGTTTTGCCTTTCACGGAGCTGCATCACTATGTTTCAAACGTTATATCATCGAGACTGCTGGCCCAAAAAAATGTAAACATGTCTTGTCTTGAAGGTTTTTAAGAGCTCTTTTGAATGAGATCTTAAAAATTAAAAAATATTCATTTCGTTTAAAGCACGATGACTTTTTTCTTTGAAAAACCGTTAAATTTCGCCTTTTTAAAGCAGTTTTTCGTTTTTTAAAAGGTGTAAAAATTTTTTTTTGTCAAAATTACAACATAGGTTTTAAAGTTCATTAAAAAACAAACAAAATAAATGTTTTTAAGTTACTCTAAAACAAATTTTTCAAATTGTTTGACAACATTTTATAATTAATGCTAAAAAAAAATAATAAAAATATATTTCTGCTTTGAGCCACCTTTAAATATGAATTTAAAAATCTGAAAAATTTTTTGGGATATTCTGTCATGATGTAGATCGTGATGCCAAAGTATATCTTGGAAATTCGAAAATTTTTTTTTTTTTGAACAGCCCTAGTTCACATACATAAATTCATAAAGTTTGAATTTTTCAAAGTGGCATATCTCAGTGAAAAAAAAAGAAGATATTTGAGCAAACTCAACGGCATTTAAAAGATTAAGGGTCATTCTTTAAGATGATGTATACAGGTTTTGGAGTAGAAATCGATAGGCGCTGATATATAAGCGTAAATATAGGCCAAAACAGTATTTTTAGCCAATGAGCAATTCTGACCCCGGATTTGGATTCAGCACGTCAAAATACATCGGAAAAGTATAGTCTGGTTTCTGGTAAAATTTTTTGTAGGCCTGTGTTATCAATGGAAAAATTGATTTTCTTAACACACTGTAAACAAAACAAATAGCACTTGTACATCAAAACGTTGTGAGTACGTTTATGCTAAAAAAGTCAAACTTTATTATGGTGTTGCCAGATTTTAGCTATTGACATTAGTGTTGCCTATAACCCGGTTTTTTGAAAAGGTCATAAAAACAGGATATAATAAGTGAAGATTCTTTACAAAATTGTGCCTTGTTAGATTTCATGTTGAACTTGGGAGAACAAAAAGTGGATCACACAGTGAAGCTCCAATAGTGAACAATAACCACTACGGCTTGGCGAAACTGTATATAAAGTAAATACAAACTATAGGTAGGTAGCTCAAGGCTTATGACACAAAATCGGCTTTTGTAACAAATGTAGGTCGATGGACATATAACAGCAGTGAATTTAGCAAATTTTGATGTAGCTGTCACCATGAAGCATTCGAGGTTTTTCTTTATAAAATTACTAAATAACTGTAAAAAACGAATTCGTACCTGATCGTCTGAACAAAATATTCAATTTTTAGATTTTTTTCTTAAGTGTATTTCATCCAAAACGGTTCAAAAGTTTGAAAAAAACATCAAAACTGAGTTTTCATAAAGTTTCCTGCATGTTTGTAGGTTAAAAAATGCAGAATAACCTTAATGATGCTCTTCACGAGATGTTGTATTTTAACTTTTGGACTTTTTATTATAAGAGTTTTTTCGGATTTAAGAACAAAAAAAAAAAAAAAACTACCCATTTCCGATGTGTATTTTAATCCGTATCCAGTCGCAGAATTACTCTATAACATCTCGATTTTGAGATATAATAACCTAGAAGTTAAAAAAAAAAAAAACCAAAAACCAATTCAAAGTACTAGTCGCCTTTCCTTCAAAACTCAATGTTAACTACATTTGTAATATGTAAACAGTCAAAATTTTAGTTTAATTTTAAAACCAAAAAGTATTTATATAGAACAATGCCAAAAAAAGTATTAATTTTAAACTATTTTGGAATAAATTTCATACTTTTTTGGAATAAATTTCAAACTTAATTTAAAGCCAAAAAAGTTTAAAATCAATACTAAAGGGAATCAAAAGTAAGAAAAGTAAACTATAATTTTTTATTGTGCATCTATTTTTTTTCGCTGAAATATCTTAACCTAAAAGTGCAAAAACACGGGTTTTGGTTTTACAAAACTCACACAATTTTTCGACCCTTTTCTACTGGCTAAATCATTTATATCAGCGATGCTCATCATAAGTATTTGAAGATTGGAACGTCAGTATACCAACAACATCACCAAAAAATAGGAAGCAAGGTATCTGGTCAAATATCGACAAAAACAGACAAACAACAGTATGTAAGCACAGCGAACTAACATCGTTCACGCTGGCTAATCAATTGATCGATTGCCGAGCTTGTGTAGTAAAAAGCAATGGGAAACGAATGAGCGGTAACAAATTTATTTCCTCGAACTACAACAAGAGCTGGGCACGGGCCGTGTTGTTTTTCGTAGCCCGCGGGCCTTACTCTGCGGCGACGGATTCTCGCCTCGCAATCGAATTTCTTGCGGGCCCGGGCGTGGCCACAAATGCCCGAAAATTGGAGGCCCGCAAATGGCACATGTTGAGAAGCACAAACTTGGAAAAAATTCTGTTTTTATATAAAAATTATGTAAAATGGATTAAGTCTAGTCACGCCTAACATAAAGATCTTATTCCACCGATAAACTGAAATAGGTCTCAATTTATAATGTTTGCTTTTTCTTCCTTAAAAAAAGCATCCTCTAACTAACTACAACACACATAAAATATTACAAAAAACGATGTTGTTGCAAAAGTAGAAAGAGTACGGTGATGGTGGCCCCAGATTTACATAGAACTATTCCCCGCTTTCGAAATGAGCTGTCGAGTATATTTGTATATTTTACTTTTTGCATACCCAGTTTTGATCTATTATTTTTTCAAAAAATTAGGGAAAGAAAGAACTTAAGAAATTTTTTAGAATACACCTTGTTCAGACGATTAGGTATCTAAAGTTTCTGGCATTTTGACTGGACAGTTTTGTTATGTTGCATCTTCTGGACTCATTTAGGAAATATTTAAAAAAGACGGACATAAACTAGTAATAATTAGAGATAAACTAGCAAATTTACTATTGAA
This sequence comes from Calliopum simillimum, assembly GCA_951812925.1. Lineage (NCBI taxonomy): Eukaryota > Metazoa > Arthropoda > Insecta > Diptera > Lauxaniidae > Calliopum > Calliopum simillimum. The sequence goes on from OX638369.1 coordinate 38,293,957, forward strand.
CTACCTACATATATGTTTGTATTAACAAATCGGCTTCCAAAGACATAAATTAAATGTACTACAAGAAGACTATAACTGGAATTACAAAAATGTTTTTTTTTTAATTTTATTTTTAGGGAGCCATACTATCGGTATGATCCAGCCGCTGCCGCAGCAGCTGCAGCTGCTGCAGCACCACGTGCAATGGGTCCTCCTGGCGGCTATCCACCGCGACATAGAGCTCCACATCCCCTACAGCAACAAACACAATATCCATCGTACCAGCCAGCGGCGGAGAATATTTACGGACTTGGCCCCGTCGATCAACATGCCGCAATGGGTATGAGCGACTTAGGTGGTTGGGGTGCAGCAACATCAGTTGCCGGACAAGCAGGAGCATATCCTGGCGCTGGATTAGGTGCCTATGGACATCCACAAGCAGCCCCACCACCACAGCAACGACAGACAGCAGCTCAATCAAGGTAAATCAAGAGCAGAGTACAATTTCGATTGGATTGGATGATTTTACAAAACCACTTATCAGTTAATTTACATAAAATTTTAAAGTTTGGGCTGACAAGGAGTGACAAAGAAAAATATTTAACAGTTTTTTTTATTAGCTGCTGAAGAGATGAAGATGGACTTCTCTTAGTAATAGAAAGAAATAACATTCTAGAAGAATCTATTGAAAGTTTAAAGTGGATTTATATAGCCTTACGAGAAAATGCTTTGCATAGAATTTTATGGCCAGTGTATGTATTTAGTTAAATATGCTTCAATGCATGTAGCGATTCAGCCTATTTTTCTAATAGCATAGACAGATGTCAGCGTTAATTCACATCTGCAGCCTTAATTCGAATTTACTTGTACATTATCCCCATCTCAACTCATCGACTCCGACGTTGATGCATGAAATTAAATTGAATTAGTACTGAATTGAGCTATTTCAATATGGTAACGCTGTCGTTAATTGTAATAGATTGTAACAATTTGACAGCAAGGGTGATGAGCAGGTGCTGTCAAACAAACAAGTTAAGAAACAAGCCAGCGTTTGCTTAATGCAGAAACTGTCGTCTGTCAGGGTAAAATTTTTATTTGCATTAGTACATTGTTAATTCAAATTAACGCTGTCGTCTGTAAAATTTCTTTTATTAGTTTTTCTATGCGCTCAAGACCATGATCGTTAACGCTTTGAAATTAGTTCCAGAGAGAGAAACCAGGGGAAGAAAGCGCCAAATCTCTGAATGGTTTGACAATTTGCTTAGGAGGCATTCGGAAAAAAATTCATTTCTTTCAACGACTGATCCACCTGGCTCTAAAAGCAGGACTGTGCGGCAGAAACGCAAGAAAATTACCCTTATTAAGCCGAAAGAATATATTTCGGAGAATTTATTTCGCCACCAAGCACAAGTTTCGCTAGAACTGCAAAAATGTGCTGTGGTCTGGCGAAACTAAAATCAATTTGTTTGCTTCTGATGGTAGGTACGACCTAATAATACAGCATTCGAAACCAGATACAACTAAGAAGACAGTTATGATGATATGGGGTTTATTTTGTTTAGTTTTTTTTTTTTTTTTTTTTTTTTGCGGCTGGAGTTGCGCTAATATTTTTTATTTAAGACCGAGTATGAGCAAGCAGATTATGTTAATATCTATTTAGTGATTCTGCCGTATGCAGAAGAGAACATGCTTTTAATCTGGGAGTTCATGCATGATAATGACCCTAAACATTCATCAAAGCTAGTGAAATCATGGTTGAATCAAAAAATTCACGGTTATGGATTGACTCTCACAGTCACCGGATTTCAACCCCATTGTGTACCTCTGGGGAGTACTCAAGAAGTCCATTGTTTCTCATAAATCAAGAAGTAAAAACGACTTGTGGTATAAAATACAAGAAAATTGGTACTTGATCCCTGTTCTTATTTGTGCAAGCCTTTTGGAATCTGTGCCTCTGAGATACTTAGAGACACTTAAAATGAAAGGAGCATCGACCAAGTTTTGAACTGGTGAAATTTTAAAACTCATGTATGAACTAATTGCATATGGCGTCGGTGATTCCTTCGCTCGTTGGATAAGGAGCTTTTGCAGTGGCCGTTCTACTCGTGTTGTCGTAGACGGTTTCACATCTAGCGAATACTCCATTAACGCTGGAGTTCCTCAGGGTTCTGTCCTATCCCCGTCTCTCATTCTTGTTTTCATCGATGACCTTCTGTCATCGACCATTAATCCAATCCACTCCTTTGCGGATGACAGCAGTATTTGTCATTCATATTGCTTCAAAAAGCGTCCAAGCTCTGAGGAGATTGAGAGAAAAAGGCGGTATATGAATGTCAGACTCACAAATGACCTCAAAGTGGGGTTGAGCTAATCGGGTCGAATTCAACGCTAGCAAAACCCAATGCTGTCTCACAGACGAGTGGATTGTCCCCCTCCACCTCTCAATATGGCCGGCGTAGACATTATGAGATCAGCAACTCTTGACGTTCTGGGCATATCGATTCAAACTGATCTGATGTGGACAGACCATGTTTTCGATGTGTCGAAAGAAGCGGCCAAGTGTTTAGGGTATCTAAAACGGTGTAAGAAATACTTCACTCCTGTTGATCTTCGGACTGTCTATTTCGCCTATATTAGACCTAAGCTAGAGTACAATTCGCACATCTGGGCCGGGGCTCCAAAAACTACTTTGGAGCTGCTAGACAGAGTTTAACGTCGTGCGATGAAGTTGATTGGGGATGCGGATGTTGCATCCTCTATTGATTCTCTTGAACACCGTCGTAACGTTGGGTGTGTTACTCTTTTTTATAGATATTACCATTGGATGTGCTCTAGAGAACTGGTTCCATCAGTTCGTATATTTTCTCGCAGCACTCGGGCGTCCTATCAGGCCCATCCCTATGCATTGCAACGGTTTTTAACAGAACATCGCACTATCGTGATAATTCGTTCTTTGGTCGTACGATTAAGTTGTGGAATAATCTCCCTGCGAGCGATTTGACGACAGTTGTGACATCGGTAGATTTAAGAAAAATGTTCATCGACACTACTCCTCTTCTCTCCCATCCCTCTAACCTATTTCCTTCTTTACAAATCAACACGGTGCAAGAGTTAATCCATAGCGAAATGATAAATGACGTTTGTCCTTATTGTTTTTCCAGGATGAAAACCAAGAATGTCGTGTATTTTTTCTATTTAAGGCAATTACTTTTCAGTACTTTTTAACTTCTAAAATTTCCTCAAACTGCATAATATACAAGCCCTAACCACTATTGGTTCGTACAGCTCCGATTTTTTTCTAAACTCGATATTTGGCGAATTTTCTTGAATTACCTATTAATAACACAAAAAATAAATATTTCAAAACTGCAACAATAAATGCATTTATTCAGATGTATTATTTAAAAAAAAACAAAAAAATATGACACCTATTACTTCGTACAGTTACTTCAACTCATGATTAATATTTTGTTACGTCGCCCTTTGCCTTAATAACCTCTTCGATTCTAAGTGGCATTGTTTTTATTAAACATAAGCACTCATTTGGCGTGATAGAATCCCAGATTTCTTGTATTTTGTTCTTCAAACCATCAACAGTCCTTTGGGGATCATTTCGGAGCCTTCTTTTCATTATTGCCCATAAGGACTCAATTGGGTTTAGGTCCGGGCTGGAAGATGGCTAATCTAAAACATTTATATTCTTATGCTGAAGCCAATTTTTAGTTATTTTGGCAGTATGGGGGGTGCACCATCTTGTTGGAATATGAACTCATCTTCATAAGTTATATGAGACACAGATGGAAGCAAATTATTTTCCAAAATATCGATGTAGTTATGGGCTTTTACAGTACCATCCTTTTGAAGACATGCAGCCCCAGACCATAACACTCTTTGGGAACTTAACCACTCTCCTCAAACAATCTCTATGATAAACTTCGTTTTTCGTTCGTATAACGCGAGATCTGCTATCGCCGACGCATACATCAAATTTGGATTCATCGCTAAATATGACGGAGTCCCATTGTCGCTGCACCCACAATCGCCTGGACTTGGCCCACAGTAGCCGCTTTCGCTTTTGGAGAGCAGTTAATAAAGGTTTCTTCTTTGCCTTAAAAATTCAAGAAATTACTTGTGGAATTTACTATGACTGTAACCATACCTTATAGAAGTTGTAATCAAGTTTATGCAGCTGTACTCGAGTCCATTCGCGTCCCACACGTTTACCGATCTTCTGTGACCATTCTGTAGCCAAGTTGCGAATAGAAGCTCGCCTGTTTTTTTTAATTATTATACTCAAAGCACGAATGTCTCGATCTGTTAGCTTTGATTTCCGACCGATTTCGTGAGCTTTTGGTGCAACAGATCCGGTTTTTTTATAATTATCGATTATACTTTGTACCGTTGACCTCGCCAAGTTTAATTCTTTTGTAATTTCACCATAACTGCTTTTCAATTTATATTTATCAATAATTAGTTGACGAATTTCCGTAGAAAGTGATTTTCCGCGCGCCATTGTAAAATGCTGATAGGAAACTTCGACAAATATTTGACAGAAATATCACGATTAACGTTAAAGTCGTGGCATACCTTCTGTTTTTATTTTTGTTTAGATTAAACCAGGTTTTTCGGGGCTTAACTGACTGTACAAAGTAATAGTGGTCATATTTTTTTGTTGTTTTTAAATAATACATCTGAATAAATGCATTTATTGTTGCAGTTTTGAAATATTTATTTTTTGTGTTATTATTTTTTGGTAGCTGATACTATAAGCTTTTCAAAAGTTCAAAGAATGTAAACACAATATCAATGGGCAATTCAAGAAAATTCGCCAAATATTAAGTTAAGAAAAAAAAAGGAGCTGTACGAACCAATAGTGGTTAGGGCTTGTATTTTTCAGAATTACTGATTAATAAGTGGTTACACGAGTAGTTGAAAACCTAAAATAAAAAACGCTTGTCCATTTTTTTTTTCAACACAGTATAAACATACAAATTCGCACTGTCGCTACAAAAACAACATTTTTTCATTTTATTTTTAGCTACCGTCAACATTTGCCCACCTACGGCCAACAAGAACAACAAAAACTTCCTTATGCAACGCAACAATCTATGATGGGTGGTATAATGCAACAGCCAGGACCAAATGTTGGTGCTAGTGGTTATGGTACCATACCGCAGAGTCAACAGCAGCAGCAGACACCTACTCCACAGCAGCAACAACAACAATCACGTATACCACAACATTATCCACAAGCCGCGCCACAGCATCCAATGTATCCGGGAGCACCTGGACAAACACCCGGATCCAGTGCTGTCGCTGGAGGACCACAACCATATGCTCACAGCGCCTATGGGAGTCCAATGCAACATCAGGTCGCAGCAAGTCGTGCATCGCAACATGTTGTTGGATATGGACATGCAACACTGGATCAATCAAGTCCATATGGTCAACATGTACCCAGCACAGTTGCACCACCTGTTGTACCACCAGGCCATCATCTAACGGCGCAACAACAACAGCAGCAACAATCATCACAGATGGGTGCAGTATCACAGCAGCAACCGCAACCACCTGTAATGCAGCAACATGGTGTACAACAACATGCAGCACATCCTGTCACCAGTCAGTCATCACTGCCACCAACTTTGAGTGCTCAGCAGCAGCAACAACAGAGCACTCATTTATTGCAGAGCCAACAACAGCAACAGCAGCAGCAGCAACAACAACAAAATCATATTGGCCACATGCAAACGGCACAACAACATCAATTGACTGGTCCATCTGGTTTACCCCAACATTCAATGGGCGGGGTGTCAGCTAGTTATGCCAGCCATCATCAACAACAGAGTCAGCAGCAACCTGTTGGTGGTGCACCGGCTGCGTCATCATACATGACGTCGGCTAAACATCAGTCAGCCACACAATTAACTTCTCCACCACAATATCGCGCACCTTTCCCACAACTTTCACCACAAATGTCGTCAACACGTCCGCCAACAATGTCACCACATTCTCAAATGTCACCAAGGCCGGTAATGTCACCGGCTAAAGGTAATCAACAACAGCAGCAACAACAACAGCAGCAGCAGCAACAACAGCAACAACAACAACAACAGGTTAACTCACCGAGCCAACAACAACAGCAACCAACTCACCACAGCATATCGGGTATGGTTGGTTTAACTTCTCCGCGTTCACAACCACCAACGATTGGTGGTGTGCCACCAACATCAAAAAGTGGCGCTGGAGCTAGCCAACCAGTTGTTAACACATTGCAAGCATTAGAACAAATGGTCATGCCCACACAAGGTATGCCAGGTGCTGTTGGTGTTGTTCCAATGGATTATCCACCATACCGCCAAGCGGGGCTTACACCAATGTCTCCAATGGGGCCACGCATGCCGGTATCACCGCAACAACATCAGCAATGGGCGCCACATATGGCAATGCAGCAGCAAAGCCAACAGAATTCAAATCCTGTTGGAGTTGGCGGCGGCATGACTGGTCCAACGCAAATGCAATCGCATCAGCAATCGCAGCATCAGCAGCAATTGAACTTATACGCACAAGCACAAAGTATGGGGGGCCATCAGCAACAGCAGCATCCGTCAGCACAGCAGCATCCGGCAACGCAACAACATCCGCCAACGCAGCAACATCCGCCATCACAGCAGCATCCTGCAACACAGCAGCAGCAGCAACAACAACCACCAACAACGGTCCCTTCGCTACCCTCTGTGTTACCAACACAGCAGCAGCAACAACAGCAAACAACACAGCAGCAGCAACATCATCAGCAACAACAACAATTGAGTGAACAACTACAGCATTCCATTAACGATATAGTTGGCGGTGGCGCATCAGGTGGACAGCAGCAGCAAGCAATGCCACCAATGCATCAACAACAACAAAGCATGACAAATTTACATCATTTAAGTCATCATCAATTGACTACCCCACCTAATCAGGCCGGATTAATGGCCCGAAATACGCCAACGCTTGAGAGTCAAACAATCCAGCAACTTCATGCTCCCCAACAGCAACATTCACCGCATCATCAGTTGCATCAACAATCTCCTCGACATCAGCAACAATCACCACATCATGTGCAACATCAGCAGCAACAACAACAACAACAACAGTCACATCATTCGCCACAACATCAGCAACAGCATCAACCGCAACCACAGCAGCAACAACATTCATATCCACAACAACAAAATTCACAAATACTTATTGATCCCTTTGCGTCTATGATATCAGCAGCAACATCACAAGACCCTGTTGCAAATCAACAGCAGCAGCATCCAACTCAACAACAGCATCATGCGCAGCCTCCACCGCCGCAGCTACAACAGCAGCAAGCACAGCAGCAACCCCCACATCAGCAGCAACCGACACCACAACTTCAACAACAAACCCCAACGCCTGCGTCACAACCGTCATCTATAGCACCCACTAATATCTCAACGACTGCTCTAACAACGACTGCTTTAACAACAACTGCTTTGACAACAGTTGCACAGCAACAACAACAACAGCAGCAGCAGCAGTTACCATCACAGCAACCACATACACCATCAACAACACCCTCACATCATTTGAGCAGCATTCTCAACGAAACGGCAAACTCAAATGATTCATCAACACTAGCCGTTGCTGCCAATGATAGCAACAACAGCAGCAGCAACAGTTCCACCAACAGCATTGTCAACAATCAGCCAACATCAGTGCACGATAGCAATTCACAGAGTTCAATCAATAGCAATCATCATCAGCAACAGATGTCAGCGCTTGACAGCATTGGCAACTCGATGCTCAACAGCAACTCGAATTCAAGTGCAGCAGCCCAAGCAGGTGGTGGCCTACTAGAAAGTACGACTGGTGCCAGTTTATTTGACAACAATTCCATGTCATCATCAACAGGTGCAGCAGCAGCAACGACTGCAACAAATGCTGGTGTTGCAGCAATAACTGCAATGTTGGATAGCAACTCACAGTCGATGTTTATTGGTGGCGGTAATGTTGCAGCTGAGGTTGACACCAGCAGTCAAGCGCCAACGATCCCTCCTACTGCTATTGCTGCTAATGAGGGTCTCGACGACCAACAACAGCAATTGCCGGTTGACGAACAAGACGATACAAGTGTTGCTGCTAATGTAAAAGAAGACCTCGAGACAAGAACTGTAGATAATACTGAAAGTATTGTTACTGCGCCAAATGCTGTAGCAGAAGAGACACAAAAACAACAACAGCCTGCAGAATTAGTAGCTATGGAATTGGCGACAGCAATCTCTGAACCAAATAACATATTGGAAGAGACGAAATTGCCTACGAACGATGTAGAAAAAGCAGCAGCAACAGATGTAAGTCAACAGCAGCAACCAGTCGTTATTGCAAGTGATCCAGTAGTTGTTCCAACAGCTCCAGCTCCAGCACCTCAAATTGTAGCAAATCTGCTGCAAACAAACATAAGTCAACCGTTGGCAACCCCGCCGCCATCTCTTGGCTTAACACAAAATATGACACCACTACTACCACCGTATGACACAACGCTAGACACACAGCAGCAACAACCGCTGGCAACTGGTGCAACACCAACAACTGTACCGCCTCCAGTACAAGCAGCACCTGCGCCGCTTCCTTTACCACCTGGTCTCTTAGGACCTGGACAATTACCAATGTTTCCACCAGGTCCGCCAGGTAGTCATATGTATCCACCATATCCAATGTTACATCAGCAGGAAATTGCGGTGCTGCAGCAACAATTGCAGGAACTTTATTGCATGCCACCTGCTGGACCAGATCATCAGGAAAAAATCTTGCGTCTACAGGAGCGTCTCAATATGTTGCAACAACATGAGGTAAACGATCAATGCGCTGGTGGTCCGCAATGCTTACTCTATCAAACAATGCCACCTGCTATGTACGGCCCCAGTAACTTTGGCACTATGCATAGCCATGCAATGATTGAGAGTCCACAGGTTACTAGCACAACAGGACGTGGACGTGGTAAGGGTGCGGCGAAACCGCGCAAGCCACGGGCTAAAAAAGCCGACAAACTACAACCTGCTGTCAGCAGTGGTGGTGATCTTATGGATATCAGTGGTAATGTGGTGATACCACCTGTGACACAATTGCCAGTCTCAGAAGACTGTGTTACACAGGGTGCCGGTGATAATTCCGTTGTGGGTTTATTAGAGTATCATGAAGGAATGGCTGATATTTCCTCACAAGATGTGCACTCAGCAAATGAATTGGATACATCGACTGATCTTATGGGTAACAAAAAGAAGAAACCCCGTAAGCCACGCGCACCCAAAGATCCAAATAGACCACCCAGGGAACGCACACCTAAAGCTAAAAAACTTAAAGATCCAGCAGATCCGAATTCAACAGAGCCTGGTGGTGTTGTAGTCAAGAGGCCACGTGCACCTGGTGGCGGTGCTAGGCGAAAGAAACTTGCTGCCGCTGCAGAGGATATTGAAAATAAAACAGCTATAGCAGCGGCGGCGGCGGCTGCTGACGCCAGTGATGGCGATGATAATAAACCTTTAGTGCGTAAGGCATTGGAAAGCGGTGAAGAAACCGATAAGCCGGAAACCACTACCGCCGATGATGGTGAATTAAAATCATCAACTATTGAATCTGCTGATGCTCCAGATTACGATGATATACCCGTTTGCAAAATACCAACAACACGTACGCAAACAACCGATGATGAAAAGGGCGGTACTGATGCTGGTGATGAAGTGCCTGACTCTGTTACGGACTCGGCTGGTGATGCACCAGTAGTAACACCAAGCAGCAGGAAGGGTAAAGCAGGCAGACGTTCGGGTGGTGGTCGTAGAAGCGCCGCTTCAGCAAAAGATGGTGAAGATGGCGGTGGCACACGCCGTCGTCCGCAATTGTCTGCAAAAGCACTTAAAAAACGCCGTAACCGTGGACGTATAGTACCCGAATCAGATGGTGAAGATGACACAATGGAAAGAACACCACCACCGTCTCCACCGCCCGATTCAGAAATGGATTCAACGAAGCGGCGTTCATCCAGAAATACTCAGCGTAAAAAGTATGTCGATGATGTAATGATACGTTTTTCGGATGATGATACTTCAATTGGTATTGGTACGTCACCATTAAAGAAAGAACGAAAATCTGCGGCTGCAGCTTCAACATCCGCTGCAGCGGCGGCGGCATCAGCAGCTGCCGCTTCAACACCGACCGCCGCGTCAATATCAGCTGCTATTTCTAGCGCTGGTTCCGAAATTGACAAAAATGAATCATTTTCTGCCAATTTGAGTGGCGAAGTCGTCGATGTACCCGACGCTGAAGAAAAATCAAATATTATGGACCCAGGCAATGAATCAACAATGCCAGCTACAGAAGGAGCAAGCAGCTCAGCCAGCAGTGTAGTTGCCGATAAGGATGCAATGCCTACGTTAATGGAACATGCACCGCCTGTGTCCGCGAAACCTAATTATGTGTACATCAATACAGGAGATGAAGACAGTATGGTGGTACAGATCGTTTTGGCTGTGCGTATAGGTAAAAGAGAGTTACTACCTGATCCACCGCCGCCACCACCGGAACCTGAAAAAACCGAAGAAGAAAAAAACATGGAAGAAAAACAGAAGGAGGAAGTAGAAGGCGAAGCACCTGAAGAAGAAATAGAGCAAGATGTCACAAAAGTAAAAGAGCTTGAAAAAACTGACGAAGGTGAAACGAGTGTTGAAGTTGTCGAAAAGGAGAAACTAGAAGATAATACAGAAACAAAATTAGAAGTTGAAGACGCTGCAGCTACAAAAAGTGACAAGGCTGAAGCCAAAACTGAAGCTGAAAATAAAACTGAAGTTGAAACTAAAGCTGAAGCTGGAACTGCCATAGAGGTAGAAAAGCCAAGTGAAGAAACGGATGAAAGTGCTCAGAAAATGGAAGTTGAAGAAACAATTGCTGCGAAACCAAAGAAGACTGAAGATAGTGTAGAAGAAACTAAAGAAAATAAAATCAAAGAGCCAAAAGAAATCGCGGCTGATGGTGATAATGATGATAATGAGACACTAAAAACAAAAGAAAAAACTGAAGAAGTTGAATCGCAGAAAATGGATGTTGATGATGATGAAGAGAAAAAAGAAGATGTGGTGACACCAGCAGAAGAAGAAGAAGCAAATAATACTGATGACAAAAAAGTTGAGCAGGAAATAGATGAACCAGCAGTTAAGGCTAAAACTGAGCTTGAAACGAAAGTTGAGGACGATGCCATGGAGGTTGTTGCTGCTGATTCTGAAGAAAGCAAGCCACCCACAGTTGAAGCAGACCCATCGTTGGCAAAACCAGAACCTGTTTACATTGAAGTTGAGGAATATTTTGTTAAATATCGTAATTTCTCTTATCTTCATTGCGAATGGCGCACCGAAGAGGAATTGTATAAAGGTGATCGCCGCGTAGCAGCAAAAATACGTCGCTTCCAACAGAAGCAATTGCAGCAAATAAATATATTTGAAAATATTGAGGAGGAACCATTTAATCCTGACTTTGTCGAAGTTGATCGTGTACTTGATATGTCAGTGCATACAGATGAAACCACAGGTGAGACAACTAAACACTTTCTGGTTAAATGGAAATCACTGCCATATGAGGATTGTACTTGGGAACTAGAGGAAGACGTAGACGATGACAAAATCGAACAATACGTACGTTTTAATAAATTACCTCCACGTACTGAGTGGAAAAGTAAAAAGCGTCCACATCCGGATTTATGGAAAAAATTAGATGCCACACCAATCTACAAGGGTGGAAATTCATTGCGCCCCTATCAATTGGAGGGTCTTAACTGGCTTAAATTTTCATGGTTCAATACACATAATTGTATACTTGCCGATGAGATGGGTTTGGGTAAAACCATACAAAGTTTAACATTTGTACATTCCGTATATGAATATGGTATACGTGGTCCATTTTTAGTAATTGCACCACTCTCAACCATACCAAATTGGCAGCGTGAGTTTGAGAGTTGGACCGATATGAATGTCGTTGTATACCATGGTTCGCTTACAAGCAAACAAATGATACAAGACTATGAATATTTTTATAAAACTGAAAGTGGAAAAGTATTGAAAGAACCAATTAAATTTAATGTTTTGATAACAACATTCGAAATGATTGTAACAGATCACATGGATTTGAAACCGTTCAACTGGCGGATATGTGTCATTGATGAGGCACATCGTCTTAAAAATCGTAATTGCAAGCTGCTGGAAGGCTTGCGCCAGTTAAATTTGGAGCATCGTGTGCTGCTTTCCGGTACACCATTACAAAATAATATAAGTGAACTATTCTCGCTTCTCAATTTCTTAGAACCCAGTCAATTCTCTTGTTCGGAAGAGTTTATGTCTGAATTTGGTAGTTTGAAAACGGAAGAAGAAGTCAACAAGCTACAGGCTTTGCTAAAACCCATGATGTTGCGTCGCCTTAAAGATGATGTAGAGAAATCACTGGCACCCAAGGAAGAAACAATTATAGAGGTTGAACTAACAAACATACAAAAGAAATACTATCGTGGTATATTGGAACAAAACTTTTCATTCCTTAAGAAGGGTACAACATCAGCAAATATTCCGAATCTTATGAATACCATGATGGAGCTACGTAAATGTTGTATACATCCGTATTTGCTCAACGGCGCCGAGGAACAAATACAATATGATTATCGCAATCAACATGGTGAAGATTTAGAATCTTATTACAAGAATCTTATACAAAGCGCTGGTAAAATGGTGTTAATTGATAAGTTGTTGCCAAAACTGAAGGCCAATGGACATCGTGTTTTAATTTTTAGTCAAATGGTACGTTGTCTCGATATCCTTGAAGATTATCTTGTCTATCGCAAATATCCCTTTGAGCGTATTGATGGTCGTATACGTGGAAATTTGCGTCAGGAGGCTATTGATCGTTATTCGAAACCTGGTTCGGATCGTTTTGTATTTTTACTTTGCACAAAAGCAGGTGGCTTGGGTATTAATTTAACTGCAGCTGATACGGTTATCATTTATGATTCCGATTGGAATCCACAAAACGATTTGCAAGCGCAAGCACGTTGCCATCGTATTGGACAGCGCAAGATGGTTAAAATATATCGCCTACTTTGTCGTAACACTTACGAGCGTGAAATGTTTGATAAAGCATCGCTCAAGTTAGGTTTAGATAAAGCTGTCTTGCAATCGATGAATACACAGGGTGCAAAAGATGGCAACAATAAGCAAATGTCTAAAAAAGAAATTGAAGATTTGCTGAAAAAAGGTGCATATGGCGCTGTCATGGATGATGATAATGCTGGTGATAAATTCTGTGAAGAGGACATTGATTCGATTTTAAAACGTCGTACGCAAGTCATTACAATGGAAGCGGAAAAAGGCTCCACATTCTCAAAGGCTTCGTTTGCTGCATCGGGTAATCGTTCGGATATCTTAATAGATGATCCCGACTTTTGGACTAAATGGGCTAAAAAAGCTGACATTGATCCAGACGCATGTGAACGCGAAGAAGTAGAAGACTTGGTAATATCCGAACCAAGAAGGCGTACACAAATCAAACGTTATGGACATGAGGATGTAATGGAAATGAATTCTGAAGATTCATCAAATGAAAATAGCGATGAAGAAGGTGGCATTGGTATGTATGAAAAATCATTTGTTGATTCATTATTTTTTTAATTTTTTTGTTTTGTTTTTTTGTATTTTCTTTTTAAATAGGACTAAGATCACGACGTCGTAAAGAGAAAAAGGAACGCGGCCGCGAAAAGAAACCAAATGACGATTATATTCCGCGTGAACGCGATGCTTTAGCTGCGTTGGGTTTGGAAGAAATTCAATACGGCAACTGGGCAAAATCAGAGTGCTTTAAAGTCGAAAAGGGACTTTTATCATTTGGGTAAGTTTTTTATTTTTTTTTGAAATTCTTAATGAATTAAACACAGTGGAGGAAGAGTGTTTGCAGGTCATGTCATAAGTTTGTTTTATTTTTAGAATTTATGCGACATAATGGGGGTTATCGTGAATCAAGATTCCCGGGGAATTTTGTTAAACTGCAATGGAGAGTGCACGGCAGTCTGAGAAAACTCCCCGGGAATATTTATTCACGATAACCCCCAATATTGCATAAGCGCCACAACATAAAAGCTCAGACTATAGAGCAGGTGCTACATGAACTTGAGTATGCAAAATATGATTCTTAACGATAAGACCCTATTATTTATTAAAAACGTAAAAAAAATCGTTTTTTAATAAAGAACTCCTAAACGGTAAATTTTTTTTTACAAATAATAAAAATTACTTGTAGAGCATATGACTCTCCATAAAAAAGATCCGGGCACTTTTTCTCGTGCGACTCACGGTTCATAAGTTATCGCAATTTGATAATACTTGCGGCCACATTTTGAGAGGCAACCCAGCAAAAATATATTCCTCCATTCCTAAATATATGTAAAAAGTAGATTTTAACTAAAAACTCGATCGATACATTTTTTGGCGTTAGGAAATAACGCCCAAAAAAAAAACAACGAAATAACGCCCAAAAAATAAAATGACGTAATAACGGCCAAAAAAAAAAAAACGAAATAACGCCCAAAAAATATGAAATAACGCCCAAAAACAAAAACGAAATAACGCCCAAATTATTTTCATATAAATTTGGGCGATAATCATTTTAGAAATAACGCCCAAAAATTTGGGCTTTATTTCGTTTTTTTTGGGCGTTATTTCGTTTTATTTTTAAAAAAATGAAATAACGCTCAGAAACGAAAAACGAAATAACGCCCAAATTATTTTCATACAAATAAATTTTGGGCGTTATTTTCAAAATGATTATCGCCCAAATTTATATGAAAATAATTTGGGCGTTATTTCGTTTTTGATTTTCGGCGTTATTTCATATTTTTTGGGCGTTATTTCATTTTTTATTTTGGGCGTTATTACGTCATTTTATTTTTTGGGCGTTATTTCGTTTTTTTAAAAAAAAGGAAATAACGCCCAAAAAAAGAAATAAAGCCCAAATTTTTGGGCGTTATTTCCAAAATGATTATCGCCCAAATTTATATGAAAATAATTTGGGCGTTATTTCGTTTTTTTTTTTTTGGGCGTTATTTCCTTGGGCATTATTTCCAACGCCCATTTTTTTACTGCCGGATCTTAGACTAAGAACTCTTATTGGGACACTTTAAATTCCAAAATATGTTTGGGTACAATTTCAGCTGTGACATAACATACGTATATGAGGGGTATAGAAACAAAGGCGACAATCACCACTTTTTCGATTTTTGTAAAAACTAACAAAATAACAAAAACAGCGGACCATGTGCTGTGTTCTTGCCCCGCTGCGGTGAGACGTAGAGTTAAGTAGGTGCCGAGATTTTAGATCCAAATGAGATAGGTAAAATTAATCCCTCGGCAGTGACAAGATTTAAGAATAAAATCTCTGAATATACACGAATTTATTATGCTGTATGTTTTACGATTCAGTAAAATAGATTTAGATGAGGATGTAAACCAAGTTTGAACCAAATCCTCAAAGAGGTTTATGGACAAATTCGATAAGAAATTTGGAGATTGTCGTGTTTGTTTCAAGTGGACATTGCTGGGCTTGTAATAATCTAACTGCCACACCCCCTCCGATTTCGCTGAAATTTGGTACATGGCTTCGTTAGTTTCCAAAACCGGTAAAAAGGGCGAAGAAAAATTTTTGCGATTTTTTTGTGTTTTTTTGTAGTGGAAAAGACAGTAAATTTTGAAAAACACTCCTTCACATAGTTGTCCATAACTTGGTCATTTCTTAACCGATTTTCATGCTAGCACTAGGTAGCATTAGTTGGCAAAAAATACTAAACTAAGTACTATTTTAGTACTAAAATTACAAAAAAAAAACGCTCCTTTACCTACTTTTGTTGCATGGTTTAATAACCCTGGTTGCAGCAATAAAAAATTATGCTTCTTATTATTTTTACCCTACGCAAATGTCAAATCAGTGAGCAAAACAAAACAAAGGTAACGATTGATTTGTAACATCGTTTTATTTTCGTTTGCAGTTTTTGAAATTTTTTATTCTAAAAAGCATTGAATATTGTGAAAATGCATTGCGTACACATATTTTTGATAGAGCAGTGTTAGTGGGAAGTACAATTTCTTCATGGTCAATCCTTCCAAGGTGTTAACCATATATTGAAAAGCATTGAAAGCCGACGACAGAGTTCAGTAACCTGATGGATTGGAATAGTTGCACTACCCAAATTACTACCAGTTACAAGGATCCTGGTACCAAAAGTTCAGAATTTCATGACAAGGCATTGTTTAGAAGTTGACACGCGATGAAGATGCCAACTATTTCCCACAGAAATGTGTATGGAAATTCTCAGTTCATCAGGGATATTCACTCATCGGATGGCAACTTCGCATCGTCTGGTTCATGAGATAAATCTTTGCATCTTTGGGACTTAGTTTGTGTGACGGATATGACTTTAATATTTTTAAAATCCGTTTAGAAGTTCCCAACTTGTGCTGGGTTTTCTAAACGCTATAGATCCGTATATAGCGTTTAGAAAACCCAGCACAAGTTCCAATGGCAATATCTCCATAACGAGGACAACTAAAACTTTACTAAGTAACCAAAATCTAAGCTGATACATTAAGAAAAAGTGCAGGAACAAATAAAAATGATGGTACTATTTATGTCGAAAAATCAAAGTGCTTAATATATTTGAGACTGAATTTGGTTTTGTTCATACAATGCCGATTACATGCTTAGTTCCATAAATAAACATTGCTTATATCTGGTGGTTTATCACATCCTGGTGACTTGGTTTTCCACGACCAACTTTCTTATAGTTTGCACTTGGCGGAAAATTTTGCTTTGCAGTTTCCGGAGAGTGTGCCCTATCCATTTCCATTTGCGTAGCTAAATAGACAATAATTAGAGTTGTTAATGATAATAAACAACTTACGTGCTTCTCTATTTTTCTGATCACTAAAATTCTTAAAATTTAGGAAAAAATTTTATTTAACACGAATTTAATATATAAAAAATTTCAAATTACTTTTTCTTTCTTTGTATTGATTGTAGTCTTTTGACAGATAGCAAGGCAAGATGCAGGGTTCCATTTTTTTTATTTTGACAACTTGCCATAACCATTGTTATTGAATCATGCCATCCAGAAAATATTTTGTGGAAAAATAATCTTTCATATGAACTTACATTAAAGATGGTTTGTTTTACGGTTCAGGAGTTATGAGTTTTTGAACATTTCAAAACATGAAATTTAAAGTAATGAAAACAAAAGGTACAATCTCCAATGCCTTTGTTTTGATTGGCAGTTTTTGTCCATAGATATAGACGTATTTGATATTGCAAATTTTACTGATCACAAACTTTCATCAAATGCAATTAGATGGCATTCTCAGATGAAAATGGAGATTGTCGCCTTTGCTTCTATACCCCTCATATGAAATTTGTTTCTCAATAAGGTACTTTTTAAATTTTGTATTCCATACTTAATTGGAACATGTCTACTTTACACTGCAATAAAAATATCACAATTCGCTCAAAAAATATGTGTTTTTATTTTTAAATAAAAAAGTGCACTCTTATTGGGACATCCTTTATGTACACAAAAATACCAAAGGTTCCGTACAGGACGCTCAACTAAAATGATTCTTGATAAACCGTATGCTACAAATTTCAGACTTAAAAATTTTGATATAGAGGTCCGCGAGTTTTTTTAAGGAACAATTCCTAAAATCGATGGGTGTCATCCATTTTGCATACAGCACCTACGTTTTTACGCCAAATGCTAAAATATGATTCGGTACAAAACTCAGCTGTGACATGATACATTGTCCCTCTGAAAATTTGAATTTTTGGACAAAAAAATAGCTTATTTTGAGGCTTCCTGTTAATATTAGTGATGAAAAGTTTTGTTTCGCTATCAGTATGGATATTATTAATTACATTAATTTTGACGTTTTGCGATGTTTTTAGAATATTTTCTAAAATGCAATTTTTTTCGCATGCTATTGGTAGTAATATTATTAATTATTGGTAGTAATAATGTAATTCTCCACAAAAAAATATCCCTATACTTTTCATCAAAAAGTTTTCGAAACGAAAAGTAATTGAAATCGCACGGATTCCAGGAGTCCTGTTCTGTCAAACGTTCCGAAGATTTCCGCACCTTCGTTTTTTTGTGTCGCCCTAATGTACACATTAAGCTGTTTGACGTTCCCCTGTGTGATTTTAGCTGACAGCTGTCTAAACGTAAACGTCTTGAATGGTAGTTAGAAACGTTTCAGTTCCACTTCGAAAATAAAACGTCATCAAAAAGTTTACAAAAAGAATTGAATTTCCACCGATTACGGAACAGGCCGGAATATAATTCACTTGCCGCTTAATTAATTAAATCAATTAATTATTTTTAAAATGCAAAAAATCTTTAATAAAAATATGTTTACTCCTCATATCTTGGTTGCACTGCAGTGTAAATGCATTGCCTTCGATACAAAAATGAAAAAAAATACAAACGCAAACATTGAAATAATTTATTCAATATTGAATGTAATTTTTGCTAATATTCATTTTCGGCTTCCTTTTTCTTGCATTTGTTTGCTATATTACTAACTTTCATGTGTAATATGTAAAGTTTTCGATGTAGCATTTTTTCTTCCTTCTCCAGCATTGCTAGCTCATCCTTTTGTTCAATGTACTGATTAACACTTGGCGCATCAAATCTACCAACCTGTTCTTTTAATTCTTCCAAAATTTTTACAGCTTTCATATTTTCAGAATCAACATATTTGGCTTCTTTCTCTAGCTTACCAATGGCTTTTACCACTTCCACTATTTTATTGGAAATTTTTTTCGATTTTTCCTCTATGCTCATCATTTCTTGTTTTTCTTCTGCCATAGCAAGTGAAGCTTTACCAGTGACACCTTTGAGGCCAGCCATATGGGTATTTTTTTCCTCCAATTGTTTTTGATATTCATTTTTCTTAATTTTTAATTGTTCAAAATCAACTGCACCGAGTATGCCACTTAGGTCTGCCTTGGTTATTAATGCGGTGCGATGCTGTTGACAACTCTCCTGTAATGAAGTTATACGCAGGCGCATTGTACCTAAAAGAGCGCGAGCATTCTTATTCCAATTATTAATGAACTTGCGAAACTTTCGTTCCAATTGCTTTTCAGTTGCTGTTTCAAGAAAAGCGGCATCACGTGAATCGCTCAAAAAATGCAGCTGAAAATTTTTAGCTGTTTCGTCAGTTTCAGCGGTACGAAATCGTAGCTCCTCGACACGGGCATTCAACAGTTTAATGTCGTGCATTGCTAAAGTAAAAACGAAAGAATTTGTTCAAATCATCATATATGATGTGTAAAAATAACACTTTATTTACATTTCAATTCAAGTTGTCGTATCCTGCGTTCTACATCGGTACAGGCCTTTTCTGCCATATCAGTTTTCGCTTTATAATTAAGTCGATAGTCGACAGTTGCCTTTTTAATTGAACCAGTAGTAAACATTGATTGTGTTGTTATCAAAGAACGACGTGAACTAGAACGACGTATATTAGATCCAGATGGCTGTTGACTACCGATTGATGTAATCGTAGGACGTCGATGTGCGGATGCAGTTGAAAGTCTTCGCCGCAGACCCACTAACATACGTGGATCATTTTTTTCTAAAAAATCTGTTAGTACATGATTTTCTAATTTAACCACAGCTAATTCCCGACTTATTTCCTGAGTCACCTGAAACAATTCCAAAGCATCAACATTAATTAAATGTACAGTTCTCTCTTCATCATCAAGAATGCGGTAGGTGCCCAATTGTAAATTTTGAAGAAAATTTTCAATATTATCATCCTGTTTATCTTGTCCAACGATATGATATTGCGTACGAGTTTTTAAAGCTGTTGTAAAAGACTGAGGTGTGGTTGGTATAGAATTGGCTGATGTAATGCTTAACATTATGATTTTTGCTGATTGTTATAATTTTAAATGATTTTTATTTTTATTGAAATAAATAAATTAACTTCGATTAATTTGTTTTAAAAATCATAACAATAATAAAAAATTGAAATAATACAATATGATATGATATACTATTTTAAACATTTGATGAAAAGTAAAATAGTACAGTGAACTTAGGTATTGAGTGAAAAGTTAGTATTTGACACACATATAACTGTGGTAAAATGATTTTCCCGAAATACCGAAAACTTCCAAGAGGAAGTTCGATCCAAGCTTTAGATACTTACATATTTGAAATGCATAGCTCTTCGGCTTTTTATCCAATTTAAATGAAATTTTCAGTAACTCTGAAAAGTATGAGCTTTTGAAAAAAAAAAAATATAAACGAAAACAGTAATTGAAATTGTAATTTATTAAACTTTAAAAACATTAGAGTTATTCACGATCTGGAGTAACAAGCTGAGTAACAGGGTAAAAGTGAACTCAGTTACTCTGAATAGTGAGCATACTCAATACTTTGCACTTATATTTGCTTTTTGTTTCTCAAAATAATTTTAGCTGCCAACAAAAAAAAAAAATTTTTAATTGAATATTTTGCTCTCATTCAAATTTTTATTATTGATGAACGAAAATTGCCTCTCAATCATAAACAAGTTCAAACGTTTCTATAGAAATAGAAATAGTAAAAAAAAGGCAAAAGTGTAAGATTATTTTACACTAGAAAATACCTTGACTAAAAGGGTAAAAGAGTAACAGAGTAACTTACGTATATTTTGTTGTTGTGGTTGTGCACTATTACCCTGTTACTCTGTTACTCAGGACGTTACTCTAGATCGTGAATACCTCTATAATTTTTTGATAAGAAACATTACATCGAGCCCTAACCGCCAAAAAGACTTAACCGACACGATTTCGGATTTTCGTTTTTTGATGAAAACCTATAATTTGTGTCCATACGCATCTTCTCTACAAATTTCATAACTGTTAAAAGTACCGTTACGGAGTTATAGCGAAAGCAATTAAGACTTAACCGACATTCGAAGTATTTTGTTTATTATTTTTGTGACTGTGAGTTGTTGGTTGTCTTTTTTTCTTTTTGTGTCAAAAATAATTTGCAAATAATGTAATAAAAAGGGAAAATTTATTAAAAAGTCTTGATGCGGGTCAATAGTATATGTGACCACAAATGTTTTTTGGTACAAAAACTGAAGATCAGATGGGGA
This sequence comes from Calliopum simillimum, assembly GCA_951812925.1. Lineage (NCBI taxonomy): Eukaryota > Metazoa > Arthropoda > Insecta > Diptera > Lauxaniidae > Calliopum > Calliopum simillimum. Next base: position 38,315,169 of record OX638369.1, read on the forward strand.
ATCTGAAAAAGAAAAAAAAAAAAAATTAACTGACAAAACACTGAAAAATCGCCGTTATATTATAAATAGGTGAATGAAACTAGTTGCATCGCATGTCTAACACAAAATATAGCTTACATACTAAATTTCACTGTAATAGCTATACTAAATACACAGATATTTCAGAAAAACCTTCTCCTGTAAAATTTACTTTTTGTCAGTTAAGTCTTTTTGGCGGTTAGGGCTCGACATTATTTGAGATTTAACTTAGAGGTAGTACATCATATGAAATCTTTAAATAAAATATATGAAAATCCATTAAAAGTTAATTAATTAAGGAAAAATTAAGTATTGAAAAACCTTATGTTATCGTAAAAAAATTTTATATGAAATGAAATAAACGCACTGAATAACTTTTCCAAAGTGAGGTTATTCAAGTAAACTCCTTATATAATGTATGTTAGAAAATCTGCATCTATCACTGAAATTCAGCGTCATATCCCTCATTGTTGAGTTGATTGGTTTATGTTCAAAATTTTCATGCAGCTCAATAGTTGGATATCTACTGGAGAGTTTGTGAATAATTTTCAAGTTTTTGTGTTGAATTATCTGGAGTTTTTTAAAGTGAGTTTTAGCAATATTTGGAAACCAAATTTGGCAGCCATAAGTCATTATAGGTCTGAACTTTATTTTTGACATTGTGAAGAGTTTCGGTTTAACATAGGAAATAATGCTTTGCCAGATCTAACAGCTTGGGTGGTAATATTTTGAATATGTGATTTAAAATTAAGCTTTTTATCCAACGTAATTCCCAAATACTTTATGTCATCTTTGATTAGTACGTAGGCTGCTCGATATATTTCTGGCCTAATAATGAAAATGCGAATATTTCAAAAATGGTTTTATTGATTTTCAAAGTATTCGTCAGCATGAAAAAAAAAAAAAAAAAAAAAAAATGATTTATACACTTTTGCATGCGCTCAAACCAATTGTCGAAGCACTTTTTCCACTCCGATTGAGACACCTCCAAAACATGGTTTTTGAACGCTTCAACAGCATCTTCTGGCGCCGAAAATCATTGACCACGCATTTTTTTCTTGATCTGCGGGAATAAAAAGAAGTCATCGGGTGCCAAGTCAGGGCTGTACGGCAAATGACCCATCAATTCGACGTTTTGGCCGGTCAAAAAGGCGCTGGTTTGAGCCGATGTGTGAGAGCTCGCATTGTCATGGTGAACAATGATTCGTCTTCTCTTGTTCGTTTTTCGAATTTCTCCGAAGACTTCAGGCAAACAAATTGTGGTGTACCACTCAGAATTGACCGTCCTACGTTGCTCAAGAGGAACAGTCGCCACATGACCAGTTTTGCCGAAGAAACAGGCGACCATTTGCTTCGAAGTGCTCCTTCCACGAATAACTTTCGTTGGATTTGGCTCGTCTTGAAGACCCACACGGTCGATTGCTGTTTTTTTTTTTCGGGCTCATACGCATAGATCCATGATTCGTCACCTGTGGCGATCTTATAAACGTCTTTTGAAGCACCGCGATCGTATTTTTTCAACATTTCTTTGCACCAATCGACACGAGCCTTTTTTTGAGCGATTGTCAAATTGTGCGGGATCCAACGAGAACAAACCTTTTTTACGGCCAGGTGTTCATGCAATATCGAATGAATGCTGGTGGGAGAAATGCCCAAGGATGCCTCTATCTCACGGTATGTCACATGACGATCTTGCATTATCAGTTCACGCATGGCATCAATGTTCTCTGGCACAACGACCGTTTTTGGACGATCTTCACGGAATTCGTCTTTGAGCGAGCGTCGGCCACGATTAAATTCATTAAACCAGTTTTTCACAGTGCTTCATCGCCATACAAAGATTTAAGTTCATCGATGCACTCTTGTCGTGATAATCCACGTCGAAAGTTTTGAAAAATGATCGCACGAAAATGTTCACGAGTTAATTCCATTTTTTTGCCAAATTGAATTTTTATAAGTCACTGTAAACAACACAAATGATGGTCGTACGTCAAAACGTTCTGAGTACGTTTATGCTAAAAAATATCAAACTTTTCAATAGAAATATCAGATTGCACCTGGCTACACTTAGTGTTGCCTAGGCCAGAAATATATCGAGCAGCCCACGTATATTTTCACCTTGAAACTCAAGTTGAATACGCGGTACTCGCTTGAGAGACTTGTTAAATGGAAAAATAATTGCCTGAGTCTTAGCGCAATTGATCTTAATTTTCCATTTATCATAAAATTTCATTGTCGTTATTAAGGGTTCTTTCAATTTTTAATTATTGAGATTGAAACTTTTCCACTCCAGATCAATGCGCTGTCATCAGCGTAAAATGCAGCATCTTGATTCTCTTTTAATAACAAAGACTGTTATAAAAATAGAGTATAATAAAGGCGATAGAACTGGACCTTGAGGGACACCAGCAAGAATTTTCTCAGCGACGATTGGCTTTTTCCTATACATACCACGAACGTTCTATTGAATAAAAAACTTTTAATAATTTTCTGGAGGTAGATGGGAATTATGTAATTTAAAAACAAGGCCGTCATGCCAAACTGAATCAAAGGTTTTTTCAATGTCCAAAAGAACTATTCCCGTACTCCTGCGGTTTATTTTGTTATGTTTGATCATATTGGTAACTCTTTTAATTTGAAGAACTGTAGAATGATCTTTTCGAAATCCAAATTGTTCTTTCCTTAGGATGTTATTTAGATACAAAACATTAGATACAAATACAACTATCATTATTTATTTTTATTTATTTATTTATCATAGATACATTATCATAAAGTACATTAACAATGCAATTTATATCAAAAATTAACTATACTTAAAAGTGAAATTTAGAATAAATGGATTGCAAACTAATTTTGACTATTTAGAACTAAATGAGTTTAAATACATAAACAAGATATGACAAAAAATTTATATTTAATACATTTTTTTAACTTAAGTTGGTACATTAAAAAATCTATGAACTGCCATTTTAAAATGTGATTTGCGTCTTTCGGTTTTAATTTCCCTAGGCAAAACATTCCATAATTTCACTGTACTAACAAAAAAGAGCCTTGATGACGACAAGTAGTTAAAACGTGGGGTTATAATATTAAGTGGACGATTTGATTGCGCAAAACAAATCTTCCGATATAAATACTCTGGAGTGCGTGTATGCACGATTTTGTGCAAAAGAACGATATTACATATGTTGAAATAAGTTCGAATTTCACAATTGAGAATTTGTAAGGCGTATTCCGATATGTGGTCATATTTGCGTTTTTCAAAAATATATCTTGCACAATTATTAATTAGCATTTGCAGTTTTTTAATTGAAGCCGCATCTAAATTGCTGTAAACTAGCACACTATAAGACATTATTGGTATAACAAATGTTCGAACTAGTTGCATTTTGGTTTTTTGTGGTATAAACGAGGAGGTGTGCCAAAGTTTTCTAAGTATGTAATACATTTTGCTAACAGAAGAGTTGATATGATCACTACAGCTTAAGTTAGAATTTATAGTAAAACCCAGATTTTTAACTGTTTTTACCATCTTTATGTTTTCACCAGCCAAAGTCAAGGGTGAAAAATTATTTAGTTCATGAGAACTGTGTGATATAGCTATCGCTTGCGTTTTAGTTGCATTCAGTTTTAGGAAATTTTGATGGGCCCAATTGTCAATAGCATTCAGATCTTCATTCATTCTATGCACAAGGTCCTCAAAAAGCCCTATTGGCCTGGACAAAAACATTTGTGTGTCATCAGCATACAAGTGAATTGAACCATTTTTACAATTATGAACAATATCGTTTATAAAGATGCTAAAAAGTATGGGGCCAAGAATTGATCCCTGTGGTACACCAGACCGTACGAGTTTAAGCTCCGAAGAAGAGTTTTTGGCAATGACACGTTGTTGTCGACTTGCGAGATATGTTTTTAGTAGATTAATTGCCGTTTTACTAAAACCAAAATAATATTGAAGCTTTTTCAAAAGAATATCATGATTAACCATGTCAAAGGCCTTTGAGAAGTCCAACAGCACCAAAATCGTTACCTCATCTTTGTCATAAGCAGGTCGAATGTCATCAAAAATTTTCAAAAGTGCAGTGGAGCAGCTATGTCCGGGCCTATATCCAGATTGAACCTCTGTTAGTAGCTTGTTTGACTGTAGATGTTCAACAATTTGGGCTGACAGAATTTTCTCAAAGGCTTTCGACATGGCTGACAATATGCTGATTGGACGAAAATCCTCAGGCTGAACAGGGTTATTTTTCTTTGCAATGGGTTTGACATTTGCTATCTTCCAAGAATCAGGAAACTTAGATGATGTTATGGAGAAATTAAAAATATGCGTTATAGTAGACATGACGTACTCCATTATGATTTTAATAAACTTTAGGCTAATTTGATCGCTACCTACAGCATTGGATTTCACTAAAAGAATTGACTTAATAGCTTCATCACGCGATATTGTTACGAACGAAAACTCTTTCTGGAGCTTATAAAAGTAATTTATGTTAGGAACAAAGGAAGTACTATCAGCTTCTACACAAGAGGATAAAAAATAATTATTTAAAATGTTCGCATCCAAATCGCATTCATGAGTTTCATCATTTAGATTGAGGGATTTTATATTTTTCCAGAACATCTTGCTAGGCAGATTCGAATCTAGTTTTCGCGTAAAAAGTGTTTTTTTTTTTTTGGCATTTTTAATTAAAACATGAGCACGATTTCTCAACAATCGATATTTTTCCCAGTTAATTGAATTACGTTTAATTTTCCACTGATTATAACTCTTATTTCTACTGCGAATGGCATTTTTTACTTCATCAGTATACCAAGGTTTCTGATCGTTTTTAATGCGAAAAGTTTTTATTGGGACATATTTATCAAATAAAATATTTACGAGCTTATTAAAATGACTAAGTTTATCGTTCACGTCAGAAAAAAACCAACAATCATGCCAACACATCTCACTAGCTTCACCAAATAACGCAGCAAAATTAATTCTTTTGAAATCCCTAAAAGAGAAAAACTGTTCAGTATTTTGACTACAAAATTTTATGTTGTATGTTAAAAATAATAACTCATGATCTGAAAAACCAGCAAGTGGCAATTGTTCAAAGTGAGTAACATTTGAGAGGTCAGAGACACAAATTATATCCAGCAAACTTGGCTTGCAATGAGGAGCAAAACGCGTTGGCCAATTATTTATGCAATTCAAACCACTCGAGCCAAATAAATCAGTCAGTGTCTTTGAACGTGTATCATCAATAAGCATATCCACATTAAAATCCCCGCAGAGCACCAAATTTTCATATTCTATGGCTGGATGTGAAATTTTCGTGAAAAAACTTGTCAAATCATTTGTGCGATGAGGATTGTACACACAAATCACTAGGCATTTGGTTATACCATCCTCAACTTCCACGCAAATAAACTCCACTATATCAGAATCGTCAGAGTTAAGTACGCACTTGCTTTTTAAGTTCTTTTTGCTATAAATCGCAATACCGCCACCCCGTGAGCCAGATTTTCTATCATTTCTCAAAAGATTGAAATTATTTAGAGCATATGTGCAGCAATCAAAACCATCTCTAAACCATGTTTCTGAAACGCATATAAGATCAATATCAGTATCGCAAATAATATGATTTAAATAGTCAATTTTGGACGCGTTCAAACTACGAGCATTAAAGTGACATAACTGAAAGCCAGAGTGATATTTACTCACAATTCTTAAAATAGTTTTCAAATCTACGCTATGAAACGCTGAAATGTTTGCCATAAATATATGTAAATAATATGTATATAATTTAAAATAGCAGTTAGCTGGTAATTATAAATAAAATTAAAATAAATAAAAAACCCCAAAAAGCCAAAAAGTAATTTTTGTTCTTGTAAATTTTGTTATTGTTGTTGTTAGTGTTGTTGTTGGTGTTCCTGTTGTTGTTGTTGATTATTGTTGTTGTTGTTGATTATTGTTGTTGTTGTTTTCGTTATTGCTATTATTGTCTTCCACTATCGCATCAACGCTCGCTCTACTTGTGATTTCCATCGAGGTGGAACAATTTGGCGCTTTTACAAAAACCCTTCCACGGATAGAAAAAACGGATGATATTAAGTTTCGTCTCCTTAGCCCATTAGCATAATACAGAATATCTCTGTTCTTTTTCGAAAGGCTCTCGTTAACATATATTGATTCTTCTCCATCTATCTGTACGTCGGACAGCTTCAATGAGCGTTTGTTTGTTTTACAGAAATCGGCATTGGACATGAAAAGTCGGTTCCTCTCATATGCACTATGTAATTTAACCAATATTGGAAGAGGTTTAGAGTTTCTGTTCCCATTATTGTTTCTTCTTGGCATCCGGAACACTTCACGTACGGGAGGGGCTTGCTTTCTTCCGTGAAAACTAGAATTCTTTTGAGTATAATTTTTTCAAAGATTTTAGCCAATGTACTGAGCATGCTAATTGGACGATTACTATTAGGAATCTTATGATTTATTATCCATTCCACTTTTCGGTACCGCTATAACCTTTGCCCTTTTAAATAATTCAGGAAAACAAATTTTCTATTTTTGGTAGAAATAAAGCTTTTTTCTTTTTTAAAGCCATTTTGGGGCTTGGTACACCATTTTTATTTTTTTTTTTTTAAATATTTTTAGTTAAAAGTAAATTTTAATAGAATTATTTTCCAACCTTCAAAATCGTGGTATCTTTTACGGTTATCAAGTTATGAGTTTTTAAAGTTGTGCTTATCATAGCATATTGGGCCACCATGAGTATGAGTAACCATGATTATGTAAATTAGGGTGGCCGTTATATAGCTTTTATCAAATTTCAATGACGTATGGTCGTCAAACAATTTTAAATGTTGTGTAATTAATACTTCACTCTTGATGATCTTCGTAGGGTCTACTTCACCTATATCCGAGCTAAACGAGAATACAATTCACTCCCTCTAACCTTTCTTCTTTCTTCAGACCAACACAGTGTGCCAGATCGTTCATCACAAAACTTACCTTAAAATATGAATTATTAATTGAAAAACTTATTGTTTTACATAAAGGAAAACGGCATATTTGACGGTACTAACTAAATCCACTCTTGGGAATGCTCTATTACGTATTGTTTTTGAGATATTCAAACCTATAAGTTCAAAAACACGATTTTTGAGGTTTTATGTACAGAAAGCACGAAATTGTTTTGCTCTTTTACACTTAATGCATTGCTTAGTACTATTCTTGGTCAGCAAAATAAGCTATGAATTGCTCTCGTATGATTCTTCCTTGTGTAAAATACAAGAATAAGTCTTAATGCTTGAATTAAAGAAATTTGCTTAGAAAATTACGAATTTGCTGTTTAGAGCCAAGTTTGGCTGAATTGCTAAGGCTATCGCCAATCTAAAATATATTTTTCTGTTTTTTTTTTTTTTTTTTAATTTTAATACTTTGATTTTAAATTATTTTTTAAATTTAATTTTTTCTCGTTATAGTTATGGCCGTTGGACTGAAATACTTGAACTAGGACAATTTAAACGTGGCTGGCGCGATAGTGATGTTGAAGACTGTGCTAGAATTATAGTAAGTATAAGATGAAAAAAAAATAAAATGAAAAATGTATTGCAATTAAAAAATCTAAAACTTTTGGATTTGCATAGTTTCTGAACTATGCATCTTTGCATTTTTAATTTAAACATATATAATGATGACCAACCATGCTAATATTGAGGAAACTACAGGTTTTCGCTGAGTAAAAACTAACTTCTCAAATACTGAAATAGAAAAAATATTTTAATTTAATCTTTAAGATCGTTAGATTTTATACTAAATCACTCTTAAATTTTTTTCCATTTGCAGCTACTCTATTGTTTACAAGTCTATAAGGGTGATGAAAAAATAAAGAATTTTATTTGGGATCTAATAACACCCACAGAAGATGGAGAAATACAAAAAATAAGCAGGGATCATAGTGGCCTACATAATTTGGTGCCACGAGGTAGGAATGCAAAAGGTATGGTAAAAATTTTTAAAGCACGCAATTTAACTGCACGGCCGTAGTAGAGAAAGACAGATACCAAAAATCAAAAACAGAAATTTAATCCAAGTGCAGTGTGTGTCTCTTATTAGTTCAACTACAGTCAACTTTTTCTTCACTACAACTACAACTATGTACTACTACTCGTACTATTATTACCACATCTACCCACTACATACTAGAAGTGTACCTACTTTAACTAACAAATTATATTACTTAACAATACGACGATTTGTGCCTCATAATGCATATACTAGATTGCGTTCGGCTGTCATAATAGCGTGTGCACAATAGATTGTTTTGTTTGTTTTCCTTTAATTTTTTTTCTTTATTGATTCTATTGTAATTAATATATATATTTATCTGTTCTTGTAGGTTAAATATTGACATGTTTTTATTTTTAGTTTAAGATAAACATAAACATATACCTATTCGGTATGTGTGTGCTGTAAAATACTTATTGTACTTAGCAAATGTGTTGTATTGTAGATTTATACTTAATACATATGTATGTAGAAATCAAAGTTATATTGGGTGCTATTATTGATTCCGTTCGATAAGGAAATTTTCGCGGAAAGAAATATCGTTCGATATGAAAACTACTATTATTGATTCCGACGGTAGAGGAATATCGAACGAGAATATTGGAAACCCTGAAATAAGAACATTTTGACAGATGACAAAGAATAAAAAAAATTAGAAGTGTCAACAAAGGAAAATTATGAATCTTTGATAATTTTTCGTAAATATCATGTGAATAAAATAGCTTTTTTAGTGCGATTTAAGAATTAATTATTTATACATTTTAGAGTTCGGTGAAGACGCGTGTTTCTCAAAAGTTGTTTTTTGTAAAAAAGTGTTGATATCTTTATTTTTCCAAGTGATTACATTTCATCGTTTGATCACCGCAGCGAGGGTTGGATGTGAAAGTGACTTCTTCTATATGAGATGTATGTCTAATCAAAATAAAGACGAATTGTTTCCTTTATTTAATAAAATAAAATGTATTGTTTTATGAATTTTGAGTTTTATTTTAAAAATAAATTTTGTAATTTGTAATTAAACCGACTATTGTGTTGTAATAAATTGTTTAAAATTGATATTTAATATTGAGCTTAATTTCTTTATTAATAAAAAGAGAAAAATTATCAAAAAAGCATGCATATTTAACTTTTTATTGTCGTTCCGTCACAAAAATTTCGCGGAAGGAAACAACTGAAATATATCTATCCGTCGGAATCAAGAATACACAAAAATGAACGTCACTTCGATGTCAGGGTTGTTAAATTTGTCAAATTATTTGCGGAAACAATAATAGCAAATTTATCTGTTTTGCGGAACAGTGATGACAGATGTATCTAATTTTCGGAATCAATAATAGCAAAATTTGCTTCCGCGCGGAAAATGCTTTCCGACGGAATCAAGAATAGCACCCATTAAGTTAGTATGAAAAATTGTAAATAGTTATTTAGTTGACATTTTCAATAGTTGGAGAAATAATTATTTTTGGAAAAAATGTATCTAAAATTTGTTGGGTCGTTCAAACTAAAACCTTAGTAACACATGGCCTTGGCTAATTTGTACACTTTATTCCAAAGTGGGTTTCCTATAAACCTATTGAGTTCAAAATGATTCACCACATTTTGTGCTTTTGAGCTCAACGTTAATTCTAATTGTTAACGATAAATATCTCCACAAAACTCATTTGAGTAATGTTCGAAAACTTTTCATCTGAAAAATGTTGTAAAAATTCTGAAATTATCTGACCCAAGGAATAGTTTTTCATCGAATATATTCTCTGTAATTGAACAATTTTGTTTGAATATTAAAAAATGCAAAGAGTTGAATTGTAATGAAAATAATAAATTTAATGTTTCCAACAATTTTATTTCAGTTGCAGGTGAGAAGCCTAGCAAAAAAAAACCCAACGTAAAAATATTTATGTATAAGCAAAAAAGTGGAAATGAAGTAAGCTCGAACATTTTTCTCCATATGTCGGTATAAATCCTACTGAAGATGTAATCGGGGAACAGTTATGCTAGTAGTGAAATCCAAGTGGATTTCTTTTGCTCCGTTAAAAGCTTTTTTTTTTGAAATTTTTAGTTGTTTTAATCGAAATACAAAAAGAGTTAAAATAACTAGAAATAATTTTATAACAAAACATAAGTTCAAAATGTCTACTAAATAAGAACGAATAAACACATATATAGAACCTATAACTAGTTATTCCAATTATATATTATATATTCATCTTAATTTATTACTATTTTCTAGGACGCAATGGTGGGAAATCACAAAAAGAAAGCGCTAGCAGCTCATCACATTCATCAAAAATGGATTGTGATAAAGAAAGTCCAGGACAAAATATATTAGATCCAACACATTGGAGTAAACAAGAGAAATACGATGCAGATGCATATTTAGAGGGAGCATATAAGAAACATTTAAGCAGACACGCGAATAAGTGAGTCGTGTGGAATCGAAAACTTTCTCTATTTGAAACATTACGAATAATTTATACTAATTCAAAAATAATTTTTCTCTTTTCTCTCTCTCTCTTTCTATCATCTCTGACTTATTTAACTTTCATTTGTTTTTATGTGATTTTTTTCAAATATTTTATACCATTTTTTACAATGTACTTATTTAGAGTTCTGTTGCGAGTACGTATGTTATATTATATACAGCATGAAGTTATTGGAGATTTAGTGCAGCAGATTAAGGATAACATACCTATCAGGTAACGATTGTTTTATGCTCTTGTTTGTTTCTTATATGTTTTTCGTTTTAACTTTGCTTTTTTTTTTTACTTACTATTTTGCTTTAAACATTCATTATTTTCTTAAACTATTTTTGAATACTAAAACTCATGCATTTTCTATAACATTTTTTAATATTACTCTATATTAAATGTCCTCCTCTTTTATATTAACTATACATGTCTCACAAACTATTTCCAAATGTTCAATTTTGATATGTATATTTTTTTTTTGTCTCGATAATTTCGCGGTTATTCAGCAACATGTCAACAGTTTTAATTCATTCTTTGTGTCTTTCATTATTGTTCATTTAAAAATTTAAAACAGTCATAATGCATTCCAAATTCATATTATGGTTATAACCATGGTAAATAACATTGAAATAAATGAAACAGAATATCAGAAGCGATCCAGTTTATTATTAAACAGTGTTTATAAATAAGATTGCGCTAAATTTTCGTAACGTCAGCTTTTATTTTGTTGAGTAAAAGTTTGTCGTTTAAGAAAATAAATGCGCTACTACTTAGATAAGAAATTAAATACAATATATGAATTCACTCATTGTGACCTTAATTTTCTGTACTGTTACTCAAAAAAATACAAAAAAAGAAAACACTCTTGATTTCCTACACTAAGGCCCGGATTCACAGAATTTAGTTAACCAATTAGTTAACTAAAATGGTGACAAGAATTTAGCTAATGTGTCATATTCACAGTGTTTTGGTTAACTAAAACAATGAATACGAGAAAAATATGGCAGCACAGTTAAATTTGTGGATTTTATGAAAACAAATAGGTAGGTCAAAGCCAAACTAAGAAGCATCAAAAGGCTTGGTTGCTGATTGCTGAAACTCACTGCCATAAAGATTTTTTCTTTTGGAAAAAAGCCCTCCTCTTGGATGAAATTAATAAGAATATATTTGGATCAGACCATACATACGGAGAAAACCAAATGAAGCACTTCGTTTGAAAAACCTTGGTGGTTCACTAATGCCGTACCGCTCTTTTTCAGCTGCTGGGCCTGGAATACTCCATTTTGTTGATCAGAAGATGTATTTGAACATTTTAAGGCAAAATTTACCGCAATGTCACTAGGTCAAAGTAGTGATAGATAATTTTACCAAGATAACGATCTATATCATATTACTTATGATATCAGATCATGGATTCAATATAATTGTCCCAATGTATTCGGAACACCAGCGCAGGGTCCAGATATAAATGCCATTGAAATCTTGTGGAATCATCTGGACGCCAGCATAATATTTCTTCAAAAACCGAACTGAAAAGGGTATTCATGGAAGAATGGGAAAAAATTTATCCAAGCTATTGCGAAAAACTAATTCAAAGCATGTCAAATGGATTAAACATGATAATTAAATACAAAAGAATGCACACTAAATATTGAACTCATGAAAAAATTATCATTTTGTTAAGGTGTTAAAATCATCGCAAGAGATCGTGACAAATGGAGAGATTTCATATTGGCCCTATGCTCCTCCTATGAGTTAAAGGAGAATACATACAAGATGTACGAGTTTGGCTTTGGTACTGAATATGCTTAATTTTTGTAACTTATTGTTTATTTTCAAAAATAATGGAAAATTTTGAGTTTTTTTTTTTTTGTGAAATTGAAGGATTAAATATACCTACTATTTGAGAATGTACTCCAAGTTTCTTAAATAACTTTTGCGTTACTAACGAATATTGGAGGTTTAACTAATGGTCAACCAATGACTTAAAATACAATTTTGTTGGATAAACCCTTGTCATTAGTTAACTGTGAATCCAGGCTTAAGTATTTTTACTTTTCATCAAATTTTTTTTAGTCTTTGTAACTCTTTGGCATACTGGGGTAAACGCCGAATGATGCAGTGTCAATGACCAGAAGAAGTAATTTGTATGGCTTTCACTGTGTTAAAAGCAAAATAAGCCAAAATCAAAATAGAACACAGAACAACGCCATATCAGTATGTATTTGACAAAAACTACTAGAATCATGAAGAAAATTCTCCACTATGCTATATACATTATGCCGAATTGTCGAAAAACTTTTCCCTAATTTTTTTCAGGTTTTTATATTGGGTGCTATTATTGATTCCGTTCGATAAGGAAATTTTCGCGGAAAGAAATATCGTTCGATATGAAAACTGCTATTCTTGATTCCGACGGTAGAGGAATATCGAACGAAAATATTGGGAACCCTGAAATAAGAACATCTCTAACATTTTGACAGATGACAAAGGATAAAAAAAAAAATTATAAGTGTCAACAGCGGCAAATTATGAATCTCAAATAATTTTGTAGACATCAAGTGGATAAAATAGCTTTTTTAGTGCGGTTTAAGGATTAATTATCTATACATTTTAGAGTTCGATAAAGATGCGTGTTGCTCTAAAGTTGTTTCTTGTAAACAAGTGTTTGTTGATAATTTTTTTTCCGAGTGATTACATTTCATCATTTGGTCACCGCAGAGGGTTGGATGTGAAAGTGTCTTCTTTTTTTATAAAATGTTATTTATCTAATCAGAATAAAGATGAATTGTTTCCTTTATTTAATGAAATAAAATGAAGTGTTTCTTTTATGAATTTTGAGTTTTATTTTAAAAATAAATTTTGTAATTTTTAATTAAACCGGCTATTGTGTACTAGTAAATTGTTTAAAATTGAAACTTAATATTTAGCTTAATTTCCTTATCAATAAAAAGAGCAAAATTATCAAAAAAGCATACATTTTTAACTTTTTACTGTCGTTCCGTCACAAAAATTTCGCGGAAGGAAAATACTGAAATATACCTTTCCGTCGGAATCAAGAATACACAAAAATAAATGTCACTTCGATGTCAGGGATGTTAAATTTCTCAAATTACGTGCGGAACCAATAATGCCAAATTTATCTGTTTTGCGGAACAGTGATGACAGATGTATCGAATTTTCGGAATCAATAATAGCAAAATTTGCTTCCGCGCGGAAAATGCTTTCCGACGGAATCAATTATAGCACCCATTATGTTTTGATTGGTCCTGTTAAGGCCTAATCAGCCATTTGGTACCAAATTTCATGCATCTGGATGTAATCGTTTGGCCGTAATTGCAATTTCAATTAGCAGACGGACAGATTTACCAAAGGGCCAATCTGGGCTAATTTTTTTCGACATTTGGAGCCGATTGGCGACCATCCATTATGACTGGATATGTTAAATACAAAGTTTTGTGCCCTATAAATTTGAAATGTAACTGGAGTCGCTACATAAAAGTTTAACGATTTTTCATGAAAAAAAATATTAAGAGAGCCTGCTCAGTGTTGGTTTGACTGCAGTGTTATTAAGTTGAAGTGTTTTTAATTTTTATAGAATAATTCATTAGCGAAATTCACTGCTATTTGCACATGCTTCATTTTCTGCTCCGAAGACTCTTCAGACAAATTGTTTACAAATTAATAGATATTTAAAAATTGGAATTGAAAATCACCGAGTGGAGGATTTGAACCCAGGCCTCTCTACGCTTTGCAAGTCATTAGACCGATACACTAACTATAACTTTTGAACAATTTTTGTATTTTTATCGAGATATGGAATTTAATTGTCGGGAACCCTTCAAGTTGCTTTTTCCTTAAACAAATAAATTGAAAAAATCTGAAAATAACTTAAGTTAGGGTACTTTGTCAGACATCAGTCAAAGCTTTACATTTTGGTTATTTATAATGATGATTGTTCATTGATGGTGAATCCAACAATAAATATGTAAAACACTATTGCAAAAGTTGAAATTAAAAGTGGAAGAGCAACAATTCATGTCAGTCAAAAACGATTGACGCTATAAAATATTTATGGATTTCTAAATTTCTTATTTTAAAATGAAAATATGTAAAATCAATTGGTTGCACTCGAACTCAAATCATACACTTTTACCATGGGAATTTGGAATGCATTCTCGAAACATACAAAAAGTCTTTTTCTCAGTGTATTTTAAATACGGTGTTTTAATATTTGCTGTGTACATGTTGTAATTTGTTTGCATTAAACTTAAAATATAAAATCCTATCACATTTTCTCAACATCATTTCAAGAACATCTTTTTTATAAGTAAATAAATAAATAAAAATAAAAACCTTTTTCAAAAAATACAGCGCAAATGTTAAAAATTACGCAAACAAAAGGTAAATCAACATTTCAATTTCAAATTAATAAAAAAATAAAAATAATAAAACAAAAACTGAAAAATTTACAATATGAAAAAAGAAAATACCTACGCTATTAAACGGCGAATAGGGATTTCGATGCTACTTTTGTATAAAAATTTTCAAAATTTTTTTAAACTTGCAAAAAAATACGATTTTTTCAAAATTTTTAAAAATGAACAAAACAAACCTTTGGCTTTTACGATTCAAAATCTCTTTATTTCCAATTGATTGAAAAGTTTGCTTTCTTTAGAAATTAGTATGATTTTTTGTTTTAGTAAAGTATACTTGATTTATTTTTAAAATCTTAATTATGATTTTAACAAACAAATTGATATTCTGATGTACTATGTAGCGAGCTCCCCATTCGCCCACCATCTACACCTGATCAGACACCATCGTCGTGGTGGAATCCGATATGTTGTGATAAAAGTCTTTTGGTTGGAACCTATAAGCATGGATGTGAAATGTATCGTCAGATACGTGCTGATCCAACATTATGTTTTGTTGGACATGTTGGCGCCGGTGAAGATATTGCTGTATCGAATCTGCCTATGTAAGTGAACACGTATTTTAAAATTTAAGGATAAAAAAACGTAAAGAAAAAAATTTAAAAACAATTGTAAGTGGCTAGTTATTTTATATAATACAGCGCTCAAAAAGTTTCCTCTTAACGACCATTTTTTGGGCTTACATACAATAATCAATAGATTAGGTGTACTTTGAACACACAATAATTTATTTTTGTTTTTACTTTCCGGTACTTGAGCTTAAAATTCAAGTCTTTTTTAAATAAAATTTAAAGGCTTTATTTTTGAATCATAAATAAATGTCCTCCAGAAAAAAAAAAAAACTCTTCAACTAGTTGTGTTTGAAATTGTTTGTAGCATGCATTAATACTTACTTTAGCAATTTCTTCTATTTATTTTTTTTATCAAATATTTCTGTATTTATACTTAACTTTATATAATGACAGGATTGAAGATGATGCTAACTCTAAGCATGAAGATGCTGATGAAGTTGATGACGATGGCACAGCCACAAAAGATTCAGATTCGACAAAATTAACCGGCGATAATAAAGACTCACTTGATCCCGATCGTCCAAGTTCGTCTGGTAAGAGCAAAACAGTTGCGAAAAATGCTATAGAAGATAGTGCTGTTGTCGTCGAAGACAACGGTGACAAATCACTGGACAATGCTATTGAGTCTGATAAGGTAGCAGATGGCGGCGATAAAGAGTGTGAAGTCGATGATGATGATGATGAAAAAATTAATAGCGATGACGAATTGGCAACTAAAAAAACAACAACAACAGCAGTAGCTATAGATGATACTAATGCTGCTGCTGCAGTTGATTCTGTGTCAGCAGTTACAGGTAGTAGTACTATTGATACTGCTACTGCTGCTGCTGTTGATGTAGATGCAAATTTAGATGCTGTTACATCATCGACAACCACTACGACGACGACATCTGCTGCCACAACAGCACCGACAACACCAGCCGGTGCCGTTGATGCAACATCCAATCCGGGTTCAACCACAAACGAACTCAACCAAAACGAAACATTAAACTCCAACTCATGTTTAGGATTAGATGAAGAGGAAAGTGGTGCTGGTAGTTATCCGCCAACAAATATGCCAGCCGATGACACCTCACTATGGCCATCAATGCAAGATTTGAATACACGTTTGAGACGTGTTATAACCGCTTATCAGCGGAATTATAAAAAAGAAGAACTTAAGCAACAACAAAAGGCCAAGGTAAGCTGAAATTGAAAAAATGTATTGTCGTAAATCGTATCTCCCCAATTAGTGCACACAAAAATAACTATTTTTATGTATGAACAACGTAAATATAAAGTAAAAAACTGGAAAATTTCAAAATATGCTACAGCATGTGGCAGGTGATAAATTATTGATTGACATCAAGCTTAAAGAGCGGCGTGCTCACTCACTCTCTATTTTGTTTAAAATAGTTAATATTGTGTAAATTCTTCTGTAGCCTAAAATTATTTAATTTTTTTTTTGTTGTTTAATTTTGTCTAAATTGGGTTGTTATATCACACTATTTGGATTTGGCTATAAATGTGTTAGTTTAGTTTAGACTGTAGGTAAAAATTATCTGTCTCAAACTTTTTTATTTGTTTTGTCTTTTTTTTTTTAATTTAAATTATTATTTTTTAGTAAATAATCTTTTTAATTTTTTTCTTCAATCGGCCAAAATAACATCAAATCAATAGAGGTATTCACGATCTAGAGTAACGTCCTGAGTAACAGAGTAACAGGGTAACTGTGCACAACCACAACAACAAAATATACGTAAGTTACTCTGTTACTCTTTTACCCTTTTAGTCAAGCTATTTTCTAGTGTAAAATAATCTTACACTTTTGCCTTTTTTTTACTATTTCTATTTCTATAGAAACGTTTGAATTTGTTTATGATTGAGAGGCAATTTTCGTTCATCAAAAATAAAAATTTGAATGGGAGAAAAATATTCATTTAAAAATTTTTTTTTTTGTTGTCAGCTAAGATTATTTTGAGAAACAAAAAGCAAATATACGTGCAAAGTATTGAGTATGCTCACTATTCAGAGTAACTGAGTGCACTTTTACCCTGTTACTCAGCTCGTTACTCTAGATCGTGAATAACTCTAATGTAAAGTATATGAGGATATTGTATAAGATTATAAAAGAATTTCACAATACAAGATTTTTCAAAATTTACAAGGGAAAAATTTAATCATTGTCTTGCTCAAAAATATCGAAGTTAGTACAAGGTGTCCCCTAATTCATGCAAGATTTCAATAAAATTTAAATTAAATTGGATAGTGTTATAGTGTCTTAGCACTCTTTTGTCAAATTTTTTTCATTGTCCTATAACTCACGCAACATTTAAATTTTCTGTCATTTGTGCTATAAAGTGTAGCCAACCAAGAAAAGAAAACAGTTTGATAGCTCACAGTCGAGCAATTCACGAAAGAACAACGCGTTTTCATTTTATCACTATTCCGAACATGTTTTGTATGAAATTTGCGAACTGTAGCAGCCAAACTTTAATTATGTTTTTTTTTTCGAATAACTCGGAATAGAGTACACGCAGAGTAGGCAGCAAGGTTGGAATATCACAACAAAAAGTTTGGAAAATTCTAAAAAACCAGCGATTTCATATCAATTAACGCCATTTCAAGATCGGACTTTCCGCTTTGAGTTTCTTTTTTTTAATGTCTGCCAGAGCATTGTGATGGGAACGTTCAAAACAATCTCCAAATATTGCGGACACGTTCACAAATCTCATAATTAGAGCAATTATATCGCCGGTGCTCAAAATTTGGCCATTCGCCTAAAGATAGATACACTTTTTCCGAGTGCTGTTTCGTATTATGAAAGCCAGAAAATTAATTTTTAAAAGAATTCAATACTCTTACGTAGGCTGCTATATATATTTCTGGCCTAGGCAACACTAAGTGTTGCCAGGTGCAATGTGACATTTCCATTGGAAAGTTTGAAATTTTTTAGCATAAACGTACTCACAACGTTTTGATGTACAAGTGCTATTTGTTTTGTTTACAGTGAGTTAAGAAAATCAATTTTTCCATTGATAATTTAAGCGATTGATATATTATGGGGTTTCCAACGAGAACAAACTAATGTGCAAGGATGCCTTTATCTCACAATATGCCACATGACGATCTTACATTATCAGTTCATGCACTGTATCGATGTTTTGTGGCACAACAACTGATTTTGGACGACCTTCACGGAATTCGTCTTTGAGCGAGCGTCGGCCACGATTGAATTCATTAAACCAGTTTTTCACAGTGCTTTAGGATGGTGTTTCATCGCCATACAAAGATTTAAGTTCATCGATGCACTCTTGTCGTGATAATCCACGTCGAAAGTTGTGAAAAACGATCGCACGAAAATGCTCACGAGTTAATTCCATTTTTTTGCCAAATTGATTTTTTCAAGTCACTAAACAACACAAATGATGATCGTACGTCAAAATGTTCTGAGTACGTTTATGCTAAAAGATGTCAAACTTTCCAATGGAAATGTCAGATTGCACCTGGCAGCACTTAGTGTTGCCTAGGCCAGAAATATATATAGCAGCCCACGTAGTAGCGTGTTTTTGGATGCAGAAGAAAAAACAAAGTATCGAAAAACTTCTGAAACATAGGTGAAAGTCCAAAAGTATCGAAAAACATCTAAAAACATCTAAAATATCGATAAAAGTCGAAACGCATCGAAGAACATCTAAATTATGTATTAGTAAAAATCCAAAAGTATCCAAGAACATCTAAATTTTCGGCAAAAGTCCAAAAGTATCGAGAAATATCTTAAATATCGGTATAAAGTCTAAGTGTTGAAAAACATTGAAAATGTTGGTAAAAGTCCAAAAGGTAATGAAAAACATCTAAAATATCGGTAGTGTTGAAAAACATTGAAAACACATCGGTATAAGTCCAGAAGTATCAAAAAACATCTAAAATATCAATACAGAACGTCGACAGAACGTGCAACGAAACAGGTTTTTGTGAGCAAGAGAAAATCACAACAAAAAAATGTATCTCACTCCACTGACTCATCCTCTTTCTTAACAACACAGCACGATACTGAGGGTGTATTTATATGGGAAATTTTCATCCTGTTTTTTTTTAAATGTCTTAACGGCAACTTATTAGGAAATTTTTTTCATGAACTCTACATAACTGGAGCTTTCATATGAAAAAAAAAAAAGAAAACAAATTCGATTAAATAGTTGATTTTTTGAAACTTGCTTTAAAAAAAAAACTAAATTTTACGATTGTTCCTGAAGACTATTTTTTTCTGACCTCAAACCAAAAAATTGGTATGACACCTCTGTTACCGAATTAATGGAAATTTAACGAGAATATATATATATAAAAAAATGTATAATAAGGTATGTTAGTTAATAGGACCTTTTTCATACTATAATGGCTGCCGAAGTTACAAAATGGAAAAAAAGAAAATATGAAAATTTCAACTTTAAAGGCCCAGATCTTTCCAAAAGCTCATTCATTTGGCCAATAGTTTCCCATAGAAAAGTTAACTCTTAAACGTTAGTGTGCAATAAACTTCTTTTTTTTTTTTTTGTAAGACTACTTAGTCAGAAGTTTTTTGACGTACAACTCCTCTTGGGCATATTTAAGGCCACCCACTCAAAAAAATTTTGTTATAAAACTATAAAGTTAGGAATATTTTCGAGCAAGACAGCGTTAAATTTATTAGTTCATTATTGTATATAAGTATGTATTGTTTTTTTTTAATTTAAAACAATTATTTGTTTATATTTTCTGAATTCCAACGCATTAAAATAAACCTTGCGGGAATCTTTTTGATGAATAAAATGCCCAAGCCTTTTTTTGAACATAAAATATTAAAAAAAAAAAAAAATAAGTTTACCTTACATCACCAAAAAACAAACGAAAAAATACCTTTGTTTTCTTCATTCTATTTATATAAATAGCTGCAAGCCTTGGTTTCTTCAACGCCACCACTTTCGGTGCCAACAACACCAACATTACAATCAATGCAAATGCAGATGCAAAATGTTGTAGCCTCCAGTGGTGGTGGAGTTGCAGGTAGTAACAATGCAGCTACCGGTGGTTCACAACCGCAAACACCACCAATGCAAAATGCTAATGAATCCAATATTGGAAATCGTAGCCTACAATCATTAATACAAAACTCCAACAGCAATGTGACTGGAGTTGGAAATAATCAAATGTTGCAAACTGGCCCAAGTACTTCTGCAGCAGCAGCTGCAGCTGCATCGCAAGGTCTGAGCCAACAACAACAGCAGCAGCAACAGCAGCTTCACCACCAACAACAACAGCAGCAGCAACAACAGCAACAGCAGCAGCAACAACAACAGCAGCAACAAGCTGCAGCCGCAGCTGCAGCACAAATGCCAACTGCCGCTGAAATAAGATTAATGTTGAGCTTTTTGAATGCAAACGATGTCAGTCAATTAACCAATTTGGATTTAAACACGCTTACCATGTACTTGGTTAGTATAAACGATGTTAAAAATGGAAGCTTTTTATTCTTATACAATCTGCTTACTTACAAATCACATCATTATTGTCATTGCTGTTGTGTTTTTTAAGTTCCATCTACATAATATAAAACAAAATCATTTAAAAAACAAAGAAAACACTCCCTAACACCTTCACCTTAACTTGGCTTAAAAAAAAAAAATCTTAGATATTATCCCTGGTTACTTACTCATTGTATATTTAAAATTACGTCCGCATGGGATGTAAATTTACATACAATACACATTTTTGAACCCTCATGAATTTTTTTTTTTTTTTAATTCAATTTAATTTGCTGGTAAACTCAAATATAAAACAAATTGCAAATTGCAAAGTTTTCGACTATACATTTTGGCCAATTTTTTTTTTCTAAATTATTTCTATTAACTAACTAATCTTTTTATAATGCATGCTTACTTACTAACCAAAAGACTTAAATTATATTTCAAATTTCATAAAATGAGCTATATTATTAATTGATAAGAAAATTAAGAAACATAATGAAAACAACACAATAACGGATCTCATTGATCGGTTTTTTTAAAATCTGTGTCGAAAAAGCAAGGATTCTAAGTGTACTTAAAACTCATTGACTCAAGGTAATTTTTTTCATTAATTTTAAGTAAAATTTCTCCGGTTTTTGGAATTTTTTAGTACTTATTTGTGTCATAATTTTGCGTAAAAGGGAGAGGAAATTTCACCAAGAACTAATAGAAAATTCTCTAAACACAATTTGTCTTGATTTGTTTGTTTAACTTTTGCACAGATATAACCTAAATTTCCTAAAAGGCCTTGTCATGAATAAACATTCTCGAGAATAATTGTTCATGATAAGCCCCATTGACATTGGTTTAGCAGGAAAAAAACAAAAATTGTGTCAAAACTAAACGGTGTTCCAATAACAGTTAAATTGATTGTTTCATGCGCGGTGTGGCACCGCACAGTGTATGGTTTGGCTATAATTTGTGAATAAATCGCACAACTTTTGAAAGAAGTATACTCGTATCTTCTAATAAACGGCTTTGTAAAGCTTATTTATAAATTACTTACTTATAAATTGGCATAACTAAATTATGCGCCACGGCTAGACCTGTACTAGTACAAATTTAGATGGCATATTAACTGGAATATTTTGAAATGTAATTCGTGCCAAAAAAAAAAAAAAAAAAATTTTATAGCTTCAAAGGTGGCGAGATTCGATCCTGTTTTTATTTTATTTTTTTCATAATAAATTAAAAAAAGTTTGGCTAGTTTATTGTTTATCAAGAAACCATTTAGGCTTATCCGCGATAACATGTTGGTGACTAATTTTGAAGCTCTGGAAATTACCTACAAAAATATGGAAGACTGGTTTTTGTATCAGTTGTAACTATGTAGTTTAGAAAATAAGCCAATTCAAAAAATTTGATTTAATTGTGAAAATATGATCGAAAATATTTTTTGTACATAGCATTTATTTATACTTTCAGTTGAATAAAATATTTTAAATTGGCATGTCTCCTAAGCTACAAGTGGTACGAAAACAATTTTTGCATATTTTAGTAGGCAATTTTCTGAGCTACAAAATTAGTCACAAAACATTTTTCTCTAGGAGTAACAGTTTGAAAGATATTTTCAAAGTAATGATTTTCCCGACCTTTGACCTTGAAAAACTTTTTATGCGCCCACGATTTCGCATTGAACTTTGCTCACTTTATTTTTCATACATAAATAAAGACTATTCCGGTGAAAAAATTTACTTCGAACAATGGCTACTTTTGCGTGTTTCTCCCTTGTGCTGCTATAGGTTTTTTTGGGGGTTAGATTTTTTTTTTTCAAATTTCAAAGTTACCACTTGCTTGAGAATAAAAATATACAAAATTTAAAAATTGCATTATTATTGGGACACAGTTTATATGCCATTTCCATTTGACGTAGTGAACGGAAGGGTTAATTGTGAGCTATAGATTCAAAGATGGTCTTTTACCACGGTTCTCCTGAAGCTATAAATTAATCTTGCATGATTTTTCTTAAAAAAAGTTATGACCATTTGAAATGACTCAATGAATGGAGTGAAAAATCGTATGAGAATACGATTTTCAACTTTCATGTATCATTTAAAAGTGGTCATAACTTTTTATGGAAAAATTATACAAAACAATTTTACAGTTTATTTTGAAGTCGGAATAGTACTAGGTATGCGTTGCATTAAGTACAAAAGAGAAAAACAGTTTGGTGTGTCCACTATATAACTGGAAAAATTGTGTTTTGAACTTTTAAGTTAGGATATCTCGAAAACCATGCGTGATAAAGTTATTCCGAGAATATGTACATCGAAAATTTGGTTTGTTGGTTTGTGGTTTTTTTCTTCTCTTTCGCTCAAAGTCAGATCCAATAGAGCAATTCTGTGAGCGGATTCGGTTTTTGAATCGAAGAATATATCAAAAAGGAATATATTTTGTTTTTGTTTCGTAATTTTTTTTGTCTGTAACGTTGAAAAAAAGTATCAAAAATAAATTCAATATCTCCTGAAGGAGAAGAGCATCTAGGATTTTCCAGATATTTTTCTATTTTTCAAACAAGTTTTATACATTATACATTTATATATGTCAATAAGGGTGTGGTCCCATAGACGATTTCAGTTAAAGATAAAAAATGATTTTTTACTAATTAGTTTTTCATTCAATATTTAATATCGACATCTCAATGGAAGCTGTAAAAAAAGAAAATTCACTTGTATGCTAAGTTCAACTAAAATCTATACCAATACAACCACCTTATTTGCAGATATTTATGTCGCTATTCTACTTATTACTTATGTTGTACAAACTACCCCCAAAAAAGAGGCAAAATTAAGAATACTTGCGATTTGTATACGGTAACTAACGAAATTTTAACTTTATGAAAAAAGTGAAATAAAAACAAACTTGCCAGTCTGTCTGACTGGACCTTACGTACATGCATACATATATCCATTCCGTACTTTTACATTTGCTACCAACAACAGCAGTGATATACTAGACGTCTGTACAAAATAAATTATGAGACTAATTTTTGCGAACAGTACCCATGCCCATACCACCCATAAGAGCAAGCGCAGAATGTATAAAATCTTTGAATATTTGAATCCATTTTTACTGTTGGAAAAAAAATCCTTTGACTGTATTGAAGTCAAATTGTACATTAAAGTGGTGCAAAAAAAAAAAAAAAAAAAACGGACGTAAAAGTTGTCCCACAGTAATCTTTCTATCCACTGTGTGCCGACCTTAAAGGAAATTTTCTTGATGATTCTCGCAACAACTTCATCCACAGTATTTGATACACTTTTCCATCAGCCGGCGTAAAGGGAAACTTTCTCGATGATTCTCGCCACAGCTTCATCCATACAACAACGATTTTTACCTCGTCGGTTCTGTCAGTTGTTTTGTTTATTTCGCTCTTCGCTTTATATTTAGCATATTTAGCAAAAACTTGTACAACTTTGATTTGTGTCATTTAACTTTTAAGCATTTTTTTTCTAATAAAATATTGAACCCGTATGACCCAATTAAAAACATTAAAAAATTCAATCTATTCGATCCACCCTATTATACATACATAAGTAGAAAAAGGAAAATAAAAAATTCACTGATATGTCAAAGCAGGCGCAGATTTCCTGCCATACGATGTGCCCATTTTATACGGTTTGGCTTGACAAACTATTCAGTACTAAGCATCGGTGGAAATAAACTCGTGTACTCATGTTCATACGCTTTGAATGGTACTTCAGTTGCTGCGCTATTGATGATAATACTCGTTATAATGAAGATGATTATGTTTATGTCGGTGGTGTGTGGAGATTGCTAGCCATGCTACATATGTACGTTCTTTGACATGAAATACCAAATAAAAAAAAAACCTTGCACTACCACCACCATCATCAGACGAATGTAAATATTTCTATACTCGTTGTATATATGTATGTACGTTAACAATACATTACGAATAATTCCTTTTCTTAACTGCTTTTTTATGTTGGCTAAAGGTGAGAACCTTTTTAATTTCCTTTTATCTCACCACTGTATCATAGAGAGCTCATTGTTTTTTGTGAGAGACTTAAAAAAAGACGCTTCAGTATTGCTAAGGATTTTTGTTCCGCTTTTGTCAAGATAATTGACCAAATAATACATAGCTTTGTGACAGGTGTATTTTTGTAAATTTATTTTATCATGCATTAGATTAAATAGCGGTAGTTCGAACTTAACGCAATGGTATTTTGTGTCAGTCAAAAATGACTGACGCTTCGTTTTGCAACAATTTTTTCTTAAGTAGATGCAGTGGGAGTCAGATTTTTTTTGTGAAAGTTGAAAAAAGACAACATTGTGTTTAAATTTAAATTAATTAATTTCGAACTAAATGAGCCTACGGAAGTATAAAGGACTAATCGCTATTCTAGGCTTTTATTATTAATGACAATTGTTTCGCCATGTTCTCAGTTTCACTTCCACACGGAAATAGATTTGAGGCGGAACTCAAACGTTTTGTTGGCAAACTTCCAAGTACTTTTCAAGAGTTTCTTCTATTTTTTACAGCAATTTTAATTACTTAAAAATAAGAAATTAACAAATTCAACAGAACATACCAAAAAAAAATTCTCTCAATTTCCTTTAAAATACAAAAATATTCTAATTAGACATTTCGAATAAATTTTGTTCACTTACGTATATACGTCATCTGCTAAAACCAACAAGTTGTTAACTGTTAAGTAAAACTTCTTAAATAGTCGTTAAAACCGATTCAATACCCCTTCGAAATTATAACCTAATCTAAAACCTTTTCGTAATGAAAAGTACTTGAAATTTCATGGCTTACAATTACTGTGAAAAGTAAAACGTCTTAATTAGTCGTTAAAAACGCTTCAATATCACTTCGATATTATAACCTAATCTTATCAAAGTGAAAAGTACTTGAACAGAACAGCTCGGTATTTTTAAAAATAATTTTCTTTTTAAAAATCGCTTTACATCTGTGGTGAAAAAACAATTTTAAGTTTGATACCGCGCAGAATCCACTTACAACTTAGTTGCCCAACAATTAGTATCTATCTAAAACATATTTGATCGTCATCTTTTTCAGTTATTGTCTTAAAATTATCTCACAACATTTAAAATATGCTGCGTACTCGTCTATAACAAATACCTCTTTTTCTCTTATAATGGATAAAAGCATGCTTTCAAGGGTTGAACCCATGCTTACTAGAGTTAATTTTTTGCTTCCAATCTCTTTCCGCTCAGAGAACCAAAATGCTTTTTCTCGCTCTCTTCTCATGCTATTAACTCTCATTGACCCTGAAATCACTTTGCATAAACTCACCGGTTGTGTATTGCTCTTTCGCGCGACTTGTGAAATAATAAAGGTGTTCAATTCTTTTCTTTTATTTTTTATTAAGAATTTCCTTATAATACACAGTTTAATCTACCTGTATCTTGTGCATTTTTATTTGAGCGCAGACGAACAAATTATACATTTATATACCATACCCTACATACATACAAGTATCCATAACACGTTTACATGAGTTTTTTTTTTTAATAACTGACTAATAATGATTTTAGAGTTTGTTTTATTGATTCAATAAAGTAGGAAATTTCCATCGAATTAGTTTGTATCTACCACTGTATGAAAGATTGCCGCAGCTGTCAATTATGTTATGACATTTTGTCTACTTACAATGTAATCCTTTACAATGATGTTCGTGTGTTGCAGTAATTTCATATATATGAATTGTTTAATTATGTTTCATATTATATGTCATGGGTTCACTTAATATTTAGAAGAGATTTCCTTGCTTGTCTTTAAAACTTGCAAAAATTTAACACTAGGTATTCTGAAAATCGTAAAAGATATACTGTACAACAGAAATTCAGATAAATATCGATGTTGAAAATTTTATATATTTTGCTCTTACACATGGTAAATTTCGTCCTGCTTATTATAATTTATGAAAAGAGGGATGTGGAGAATGTGGAGAGTATAGTAGACGAATGTCAATATCAGAAAACACCAATTATTTTTATCTTATTTCACAGTGCAACAAATTGAGTTGAAACCAATCTGAATTTGATCTCGAAATTTTTTTTTCTGTTTAATTGTTGTTCATTCCGAATCTGGTAACTGTTTTTTCCTATCACGTCTGAGGTCCGAGTAATCCTTGATTTAAAGTGCAGAAAACGCTATTTTCCGACATATGGCGAACATCCAGAAAGTAGTATAGTTCACTTTTGTCTGCGGCATTCACTTTGTCCTTCCGTTTGCAACGCAAAGAAGAAGGCGTGGCTGGTATGGAAAAGTATATATATTCTTGGTCAGCGTTACCTCCTGAGTCGATATAGCCATGTCCGTCTGGCTGGCAGGCTGGTTGGCTGCGTGGAAATTCATTTTTTGAGAAAACTGAGCACTATAATTCAATGAAATTTGGTACTTTACCTGCGTCGTCAAAGTTATCTCGAGGGATTGAAAATGAGCGAAATCGGTCAACAGACCGCACGTCTACCGCCCATACAAAATATATATTCAAAATGCAAGTTTGGGAGAATTTTCACGAGAATGCAACCAAAATACATATAAATAATAGGAATTGTTGGCGCAAGCTCTGAGCAAAAACTAGGCGAATACGCAGACCAATATGAAAAAGATTGAAACTAAAGTTTTGCAAAGCCTCTGTAAAGCACGGAGGACGGATTGTAACGGTCTGAGTTTTTTTTTCTGGTCAAGGGAGTGGGCCAATTCATTAAACTAAAGGAACTATGGATTGTTTTATGCGCTTTGTCATACCAAATGATGTGTTGCTGCCCAATGCCGATCAAGAGATGCCACTTAAATGGAGGTTCCAACAGGACAACGATCCAAACACATTCCTCTTAAGTTTGTAAAGCCTGGTTTCAGAGCAATGAAAAATAAGTTTTTGGTTGGCCTGGCCAGTCCACAGATTTGAATCCCATTAAGAACCTCTGGGAGATCATTAACACGAAAATCTACAAGGAAAATTGCAAAACCAAGAAAAATCTCTTTAAAGCTTTAAAAGTAGCCTTGGGAAGGGATATCGCAGGACATCATTAATAATATAATGTCCTCTATGCTTTAAAGATATGCTAATGCTACCCTGTATAAAGGGTTTTCAACTAAATATTAATTTTAAAAGTTTTTATTAAATGTTAAGAAGGGGGTGCTTTAGTTTTGTCCGATGAAGTTTCTAAATTTTAATGTTTATTAAATATTAACTCTTAATTTATACAACTCTGAATTTTTTAAGTTTTTGTTTGTCAATAACTAACGTATAAATAAATAAAATAAACACACAAACTAACTCGAAAACGTCGTTTTCTCAAAAAAAATTTGAAATAAGAAAAAATTTCTTTAGGGGGTGCTTAGGTTTTGGACGACACTGTATGTAAGCTCTGAGCAAAAACTGGGTGAACTCGGAGAAGAGGGCGTGGTACCTTCCATATAGGCAACATTTTCGAAATACTGCAGTGTAGGGTATTTAATGTTTGGCAAGGCCAAAGGTAATGTAACACCCTTACTAGTTTTTTTTTTTTATTTTTTTTTTTTAAAAACACATCAAGTCATAAAAAAATACCTCGAAAAAAGATCCAGCGGCTGAAGTATATGAAATTACATCCATAGAGCTGGGAGATAAAATGTGACCGTCTGGGCCTATTTTTGAAATAATAATAAAAACAAATTGATTGCACCAATCGATGAGTAAAGGTTCAAAATATATTTTGGACATGATCAGAGGTGTCTCCGACCCTTCTAAGTGACCGTTTTGGACCAATTAAAAAAAAAATATTGCATCCATCGATGATGATAGATCGAAAATAAGTTTTGTCCGTGACCAGAGGAGTCCCCTTTAAGCAACCGGTTGGGCCCATTTTGAAAAAAAAAAATAAACCCATCAACATTTCACCTAATCGATGAGAAAAGGTCAAAACTATTTTTTGGATGTGACCAGAGGTGTCGCCGACCACCCCTCAGAGTTACCATTTTGTTAAAAAAAATTGATTACATCAATCCACGAGGAAAGGTCGAAAATATATTTTGGATATGAACAGAGGTGTCGCAGACTCCTCTAAGTGACCGTTTTGGACCCATTAGCGTTTTGGACCCACTAGCGTTTTGGACCCATTATCGTTTTGGACCCATTATTTCAAAAAGCTTGAAGCTTTTTTAACTTTTATCTAATAAATGATTTAAAAGTTTAAAGAACTTGTACAAACATTTTTTTCAAGGTTTGACGGCAACAGATACGCAAAAAGTGATGTACAAACCATTTTTTCCTCCAAACAAATTTTTTGCATGAGCTACAAAGAAATAAGTATATTTTCTTAACATAAACGACACAAATTTGGTTACATAGTGTAATATGCCTGCAATTGATGCCAAAATGTGCATACCCTATTAGGTCTTCTAAATAGCCGTCGCACTGTACCAAAAAAATTTTCAAAATATTGATGTGCAGATGGTAATGATTGTCGACGTGGTGGATTGATGATGACGATGATTATGATAACTTGAAGTTTCAATTTATACACACACTTGCATATAAATAATGCAGCCTTTAGCATTGCGCTGTGCTCCTGTTCCTCTAAAAATAATAAATAAATAAAGAAAAAAATTCATAAAAAAGAGAACAATTAATATAACTGGTCCTTCTTCTTCGTTTGTAACCGTATTCTATGCTGCCGTTCGTTCATCATTAAGAAAATAAGAAAAAACATATCCACCTAACTTGCACGTAAAACACAAAAGCAAAACGACCATCATCCCACGGTCTACAAAACAAGTCAGGCTCGTGTCTCTGATTATGCGGCCGCCACTATTATACGTAGAACAACGATGAGTACGACGAGACGATACGTTTAGTACGTACTCTGTGTGTGCTGTATATAAGTAGCCCTCTATGCGTGCCTACTAGCAGGCTGGCTGGTAAAAGATACACAGAACCATTTTTAAGAAAGAAAAAACGAGTAAAATTTGTTAAAAATGTTTTGAGTGTGTTAGTTTCATTTATGTCTGTATTTGTCCTGTGTGTTTGTGTGTGTGTGTGTAAGGGAGAGCGCAACGGCGCGATTCTATGTAATCCATTTTGTTTTTATTATTTTTATTATTATCCCTTTTTACTTACTTTTGTGTCTCTCACATTTCTTTTGCATTTTTTGGTTGCGCGTTGGTTCAATTCAATTCGATGGCTATACTCTACCTATAGCTGCTAGCTTTTAATACCCTACCTTTTTCGCCGGTAAAAAAGGATGATACATTTAGTTTTGTGTGTTGTTTGGTACTTAAAGATTTGATATTGTTCGTTGATAACACTATTCTTACCTAATTCGGGTGCGAGTAATGCTAATGCTGGATTGACTTACCATGTCGTATGAGTAATATTTCGTAAAAAGGAACAAATAAATTTTATCACTAGCCAACCAAGCAGAAGGGTTAGTCTCACTGAATTCTTCCTACCCAAACTGGTGAGAGTCTCAGGTTCGGTTCGGCAGTGATAATATACCTCATTGGTATATCGAATTTTGTTTTTAATAGGTATTTTTTTTTAATTTATGGCCGTGTTCACATTCCTTAGCATTTTATATTTGAAAGCAGTGATATCTAAACTCAATACTAGCGTATTTCGTCAATGTATAAAAAATCATTGTAAGCTTTTATATTTGCATAAGATGCGAGCAAGTGACGCAGATCTGCACAACTAATGACACAGTTAAACGCTTATCTGTGAGTGAATACGTATACGGAAAGCTTTTAAGCACAAAAGCTCAAATGCTCGCAGGCATAGGCGTCGGATTTCACTGCCTCAAAGAAATTTTTTTGTCTTTAACATTGGGAAAGATTTGAACCTGAAATTTTTAGCGCACAGCCATCATTGTTGTGAAATTGAATGAAAATCCATTTGTTTGTGACTGTTTTGACCACGTTACGTTGCACATTTGGATTTAACACTGCTTCGCATTTTGCGTTGCTAAATGAGTTTATACCACGTGCGTGGTACTTCACATTTCACGCCATACAAAGTTACCGAGGAGCGTAGTTAAATCTAAATTAGCAACGAACGTGGTAGAAACTCATATAACAACGCGAGTTATGCTATTTTGTGTAGTGTTGAGCTTTGGTTAACAACAAAATAATTTTCAGAAAACTGTCAGACCACAGACCAGGCTAAGAGAGGTAAACGATGATCTTTGCTTATTAATTTGTTTTGATTTCAGTCTGGTTAACCAAGGCAGTTAAAACAAGCCATGATTCTTATCCAAGTCATTCAAATCCTAATTTTCTTATGGATTTTATTGAACAAGTATCGCCGTTGGACAAATTTTGGCCATTCACCTAGACATAGATATACATTTTCCGAGTACCGTTTTGTATAAAAGGGAGCCATAGCATTGGGTATTGAGAGAATTCAATTATCGTACACATTTTTTGGATGCAGAAGGCATCGCCAAACCGAATTATATAAAAACCGTAGTAGCGTATTTCCTTTTGGTAGCGAGGCACCTCTTCTAAAAAAATTATTCCTTCTCGAAATTCAGTCTATCTCCATCTACATCAAAATTAGTGGTAAAGGTCCAAAAGTATCGAAAAACATCGTTAAAAAAAAGTCGGAAAGTATCGAAAAACATCTAAATTGTCGGTTAGATTCAAAAGTATTGCAAAATGTCTAAAATAGTAACAGTCGAGAAGTATCAAAAATATCTACATCTAGAACGTCGACAGAGTGCAACGACACAGGTCCTTACATGCAAGAGAACATCACAAAAAAAATGTATCTCACTCTATCTCATCCACTTACTTACCAACACAGCATTATACTATAGGTGCTGTTGTTGTTGTAATTGTATGGGAAATTTAGATTCTGTTTTTAAATGCCTTAACGGTAACTAATGAGGATAATTTTCTGTTTTGTGCATTCTACACCACAGTATCTTTCATATACAAAAATTAAATTGAAATTCGGCTAAATAGCTAGAAATTAGATTTTTCTTTTTGCTGTGATTCTCAACAAATCTAAACTAAATATAAAATATAGTATATAGTTCAACTAGGTGTCTGCAAATGTGTCTGATGAGGACGACCTATGCCTCGAAACTAGTAAAGCAAAGTAGCCTTCCAAAAATTTATTTTGTTTTTCTTTTATGCATTTTGCTTCTTTATGTAATTTTATTGGTGTTTTATATAAACACATTGAACAGTAACCTCAAACCAAAAATGTCACCTGATGCATGCTTGCTTGAAGCAAATAAAGATAAAGTGCCTTCATTTATAATATTCTTTTTCAAAGGAGAATGAATGAGTATTTGTCCTAGTTACTTTCCCGAATACATTTTCCCAAACTATTTGTTAAATAAATTACGAAAATGTCAAATATCAAATATGCAACACAAACTACATGCCAATTGAATAGTGTAGGGTGTTTTATATTCGAATTTGATCATTTTATAATTTTCATTGTTTTTCTTTTATAATTTTTTAGTTCGGTCTATATGATATCTTCCCCCTGCTTGAATTGAGCATGGATTTACTTACTGCTTATGATGTTTGGTTGACAAAATGTTACCGTCGTTGTCGTTGTCGTCGTCGATGTCGATTCCCTCTCTATTTCGAACACACATTCTTTGTTTTGAGCCGCTCGCTCGCTGTAGATTCAACCCGCTCCTTTTACGCTACCTTACTCTCTGCCTCGCGCTCATTATTAGTTTGAGCGCCGCGCTGTAAAGTTGTGAATGTGTAAAAAAAGAGCGGAACAAAAACGACGCCAACATTTTTTAATAAAAGTTTTTTTTTCGGTTTCAATTAATTTATTAATTTTGAATATCGAATTGTGCACCTGTTTAAATAGAGAAATCGAAATAAAATAAATAATACACAAAAATGTTGCAACATGAAAATAGTTGATCAAAGGCCTAAACAACCAAAAGCAAACCAAAAAAAAGTGTACAAGTTTAAAAAGATATAGGTAATCTCCAGCAGTCATGGAAGTTATTAAACCTATGGATTTTAGCAGTTTCACTGCCTTTTGTGAGCACCTCAATAAGGCACAAACTAACAACACCAACAGCAGCAGCAGTAATAATAATGGGCAGCACCTTTTTAAAGAGGTACATAGCGACAACAACGCAATGTGGATATACCTACCGTCTTTGTTTTAAATAATTTATAAATTTTGAATATTTACTTAGCCAACAAACAAAAACGACGTAAGCCATATTTCATGCGCGCAACCTCCCCTGTATTTTCTCTCTTTGTCGTTTTGTCCATCATCACCATCACCGTCACCATCGTCGTCGTCGTCGTTGTTTGCTTAGTATGTGAAAGTTTGAATTCATTCAATGATTTTTTTTTTTTTGCTCTTCGGCTTCTTCTCCTTCATATTTGAAATTAAGGGTGTAAAATGGTATTGCTTTTTCTATTCTTTTTGATTTTATATTCATCGCAGCAAAAAGTAGGAAAGAAAAAAATGCGTTTAATTTATTTGCATTGAAAAAGCGTTGCTCGTTGCTCTAAAAATCTGGGTGGTGGTGGTGCTAATGGTTGACAATGGTTGGTTGGTGTGCTTGTGGTGGTGGTGGGTAGGTGCAGTCAGGGTATTCACACTTGGGGTTTTACGTGACAAATGAGAGTAGATGGAGCGTCATATGAAATATAAGTAGTTGTGTTTCTTTTGGATTTATTTTGATTATAGATTTTACAATCAAAATTATTGGCAATTTTTGTTGGTGAAAAAATTATTGTATGGTACATCAATATAAAAAGCAATTAATTTACTGTCTGTAATTTCTTTAGATTTGGTTCCAATCCCTATCAAATGTTTTATTGGTTTTTCTGCATAAAATATATCTTATTTGTCTAATAAAAAAAGCTGTATTTAATTTTGTAAACTTTGTTTTCCGTAGTCCTTTAAATTGCGCCTTCATCCGACTTCTTCTTTTTGAATTATCGAATAAATACTTTTCATCGTACCTCATACTATTGGCTCTAAGCTGAAATAATTTTCAATTAATTTTGGTGACGCTAAATTTATGATATGAAATTTAAATTCATTTATGTCGTCTTTTCCTTTCGATTTACATTTTGTGTCTACTTGCTTTGCATTTTTTTCTGTTTGGAAAATTTTAAAAATTATATTTCCCTTCTTAGCCAGAATATTGCCAACTTTTTTCTGACATTTTGTGCACTGTTTTAAAGTAAAAGCCTTTTTATAGTATTAGAAAAATTTTTTAGAAAATATACTGGCGTACTGGTATAATAACTGGTTAGCGTTAACGTTATTATCACTTTCCAGTCACAAAAGGTTTTCCACTCCAATTCAAACCTTTTCAACTCCAATTTAAACCTTTTCCACTCCAATTTAAACCTTTTCCACTTCAATTTAAACCTTTTTCAACTCCAATTTAAACCTTTTCCACACAATATTGATCACAATATTGATCACAATATCAAATCAAATATATCTCAGTACCTACAGCAGCAATCGTTATGAAACTTGGTATATGGATGAATATTATGTCCACCACCAAACACTTTACAAAATGTGTGGAGTGTTGACCAAGCGATTTGGAAAAAGGTTAATTTGATTTGAAATAAGTTTATTTTGATTTGGAGAAAGATTATTTTGATTTGGTATATTGAAAAGGTTTATTTTGATTTGGGAAAAAATTTATTTGATTTGAAAAACAAAAATCAATATGATGTGGAAAAGGCAGCCTATTGCGTATGGCAACTTAAACTGGCAACTGTTACAGCGAAGTTGCTTAAATTCGCAACTATAAAGAAACAAGAATCAACTGACTGGTTCGGTTACCATTAGCAATGCGAATTTTCCGATGACAACAAAACTGCTCGATAAGTTGCGATATGCAATAAGGTCCTAAAAGGGGCGTATTTATAGAAATTTTTTAATTTTCTTTCAAAAAGACGTATGACTAATATTTCTTTCGCGATTTTGATTTTGAACAAAATAGCTGGTCGGACACCCCCGAAATAAAATCTATATACGTCCCTGTGTCCTTATGTTTTTATGTATTTGATTTAAAAAATGCGATTTCGCCAATATTTCCGAATAGGCGTTTGTTTCAAGAATCACATCGCATAGTTTGAGGCAGAGCTTGCAGACTACGTGAGTACGTTACGTCAAGGTACGAAATCACGTTCCTCCAAATTCATGTGAATTAGAAGTAACCACAGGTGCATGAATACCATATATCGGTCGAAAAGTACCCACAATTAAACAACTGCCACGCCCACTTTCACTAACACGTTAAATCTCGCATGTAAAACACAAGTCATCTTAAACTAACCATGAATTAAAGAGAAGTTTCTTAACTGGGCAGCGTCGCGTGAGAAATCATGTAGCAGTTCGTCTAACTATCCTGTTCATCATAAGTAACTGTTTTGTTCCTTGTGTGGAAACACTCGGAGTGAATGACTTTTATTTTCAGGGGTATTGGCCCAGTAGTTATTTTGAACTTTTTTGTGCAGTCAATTGTTCAAGTTAAATTTAATAAAAAAAACTCCATGGAGGGCAGCTGAATTGAGTTAGTCCAATAAGTTGTGCTAAAGGTCTTTTCCTGGCGCGAGTTCATTTCATTGCCTTCAATACCACCATTTTCTGATACGTAGGCTGCTCGATATATTTCTGGCCTAGGCATAAACGTACTCAGAACGTTTTGACGTACGACCATCATTTGTGTTGTTTGCAGTGACTTGAAAAAAATCAATTTGGCAAAAAAAGGAAATTAACTCGTGAACATTTTCGTGCGATAATTTTTCACAACTTTCGACGTGGATTATCACGACAAGAGTGCATCGATGAACTTAAATCTATGTATGGCAATTAAGCACCATCCTATAGCACTGTGAAAAACTGGTTTAATGAATTCAATCGTGGCCGACGCTCGTTAAAAGACGAATTCCGTGAAGGTCGTCCAAAAACGGCCGTTGTGCCAAAGAACATTTATGCCATGCGTGAACTAATAATGCAAGATCGTCATGTGACATACCGTGAGAGAGACGCATCCTTGGGCATTAGTTCCACTCCAATACATTCGATTTTGCATGAACACTTGGTTGTAAAAAACGTTTGTTCTCCTTGGAATCCCCATAATTTATCAATTGCTTAAATTTTCAATGGAAAGATTGATTTTCTTAACTCACTGTAAACAAAACAAATAGCACTTGTACATCAAAACTTTGTGAGTACGTTTATGCTAAAAAATGTCAAACTTTATTATGGCGTTGCCAGATTTTAGCTATTGACATTAGTGTTGCCTAGGAGAGAAATATATCGAGCAGCCCACGTACTCAAATATTTTAAAAGAGTTTTATGCAAATAGCGCCACTTTGCTATCGGATAGAATATAGAAGTTTGTGTCCTTCGGAACTGTTCTATAATTTTCACTGAGGCAAAACTAAATTGCGTGCACTTTTCCCTAAAATACTTACATGCAGATATTCGAATTTGCTGCCATTTGTGCGGTAAAGTGTTTGCATAACAAGACAAAACAAAAAAGTGTATTCGTTATCAGAAATAAAGTAATAATTGGAAATATCGACACATTCGAAATTGACTTTTGTGCACCAATATTTTTCAAAATAATAAACTAAGGGACTAAAAATATATTATTTATATTCCCAGTAATTTTAAAGTGCTAACTAAATCTTATTTGTCATATAATTTCCATAAACTAGTTGTGAACTATATAAACAAAAATTATGAAATAACTAGTTGGCCCGGTAGCGACTTTGTTCGCCCGTTCCCGGTGCCCTTTACATATGTTCTAAGTCCCATTAATCTTTTCAGAGCCCTACTTGAGCAAAAAGAAAAGAAAAGAAACAACAACAGTTTTTAAAGTAAAATTTTTCTAAGTTTTAATTTCACAGGCCTGCAAATTCGACACTTTTTTTTCCTCTCTTAAATTTTGAAGCCAATTATGGTGGTTTGGGACCTCCTGATCACGAAACTGAACTTGATTTCATTCCATCACGTCAGAATTTTGAGATATTCCAGTTTTCATAACCTCAAAAAAAATGGAAAATCGTGTGTTTTTCACTGTTTTTTTAAATTTTCTCAAAATTTGGACGTGATAGAGCAATTTTGTAAACGGATTTGGGCTCAACATCAAAAAATACATTAAAACGCATTCTCGTAATTTTAAGAGGGGTACCCTTGTTCGTCTGTGCAGCATTTGAAAACTTATTAATTCAATCGTTTGTGCTTACGAACTCTTCAATATCACGCCTAAAATACTCACCATATTTAAGCCATTCTTGCACAATATATTTTGTTGGTGCTTCCCGTACGATCTTGATAGTTGCTATCCATAATATTCATACTGATATCAAGTTTCATAATGCAGGTAAAGTGAGTAGAAATGAGTTTTATTTTTTTTTTGGTTTTGGTATGTTTTCTTTATGTACCGAGCGCACCGTACTTTCATTCAATTACCCCTATTATCAAGGAAAATCTGTCGGAATATCAGGCGGATATATAGTGTTAATATGGTTTCAATATACCAACTGGTGCGGGCGTAGGAGCAACTCAAATAAAATTTTGAATTATATAGAGATTTTTTTTGTATGAGGGGTACAACACCCCCTTGTCCAATCAATCCCATATTTCTTATAAATGTGTTGGACCACCAAAAAAACATCTGGTGCAAATATGGTTTTGATACGTCCAGTAGTATAGGCGTGGTAGTCTTGTATATACAAAAAAGGCACTTAAGTAAAACTCAGATTACTGACAATTGTGACGTGCTGGAATTTTTTCACTATTTTTCTCGTAATCAACACACTTAAATCTATAGAAATCGCTTTTTAAAACTTAGAGAGGAAAACCCATGCAGGACTGTGTTTTCCTTTGCTTTAATTTATAAAATATTTTGTGAGTAAAAATGGAATAAGTCATACAAAAGTATAACAAATTTTTAAATTTATTATAAATGAAAGTGGAATAAGTCCATTCAGACCAAAAGAACTCAACTATTTTCTATTACACTTGTAAAGATTTTTACAGCATAACAAAATTTGATTAATTTACAGTGGTAAACACTTAACACCGGTTTAATAACGCTTGCCAATATTTTTAAATTGAGTCGTACGCAAACCCTTTAATATCTCAGTTTATGAAAAGGTGGACTTATTCCACTTTCAAAAAAAAACCATTCATATTATGAAATAATTTTTTTTTATATATGAAATGACTGCGAAACCGGCCTTCGGTGGTTATCTTTCAGACACCTTTCCAATAACTTGTATTCTGCATCGAATGAAGGTTTTTTTGAGTCCCATGCAAGTTAGCTAGGTTTTCTCCGGAATGAGCATAGCTCAGTTGCTTACTAGAGTTTATCGATGCTGCTTTTAGCGATGCTTACAGGCTTTCTACTCCAAGTTAAACCTTTTCCATATCATTTTGATCCTTTTTACTAATCAAAATAAACTTTTTCCAATAAAATTTATCTATTTGGAAATCAAATTAAACTTTGCAAAAAAATACACTTAAAATGATATATCTCTATACCTACTATCGTTATGAAACTTGGTATATGGATGAATATTGTATCTAAAAACACCTTTCAAAATGTAGAGGGAGTTGGCCAAGCGATTTGGGAAAAGGCTAATTTGATTTGGAATAAGTTAATTTTGATTACGAGAATGTTTAATTTGGTTTAAAAATTATCTATATGATGTGGAAAAGGTTTCACTCGGAATGGAAAACATGTATTGCGATCAATTAGTTACAAGCGAGAAAAGAAAAAATGTTTGGATTTTAAGGTTACTTTGATGGATATAATATGGTAATAATTAGACTAAGGACTATATATAACTAAGTATAAACAGTTAGCTTATTATTATTAGTGCATGTTATATTCGTTTGTAATTCTTTTCCTTTAATGTAAATATATCTTCCACTTGGTGCTATGTCTAAATCATACATCTTCGACTTAAATACTTAAGCCTCATAAAAACAACATTGCAATCCTTAAAATTCTTTTATACTTGAAAGTTTTTCTAATTTGTAACAAACATTTCTTTTTTTTTTATAGAAAATGGAACGTCAAGGGAAAATGGAACTCGCTGCAAAAGAACGTGAAAGTCAACGTCTACAAAGCATTCCGAAAAAATGGAATCGTCGTGAAGAATTCGAATTTTTACGTGTACTCACCGGTTATGGCGTTGATTTTCTATCATCCACAGCGATGAGTGGTAGTCACAATAATAATAGTAGTAACTCATTAACGCCCGATTGGATCAAATTCAAACAAATGGCACATTTAGAACGTAAAAGCGATGAAACACTCAGTGATTACTATAAGGTTTTTATAGCTATGTGTAAACGACAGGCTGGCGTAAAACTTGTTGAAAGTGAACGTGGCCTGGAAGGTATAATTGAAGATATTAGTGAAGATCATGCCAAATTGATATTGGATCGCTTAGAATTGCTATCAAAGTTACGGGAAACTGTGCGACATCCTTTGTTAGAGGAACGTTTGAAAAATTGTTTAACTAGCGCCGATACACCTGATTGGTGGGAGCCTGGACGTCATGATAAAGAATTGATTACTGCTGTACTCAAACATGGCTTATATCGCTCAGAAACATTTATTTTCAATGATCCAAATTTTAGTTTTTCCGAATCGGAGAAACGTTTTATACGTGAACTTGAAATACAAATACAGCGCTCAATTAAATTAGAAGCAATGAATTTAGATAAGGCAGCAGCAGCAGCAACGGCTGCAACGGCTGCAGCAGCTGCTGCAAGTGCAGCCGCCATTAGTACTGGTTTCAAAAATGAAATAATAGACTTGGACGATGAGTTGCTTACCAAGGATAGTTTAATAAAGAAAGAACACTTTACTCTTGTAAAATCAGAAGTAAAAGCTGAAGATATTGCCGAGCCACTAGTGGCAAAAGTTGAAGCTTTGAAGAATGGTGCTGAAGCTGCGGCTGAATTAGAGAAAACCAAAAGCGTAACTGATAAAAAAGCAACAGATGAAACGGAAGATCTTGAAACAGTTACAGAAAAGACTGCTTTAGAAGATGATAGCTCAACGGTTGACAAAGTTAAATCCGATGAGGATATAGAAGAACAAAAAGCGGAAAATAAAAATGTTGATGAAAGCGAAGAAGCTGATAATGACATTGATGAAACTCCAAAGGAAACAATGGAAATCGATGAAGATGAGAAAGTCGAAAATCTATCTGAGCAAACTGCTGAAACAAAGGAAAAAACTTCAACGGAAACTTCATCGAAAAAGACAAAGTCCAAAAGAAAGAAAAATATTGCTGCAGAGGAAGTTGGTGCTGAAAAAGACGAAAAAGATGAAAGAACCGATGAACCTATTGCTTTGGAAGTTAAGAAAGTTGCTGTAGATGCAGATGAACTGGAAAAATCCGAAAAATCATCAGATGAGATTGAAAAAGATGAATCCGAAAAAGTCAAACCTCGAGATGAACTTGAAGATGCAGTAGTTGCTGAAATTGATAATAAATCCAAATCCAAATCAGATAAGAAACAGGAAAGCGCAGATGATGCTGAAATACTTGATTTAGCAGCAGCTACTTCTGGCACCACGGATCCCGATGACGATGAAGTAATGAAAGAAAAAGAAAAGGCTGTCGAAGAAGAGTGCAACAAACAAGCTGCTGAGCTAAAGGCGCGCTTCCCTGATTTAGAAGTCATACAACCACAAGTTAAACAAAAACAAGAGCGTCCTAAACTGGAAATGTGTATGATACGTTGGTTTAAAGATTTCGCACTGGAACGTCGCGTAGCGCACATTGTTACATGTGTTGAAACGAATGTTTGGCCAGTTGATCGTCATTACTCAGCATTTGCAGGTTGTCAAGGAGGTCAAGATTTAAATATTGCTCTTCATGAGGCAATACCTCATTTAAATGCGATTGAACGTCGTTCGACAACTCCAGATGTCATAACAATAACAACTGATCAGGGTTTGACAAAACATTTGCAATCTTCGCAAATGCAGCAAGTAGCCGGTGCTGCAGCAGCTGCTACAGCTGCAGCCGCGGCATCTCCCAGCACCAGCAAGAACAGTAGTAGCATAGCCAGTGCCCTGGATAGTAATAGCATTAATGCTGCAATATCTGCTGCAGTAGCTGCAGCAACTGCAGCTGCTGGTGGCAGCAATACATCCAACTCGTCGTTGTCATCACTTCTGCCCGGAATGCCAACTATGCAAACCTCGCCTGCTGTTGGTGGTAGCGGTGGCGGTGGTGGCTCAACAAGTAATTCTACGACAACGATGTCAACATCAAATTCATCGACAAATTCGGGAAAGAAACGGAAACGTCACATTGCTATCGATGTGGAGACGGAACGTGCAAAGTTACATGCTTTGTTGAATAGTTCACAAGGATGTAAGTACAATTTTTTTAACTTATTTTTAAGTGTGGATGTTACCACATGCACAAATTTATCTGTGGGTTCCGTGATATACTTTGGTGAATATATTTTGTTTTATTTAAGGCGTTTCTGCACCTTTTGCTTTATTCTATATCTGAACTTTAAGATTTTTTAAACATGCTCTGATGCCTTCCAAAAACAGACCTATTGGAAAGCTTGACACTTGCTTTACTACAGATGCTGAAAACTATTGTCGTTTCATATTAGAAGCGATCGTATAAGGCCTGCTTTGCTGCCTTCTTTGTTGAAGCATTCGTATCAGATCTTGGTGCCCAATGATATCATGTGTAAAAAAAGAAGAAAGGGAAGGCAGCATGCCGGCTTCTGTCCTTTCATTTAAGAAGCGATCGTAGAAGGCTGCATTGCTTCATTTTTCAAATATTACAATTCTCAATATTTTAAATGAAAGTACTACTTAAATATCTCTTACTTGGTACATCATTTTGGGTTTCTATCGTAGAGTATATATCCAATATAGGACACTTCGATATTAACGAGTATCGAAATATTCTGTTGTTCTTTTATATTAAAAATTATGATAGAAGGCCTACATCACTGCCTTCTTTGTGGAAGCTTTCATGTTAGGCCGTGGCGCTCAATAATATCTTGTGTAAAAAAGAAAGGAAGAGAAGGCGGGATGCTTGTTTCTGTCCTTTCTTATTAGAAGCGAACTTAGAATTCCTGCTTTGTTGCTTTCTTTGTAGAAGCGTGAGTGCCAGGCCTTGGTGTCTAATGACATCATTTGTAAACAAGAAAGGAAGAAAGAAGAAAAGGCAGCAGCTCTACTAGGAATCAAAGAAGTCTTAATAACAAGGCTTTTTATTATTTCCATTGGCGTTATTTCATACCGCCGAATTTTCGTAATTCCATTTTTTATTCAAATATTTTATGACCATTTATTCATTTCAGTAGGTCAAAAAGACTGGGAAACTGAAATAGCAAATATGGAATCAATTGCTGCTGCTAGTGCTGCTGCTTCCTCACGTCGTGGCTCTTCTGCTGCCGCTGCATCAGCAGCAGCTGCTTCAGCTGCAGCACTTGGTGCAGCATTGCAACCACCACCTGCGCATCAACATGCTGCATTAAGCAGACAAAGTTCTGGAGGATTTAATAAACCAGCGGTGCCACCTTTGAAAACACCATCATCTATGGGTGGACCAATGGATTTATCTTCAAGGTAGTATAATTTGCTTAAAATTTGACTAAAATTTTCATATATGTTTAAAACAGTGTTTTGTCTTCAATTTTCTCTAGTTTACCAAAAATGAATATGGCTGATATGCTAAAATCTGCATCTGGCGCAATCGATTTGAGTGAAGTACAAGACTTTTCAATGTCTTCTAAGAAATCTAGTAGCAGCCCATCCGCTTCAAGTCTACATGCTGCAATAAGTTCTGCTTTTCCCTCAATGGGTGGCGGCGGCGGCAAGAGTAAACTTGATGATACCCTTAGCAAGCTAATGAAGAAGAATAATTGCGTAAGTATTACTTAAAAACCACGCTCTTGTTGTGTGCTTTCCTCAATTTTATTTTCTTCTTCTTTCATATGTAGACAATTGAGGAGCCTGTTATTGGCAAAGAGAAGAAACGAAAGAAGCTGGATGAGATTGTTTTGGGTTTATCTGCTGCCAAAGAACAAAAAACATTCCCCGATCCATCGTTGTCGTTTGCATCATCTAAGAAGACACCAATCCCACCAAGTGTTTCAGTTACACCCGCAAATGCACAGTCGTCCATGTCATCCAATCAGAATCAACAAAATCAAAAACCATTTACAATCACTGTTACTACAGTGCCCGGCAGTGAGTTTGAGTCTCTTAAAAATTCTATTTTTACAAAAGAACTGTCGGAATTTGTAACAAGCAACATGGTCTAATGTATTTTTTTTTTTTTTTTCTTTTCTCTTTTCTTAAAGAAAATAAAAGTGGCCAATC
Source organism: Calliopum simillimum (assembly GCA_951812925.1). NCBI lineage: Eukaryota > Metazoa > Arthropoda > Insecta > Diptera > Lauxaniidae > Calliopum > Calliopum simillimum. Next base: position 38,358,591 of record OX638369.1, read on the forward strand.
ATCTTCAACGTCGTCGTCCTCAACATCGGGCATATCAGCGCTACAAAATATGGCAATGGGCGGTGGATTATCCTCAAAGGACAGTCTTAATGCATTATTAGCACAGACAATGTCTACAGATCCGCAAACGTTCCTTAAACAACAACAAAAGATGATGCAATGTTTGCCACCGGCACAACGTAAAGCATACGAGAGTATGCTTGCCGAGATGGAACAGGCTATGAAAATGAGGTAATTCTTCGTTGAACTCTGTATAGTTTGATTTAATTAATAATTTTTATTAACTTTTTTTAGTGCAAAATACAATTCGCATGATGTTAAAGTCAATAAGTGGCTTTCTGATATGAATACTCCACTCAGTGATCAATTGAGCTTGGACTATGCCAGTGCTGCTGCTGCTGCTGCTGCTAGCAGCAGTACCAGTGGTGGTGGTGGTAGTGGACGTCGTTCTAATCGTCAGCAAACAAATAGTGGCAGTTCACAGCAGGCATCATCTGCTCAGATGCAAAAATCTTCATCACAAGCACAGCAACATTCACAGCACCACCAACAGCAGCAGCAACAACAACAACAACAGCAGCAGCAGCAGCAGCAGCAACAACAGCAGCAGCAGCAGCAGCAGCAACAACAGCAATCAATGTCAGGACCTCAAGGTCTAACTGGAGAGGAGCCTGTACCAGTGATAAACAAACAAACGGGCAAGCGATTGACTGGAAACAAAGCACCACAATTAAAGCGTCTAATGCAATGGTAAGCACTTGGTCACTTTGTTTGGTTAATTTTCATTGTTTCATTGGCGGAAGGAAATAAGAAAGAAAAGAAAAAATAACGCCCACAAAAAAAAAAAAAAAAAAAAAAAACGAAAATAATTTGGACGTTAGTTATTTCGTTTTCAAAATTTTGAGTCTTATATTATTTTATGTGGACCTTATTTAACGCCCCACGGGGGTTCAAAACATTTTTTAACCCTCAAGTTGCATCACTCGGAAAGTTTTTATATTTTCTTGTTCAGGGTACTTTCCTTATCATATAAAATAAAAATTAAGGAAATCCGTCGGGCGCTTTTTTTTAAATCGAATTTTCCGTTTTTGGCAAAGATGAGTTAAGTCAAAAGTAACATGCGAAAACTAAAATCAATAAAAAGGTACACGAAGTCATTTCTAACTAACTTTTGGATGTTGAATTCAAATCCGTTAACAAAATCGATCTATCGCTACAGAATTTTGAGATATCCTAACCCAAAAACTACCAAAATATAAGATTTTTCGTGATTTTTTCCTACTTTTGAGGTTATGTCACACGACAGTGTAATACTTTGTCATAAAACCTGTTATGTAACTCAAAAGCACATATCTTTGCGCACAAAACTCTTTTTAAATTATTTCAATATCTTTTTTTTTCTTGGAGTTATCCTAACCTAAAAATTTAAAAAGAAACAAAAACAAGATTTACAACTACTTTGGAGGCTACATAGAGAACGCACGAAATTTTTCTGCTCTTTTATACTAACTGAATTACTTACTACAATTTTTCGTCTTCAAAATCTGTTATCGAGTGGTCACCTATGGATTTTCCCTTCTTCGTCACAACAATTTTAAGCAAACTAACTTTTTAGCTTCAGTGTATTACTTGTTTTGGCATAACGTTATTGTGTTTCTTGATGTCATATTGAAGAGCTCATAACTTTGTATAGAAAAATCGTAGATGACTATGTGATGGCTCATTTTGAAGACAATAAATGATTATAAGTGAGTTTGTATAAAAGACCAAAAAAATTTCGTGCGTTCTCTATGTAGCCTCCAAAGTAGGTAAAAATCTTGTTTTTGTTTCATTTTAAATTTTTAGGTTAGGATAACTCCAAGAAAAAAAAGATATTGATATAATTTAAAAAGAGTTTTGTACGCAAAGATATGTGCTTTTGACTAATATAACAGGTTTTATAACAAAATATTACAATGTCGTGTTACATAACCTCAAAAGTAGGAAAAAATCTCGAAAAATCTTATATTTTGGTAGTTTTTGGGTAAGGATACCTCAAAATTCTGTAGCGATAGATCGATTTTGTTAACGGATTTGAATTCAGCATACAAAACTTAGTTAGAAATGACTATTCGTGTTCCTTATTATTGATTTTAGTTTTCGCATATTATTTTTGACTTAACTTTGCCAAAAACGGAAAATTCTATTTAAAAAAAAAGCGCCCGACGGATTTTCTTAATTTTTTTTTTATATGATAAGGAAAGTACCCTGAACAAGAAAATATAAAAACTTTCCGAGTGATGCAACTTGAGGGTTAAAAAATGTTTTGAACCCCGTGGCCCAATGAAATAACGCACGAAAACAAAAATTAAATAATGTCCAAATTATTTTCATATAAATTTAGGCGATAAGCATTTTGGAATTAACGCCCAAAAAAAACGACATTACACCCAAAAAATAAAATAACGTAATAACGCCCAAAATAGAAACGAAATAACGCCCAAAAATATACAACAACGCCCAAAAGCAATCACGAAAAACCCTAAATTATTTTCATATATATTTGGGCTATAATCATTTTGCAAATAAAGCCCAAAACTTATTTGTGTGAAAATAATTTGAGCGTTATTTCGTTTCATTTCATTTTCATTACGCCTCAAAACCGAAAAAACGCTCAAATTATTTTCATATAAATTAGGGCAATAATCACTTTGGAAATAACGTCCAAAAAGTTGGGCTTTGTTTCGTTTTTTTTTTTAAAATAAAATGACGTAATTACGCCCAAAACAAAAACGAAATAACGCCGTGGACGTTATTTCGTTTTTTGTTTTTGGGTGTCATTTCCTACCGCCGTTTCATTTAAAAACAATTAGTTCATAATAATAATTTTTCTTCTCCTTTTTAGGCTTACTGAGAATCCTGCATATGAAGTGGATCCCAAGTGGTTGGAACAAATGCAAAATCCCATGTCTGCGCCGTCGCCTAAGCCTAGCCCAATGGACTCATACTCAACACAATCGAGTAAATCACATGGTGGTCGACCATCGTCCACATCTAGCAACGCTTCCACAGGCAGTCATACACAACAACAGCAACAGCAGTCTTCAACATCTTCATCCCAATCAAATGCATCATCATCCAAAAAATCTTCACGCCAAAGTGCTATAGATCAAGCGAATGCAGCCATGCAGTTTGGTTCTTTGGCTGGACTTAATCCAAGCCTTTTGGCAAGTCTTCCCGGCTTAGGTGGATTTGATCCTAAGAATCCATTGGGTGCATTTGATCCGAAGAATCCACTGCTATCTATGCCATTTGCTAGTATGCCTGGCATGGGCAATATACCAGGACTTGGTAATTTAAATAATATGAATCTATTTGCTAGCTTAGCCGGAATGGGAGGCCTTGGTAATTTGGCTAGTATGGATACTCAAAGTCTGGCTGCGCTAATGGCAGCTGCAGGTCCAGCACTAAGTAGCTTAGGTGGTGTAACAGGCTCCGCTGGTGGCGGTGGTAATTCAAGCTCAAGTAAACAAATGTCACAAGCAGGTAGCTCGTCGTCAAAGAAGAGCAAGCAACAACAACAGCAACAACAACAACAGCAGCAACAACAACAGCAGCAGGAGCAGGCGCAGCAAAATGCTAATAATGCTGCCGCCGCCGCAGCTGCCGTTGCAGCACTTGGTGGTAATACCGGTGGATCTGGAAGTTCATCAAACAAAAATTTAAGCGCTGCATCTTCACAATTGGCTGCTGCTGGTTTTCCGTTCCTATTTCCGAATCCATCACTACTCTATCCTCCCATGGGTTTGGGTAGCTTAAATCCCTACTCTTTGGGATCGTCCGGCCTGGGTGCTGCATACGATCAATTGGCGCAGCAATATAATCTGCTTAATGGTGGCGCTGGAACTTCCACCTCTTCAGCTGGCAACACATCGACATCACAATCGAAATCGCATCAATCGCAATCAAAATCCAGCAATTCGCGTTCATCGTCCTCCTCCTCATCAGCAGCTGCTGCTGCGAATCTTATGAATGCGGTTGCAAACATGAGTGGCACGGGTTCGCAGAATACGAACACAGGCTCATCAAACTCATCCGGCGGTGGAAATTCCTCACGTGGTGGTCGTCAATCAGCAGCCAGCCGTGCTGCTGCTGCGCAAGCCTCTGCAGCCGAAATGGCGCTATCGAATTTACTTATGCCTGGTGCAGCTGATCCGCATCTGCTGGAGTCCATTAGTCGTATGGCTGGCATGGATTTGGCACAAGCAACACGCTTAATGAGTTCTCTAGGTATGCCACCTGTTTCATCAGGTGGGTCAACCTCAACCACAACGAGTGAAAAGCAACGTGCTTCCTCCTCTGCGGCTGCTGCTGCTCAAGCTGCGCATGCAGCACAAGAGAAACAGGCTGCCAAGGAGCAACAGAAATGGATGGAAAGCTTAGCACGCGGTGCATTGCCATCTGATTTAGCAACATTGCAAGCGTTTTCACAGGGAAAATTACCAGCTTCATTAAGTGGCTTGGGTGGACTCGGTGGCGGCAGCAGTCAGCAAAATACATCCTCATCATCTTCAAGCAAGAGTGCTGCCAAGGCTGTTGCTGCTGCAGCCGCTGCAGCAGCTGCGCAACTACCCCAAATACCAGGCATGTCTGGTGACTTAAGTCAGGCTTTCCTAGCCGAGATGGCTGCACAAGCAATGGCAGCTGCTGGTGGTTCTTTGCCGTTAACCGGTCCTGGATCGCTAGCCAGTTTGACTGGTAGCCTAGCCGGGCTAACAATGCCACAGATGCCCCCAACTAGCAGTAGCTCATCGTCTGCTATCAACTCAGCTGTGAATACCAGCAGTTCTTCCTCTTCCAGTTCTAAACGTCAACGTGAGCAGGATGCCATGAAGGACGCTTTTGAACAATTAAGCAAACAACAAATTGACTATTATACCAAGACTTTAGGTCTCGGCTCAGGCATATCACTGATACCTACATCGTCCAGTGGTTCGACGAGCAGCAGCCTAGCTGGCTTAGATGACCATCATAAAAGTAGCAAACGTACGCGCAACGATAACTCACATTCGCAGCATGGCAGTGGTGGTGGAGGTGGCGGCTTATCATCTAGCTTAAAGGATGAACTAACTGCCGCAGCATTGAACAGTTCTTTACCACTAAACCTCGGTGGCGGTATGACCAGCATTGAGAAGAGTTTACGTAGTGGTAGCATGGCTTCATCATCATCGCATTCGGTTAGTGCACCACCCGAGGCTGACAAGGTAACATTAACGCCGCTCAATTCTTCGGGTATTGCAGCGAATTTGCCATCACAGACAACAATTACAATTGCACCACCGATCAGCTCTGGTGCAAGCACCAGTAGCGAGCGTTCCGAACGTAGTGAATCACGTATTTCGCTAACAATCACGAATGCAGCGGATGCAGCGAAATTACCGCCACCTTATGAAGAAGCCGATGAGCTCATTATACAGCCAATACTCAAAAAACCAGCTGCGTCGGTATCAACGGCGCCGGCGCAGGGAACGACAAATGTTCCCAGTAGCAGTCATAGCAGTGGAAGCACAGAGGATTTGGATAACAGTGCAAGCGGTGCAGCTGGTGGTGGTGGTGGCTCAAATGCATCACACACCGGTAGTGGTGGTGCAGCCGCAACATCAGGCACATCTACAACGACGTCGTCATCAACATCTGAAGAAAATCGACGTTCTTCAAGCAGACTTAAGCGACCACGGTCTTCTGGTGCGGGCGGTGGCAGCGGAGATAATGAGCAGCCACCAGAGAAGCGTAGAGAATTACGTTCGACTAGACATACACGTCAATCGGATTCGACGTTTAATCTCTCTGCAAGTAGTGAAAATGATGAAAAGAACGAATGATGAGGTATGGCGCGATGACTTTGAAGCGTATGACGAGGAAAATAATTAGAAAAGAAAAAATAACAATTGGCGTGTAAGAAAAGAGAATGTACCAGTTGATCTTATGGTTAAGGATATTCTATAGTTATAAAAGATAGTGGAGTGTTAAAAAAAAAGTGAGCATAATTTTATGGTACGAAAGTTCGTCTTTTCCATGGAGGAATGCTGCTGCTGCGATTGACCTAAGGACGAAGCTATTGTAAACTTATTGCTGCTGCCTTGTAAACATATAAAGAATTGTTTGCTGCTGCTCTTTTTTGATACAAGGTTTTAATAAGTTGACATTAGTTGTTGTTTTTAAAAAAAAAGCACAAGTGTTGAGAAATTGGTTGCTGCTGTTACTTGGCACTTGTCTTTTTCAACCCTGACTGAACTGCTGGAATAATATAAAATTATGCTTACGACAAATGCTCACTCTATCTTACTTTATATCTCTCTGAAATTCTCTTTAAGAACGACGAAAGCTTAGCGTTTAAGTCTAAAGTTTTTAATAAAACTTGGCTTCTGTGTGGTAGTTAAGTTGAAAACAGTATAAAATAAATTAAAATAATTTTTTCTTTTAAGTAAAAAGAGTAAATATGTAAAACAAACGCTTATAATTATACTATTTGAAAGGAAAGAATACACAACTGCAGTGAAATAAGTAAAATATTTTTATCTTCAAAATACATACTTTAAAACAGCTGCAAATGATTTTTCAAAATTATTTTATGCTTATAAATACATAATAAAACTACTTTAAATAATACTGAACTTTTAAAATGTAATAGCGTTAAAGCTGCAGCAGCTATGAAAGCTTGCAACTATGCAGCATATACAATATATTTTCTTAATCATGTGTATTTTACAAATTATATGACGATTATACATATATGTATTTTTAATTATATTTACTTATCCCTCGTAGTTAAGCGACAAAACAGTTTAAAGTAAGCGAAATAAGTGTTGACGTTTTTTTTTGTTTTCCTTCTTAAAGTGATCATTATTGAAACCTACATGCATGTGTAGAGTAGAGTAGACATTAATTAGGGCAATTCACGGATTCTACATCTTTTCGTGGAATTTTCATGTATTTCGAGCAAAAATGTGATCCCTGATGTATTTGTTAGTAAAAATTACATCTTTAAAAAGCGGAGTAAAATCTTTAGGGTACATCCGTCTAAAATTTCAGAAAAAAATTAATTTAGTTCAGATGTTCGAAGAATCGTTGCTCAATAATAGCAAAATTCAAGTTGTCTGTCTGCCTGGTTGTGGAAAAAAATTGTTTTTTTTTTTGTAATAACTAGCATTTCCCGGTGTGCGTTGTTTCACCTTGTCTTGTACAGGGAGCGTGGCATCACCAATTTTTCCAAATCTCATCCATGTGCGATAAGTAGTTTCAGAGATATGACGAATTTTTTTTTTTTGGAGTTGTACCCTCAATTTTTCTAGTGATCAGTATTTGTCCCGGTACCGTTTACATAAGTATTAAATTTAGTCCATGTACGTTAGACAGTTGTAGAGATATGATGAATTAATTTTTGAGGTGGCGTTGCCAACTTTTCTAGACTATGACCTGTTTTTTTGCGATGCTAACGCACTGTAAAAGTTTTATTAAAATCGGTGGGTTAATTTACAAACAAAACCTCATTTTTATATAATAGATTGAAGACTGAGTTTTCATTGATCAAATTTACTTAACCCTCTTGTTATGCTTTTTGTATAACTACATTTTGGCATTTTAAAAAGTAAAACTATAATTCCTTCAGTATAGAACTTCTGTGTGAACTGCAATATTGCATATAAAACGTAAAGACATCAAACATGCTGCTCATTTTTGAATGCTCCCACTCTCGCTTTAACTCTATGTATTATGCTACATGCAGGTCTAACTAATGAAAGCTTATAAATAAACGCATGCATAATTCGTCTTTGAAGCAGATAATTTCAACGTCAACACAACTCCTCCTACTCCATAAATATATATATATTTATTATTATTTTATTCAAATTTATAATTTATTAAATTTTTTGTTTTTAATTATTGTTTCAAATGCCTATCCTATCGTAATTATTGATTATTGTTCACTGATCGATCACAAAATTAAATCAAAATAAAAAGTAAATTAAATTCATTCAATGTCGGCTACTGTATTTGTGTAAATAATTTGTAAGCGTAAAAAAAAGTTTAAATTTAAATTATTTGTAATATTTGTGTTTGTATGTGTACGTATGTAATAAACCTAAACAAAATTTTATTTTTTTTTTTAATAATTTTTCATGATTTTTTTTACATTTTTGCTTTAGCTACAGTTTTTAATAATGTTCTTGCTTTTCTAAGTAATACAAAATTTTATTTTTAAAAGTGTAAGTGTTTTACGTTTTACCGCAAAAAATGTATTCGAATTATCTAAAATAACTTAAATAAAAATAAACAAATTAAATAAAATTAAAAATTTTTTTCGTTCATTTTATTTATTTTTACAAATTTATTGATAACTATTAATACTTACTCTTTAAAGTAAATTATAAAATACTGAAGCAAAATTACAAAAATAACAATCTTCAAAATGATGTAGCTAGCGTAGAATTCTTAAATAATTGTTTATGTCATTTGACAACAAAAACAAACAACTAAACGTAAGATAATTCTTAACAAATAAAAATACTTTCCGAGCATAGAAATTTACTTGAAGAAAAAGAAAAAAAAAATTAAAAAAAAAAAAATTACGACGTAAACTAAAATGTTTCAAAGAGCAAGTAAAGAAAGAAAAACTGATGCAAATTATTCAAATTATGTAATTTATAAAATAAAAATTAAAACCATATTAAGTATATTACTTTAATTTATAACTGCAAGTATACACAAAACACATACACACACAACCATAAATGATATTCAAAAATATATAAATATATATAGAAATTTATTCAAATATTAAACAAAAAATTGTTTTAATTAAAATAAAGCAAACGGATCTTCCATTAAGAAAACGTTCCAAAGCATACGTCCAAAATTGCGCAGGAACACACTCTTAAGTTCTTTGGTCAACAGCAGCCGCAGTCTTCAAATCATAACCCTATTGAACATTTGGATCATGTTGACAGGAATATCAGAGGAAGAAGAATTTCAAGCAAGGAGAATCTAAAACAGGTTCCAATACTTTCAATACGGATTTTTTTTTACAGATACAAATTATTTGCTGTGAATTGGTTGATTATGGCTCAACTAATGTACCATAGTGTGGGTTCAGGAAAACGATCATTAGGACCAGAAAATAGTACCAGAATAACCATAGTTGGGCGTAATGCATTAATTTTTCAATGCATTGAAGGGGTATTATTCCCAATGAATAAAAATAATCAGACCTGTTCCGTTGTCTGCGTGGTTTCAATTACTTTTCATGAAAATGGTGAATGCAATTTGCCCAACTCTGATATTAACGTACATAACGTTACGCTTAGTATATATCAAAATTGTACGAGTTTTGAGCGTTTTAGTTTTTTGAGTTTCGGTTTTTGTACGCGATTTTGAAGTTTTCTGTTTATTATTCTTTATATAAAATTACATGGAGACTACATTTCAAAAAACCGACTAGACTGAGGCATAGAGCCGTTCTTTCAACATGTTTCCGTATACTTAACTCAAAACATCAAAAAATGTAGATATCTAGTTGTAGTTTTAAACCGACGATATGTGATCAGTTTTTTTTTTTTTTTTTTTTTTGAATATGGGTGTTGCACATGACCATCTCATCCATGTAAGGTTAATAGGTTCAGAGATACGGGGAGTTATCGTGAATCAAGGTTCCCGGGGAATTTTCTTAAACGGCAATAGAGAATGCACGGCAGTCTGAGAAAATTCGCCGGAAATATTTATTCACGATAACCCCTATGATGATTTAAATTTTTGCCTCACGTTTTTTTTTTCTGTGGAAATGTCGATACATCTTATAATTTTTTCCTGATTTTTAGTTGATGCCCACTTATTTATATTGAAAACAATATGGGGGTTATCGTGAATCAAGATTCCCGGGGAATTTTCTCAAACTGCCGTGCATTTTCTATTAATTCACGATAATCTCCTATATGTATCTCGCAATGTTGGAAATAGTCTTGAATTAAACTGCTTCTAGTTTTACTAGTTTTTACTAAAAACCCAATTTCTTTACCCACTGAACTAGCAAGTGTTCCAATTAATATCAAAACTAGAGCGTATTTTTAGAAATAATGAAACCAAAACATGCGTTAATTATCACATTGAATGATAAAAAACTGATGGGAAAATATGTAGCAATAGATATGAATAATTGTGTAAGTGAAAGGAAAACAGTCAATGGGACACATGTCCTGTCAGTATCGAAAGGGTTAAGAGAAGAATGGTGCAAAATCTCTCCTGATATTACAAAAATTCTGGTCGATTCTATATCTAGAAGGCAGAATGCGGTGCTGAAGTCTTAAGGAAAACAAATCAAATATATAAGTGAAATAAATAAATCTATCGATTCATTTTCTAACACATAATTATGACAAATTAAGGAACGCATTTAAAACACGGCTATAGTGACATACGTTTCGTCTTTTGCCACAAAGACTCATCAGACATGTCATCAAGTAACATGCTTAAAAAATTCTTAAAAATATTGTTGATATGTTTCCTTCAATTCTCATTTAATAAGTGTTGAGTTTTTCATTAGGGGCTGTCCATAAACTCCGTGACGCTAAAATTCGCTATATTGAACCCCCCCCCCCCGCCCCTATGAGCGTCACGGAGTTTATGGACAGCCCCTTATTACTTTTTATTTTAAGTTAATTTCTTTATTGCAATAGTAGGTGCTTTCGGAAATGCAACAGAATTTTGTTGCACTGCGCAGTATATAGTTTGGCGCGTAGCACAGAATTTTTTACTGCGCTTTTTGGAAAAATATTGCGCACCAACTATTGCAGCATGCATGCATGTATGACTACGTGACTAGAGTAAGGTTCCCAAAAGTGGCATCTATGTGAATATAAATATTACTTCTGCAGCAGTACTTACGCAGTATTGCATTTCCAAATCGAGCTCGAGTATGGCTCGAAGTAAAATCACGTTTCATTGAATTGGGAAATCAAATTCGACCCCTGACTTGCCCCACCATCCATGGACATAATGCAGCCTAAAAACATGAAGCTGTCCGGCATTTTTCTTCAACTTTGTTTTACAAAACAAAAATAAATATTAAAGTGCAAATTTTCACTATTAAATCGAAGTGGAAGGTGTTATTCACCCCTATTGAAAATTTCCCTGCAAAGTAACTCCAATTCGCATAAACAAAAAAGTGAAAAGGATGAAAATTTATTTCATAATAGGGGTGATTATTTTGCAAGGGCAATTCGGACAACCAGGGAAAGTCAGCATATTCTTCCTCAGCAACTAATAAGCGTAATTTCAGGAAAGGCTATAAACAATGTCGTGGAAGAATCACCTTACAAGCTGTTCGCCGTCAACTGTGATATCGATTGACACAGGGAAATTATTCACCACCATTAATCTTTTATCCCCCATCCTTTTAACATATATCGATGTATCCAACGTAAAAAGTTGGCAACTCAATCTACGCATTAGACTCTATCTTGGGAGCCCTTGAAGTTACAACCTAAGAATATTTTAGTAAGGTCTCCATGTAAAAACTTGGCAACTTAAGTTGATAACTTATGCACGGGACAAACATGACAAATTGCGTTGGTAACTTAACTCAAAAAGTTATTACTTTATTTTTCTTTAGAAATCAGTGGTTGTAAGTCCTGCATACCAACGTAATTTCCGTAAAATATTTTTTAATGGTAGTTGGCAAGTTAAGTTACCAACTTTTCTCATGAAACATTTGGTTGCTGAAACAGAACATAAGTTGTTAACTAGATTATAAGTTGACATTGTTAATATATCTGTAAATCAATTTGGAATAGTGAACGATTTATAGTCGAAAAACCATTATTTAGTCTACAGATTTCAAAAGTATTTATTGAACTTATGTTTTTGGTTTTTTACACATCGAGAAAAAATTAGAAACAATGACGTATCGAATCTTGAGTGTTTACCCCTCCCTCTTTGCCTTGCACCAAAAATTTTTTCTTTGCTGAGAAAACAACCTTTATAGATTGGTTGACTCTGCAGATTTTAATTTTATGTAATGGATAGATATCGATACCTCCAACGTAAAAGTTGGTAACTCAAGTTACCAACTCTTTACGGGACAGCGTTTTTCGAAATCTACACATTTGGTTCCATCTTGTGTCAAATTTTGGTACCTCTATCTTGAAATTTGAAGGCATGGGCTCTATTTTTGAAGTCACAACCTAAATTTATTTTATATAGGTTTTCATACAAAAAAACAAAAAAGTTAAAATACAAAAATGCTCATTACTCAAAACTACGATTTTCGAGTTACCAACTTTTACGTTGGACGTATCGATATGTACCTACTGAATAACAGAAAATGCCTATTTTGTCTAAAATTTGCTGACCCTTAAAAATCTGCTGATGTAAGCACGTTTCATATGACAATATCAAGAATTGGACACTTAATTAAAACAAGTAGATTCAAATACGTATATTTCTGTTGTATATTATATGTATATTCTTTTATTTATCAAAAAGCATTTCTTATTGTTATTTCAAATATGTTTGTGATAAATTTTAATTGCATACAAATTGATAAAAATTGTTATTACGGTCGTAGTGGGTTTACAACATCCGATAAAATAAATTCAAACAATGGGTAAACAGAAAGTTATGATAATAAATAAATAATTGTATACGTTGTTAAGTTAGTACGATAAAATGCTAAAAATGTTTATACAATTATTCAGCCTTAATCAAATCTAGCAGAATTAATAGTCCAAAAGGGTGTTGTAGAGAAATGGTGTGACCGAATCATTGACCAACTAAAAGAAAATAAACTAGTTATCCACTTTTAAACTTTGATTTTTGTACGCTCAATAGCTTAAGCATGGAAGACGAAACGAATCGAGCGACTTTTATGAAGAACTTGCTTTGACTTGAGCGTTGATTTTAGCTAAGTCTTAACTTTTATGATGTAAGCAGTTGAAAATCAACCAATCGACTCGTTTCGTCTTCCATGCTAAGGCTATTAATTCTTAAGACTTATACACTCAATATTTCTACATGCACCTCTTAGCTTTTAGCTAAACGTTTGTGTTTCTTTAAATAGAATTGTTTTAAAAAAATTTATCGCATAATAAAGCATATTTAACAAACAAATAGAATCATGATTCGACTAACCGTAATTTAATATAAAATTTAAAATTGTTCTCCTACTTTTCTTACAAAACACAAAAAAGGACGATTTAATATAATATACATAGTTGCCTTGTATTTTTTATTTTTTTTTTTTTTTGTTTTATTTTGATCCAATATACTGAGGGTGAAATTAAAAATTGAATTTTGCTTTGATTAAAAAAATAAACTTCCAGGAATGCCACCCTATCACTAGTATTCTCTAATGCTAAAATTTAGTTTAAATTATAATTTTGAAAAGAATAATCTGCACTTAATTCAGGATAAGAATGTTACTTTTCTTTTTTCTTTTCCCTACAAAAACTGTAAAAACATTGAACGTTCACAGGCCTCTTCGAGCAATTCTTGTTGCTTTTGTTTTTCTTCGGGTGTCAACTCATGTACCAGCTCAGCAAAACCATCATCAAATTCCAGTTGCTCAGCTTGTGCGCATATTTCATCTTCCTGCAATGTTTCTAATAATGGTTCACCAATAATCAGACGTATATCGTTAGGTAAATTGTTTGCGGTTTTAATTTGCGTAAATATTGCTTCCGCTTCTTCAAGTGTGCGTTTCAAGTCTATGTTTCCAGACAGCTCGTTTACATGTTTTAATATTTCTGTGAATTCGTATTTATTCTCAATTATAAGATCTGTCTCTTGATCTAGTATAGCAAGAGATATAATTAAATGGAAATTTGTGCATGGCAGACGTGTCCAAAGGCATTCCCAAAGTTTTAATACATCCGCATTGCAGAATTCACGTTTATACCAAACCAATAACCATCGAAAACAAAAATACATATTATCCGAATCATGCGTAATCATATAATTAAAAAGACGCGGATTTGCAAATTCAAGTAGACGACGTAGTTGGGAAAATTGCGTTTTCATGCCCGCCTGATCAATGTCGAAATTTGCAAACACCATATCCATAAAACCAACAAAACACCAAAAGGCGTCAACTTCGTTTTCCTAAAGACGATAATAAAATGAATATAAAGAGAATTCGATAAAGACAACACCTACTTGTATTTCCAAAATTGGGGCCAACAAATCTGACATTCCTTGTACATAGCCTAAGTCAAAATTATACATCACATATGTCATTAGTATACCCTGCAACAATTGTATATTGGGATTGCCTTCGCCGGCAAAAAATATTAGTGTTCGATCAGTGCGCTTGACATCCTTCTCGATTTGGCATTTACGATCTCGATAGCCCGAGAAATTGACTTCTTGTATCATAGTCATTGCAAGCCATTGGGCTTTCATGTTATAGTATTCAATTGATTTTTGTGTTCTTCGTTGTATACGCTCCACTTCGGTATCGCTCCATTCGTAATAGTTGAGAAGGTATTTCCAAACTTCAGCACGCAAATTTTTTTCAATGCCGCCACGAAAGATTAATTCTTTGATACGTGTCGGATCTGAAATACGTCCATCGGGTGTCTGAAATTCCAGCCATTGAGTCTCATTAAGTGGACTACCTAAAAGTTGAAAATAGGTTAGAGTGCAATCGCTTTATGTAATGGGAAACTTGTTAGTTTTGCTAAATTGTGTCAAGAAGCTTTATTGAACTTCTTTTAAAATATGCTCCGAGACTTAGCGTGATCTTGGAGAGACTCGTACATCCAAGTGCTCAATTTATTCCTTATTATCGGTGTTATCATGAATTCGTAGAGAAATTCTTTCTTTTCTCGAGAAGGAGCATTTGCAATCGCAAATATTTTGAGAAGATCCGGATATAGTTTTTAAAAATATTGGTATCATATGGAACAGGCATTGAAATAAGCTGTAATAATACCCTATTTCTGCAGTAATAACTTCAAATTTGCAGTAATAACTTCAGAATATTGTAAAAAATTGTAATAATAATTTTCACCCAAATTCATATCACTTTGTTTTGCGTTAATCGTTGAAACTAAATACTCATTTTACTTCGCTTATAACCGTTGTTTTAGTTGTCTAACCTCACTAATTTGGGCTAAAATGTAGCAACCACACTAAGTACTCGGCAACTCTACTTCAAACATATTTTTATATATATTTTATATATATAAATTTTCAATTTTAAATTGAACCATTGCCATGATATCTGTTATTTAATATTAATCACTTGAATAAGACATTAAAA
This sequence comes from Calliopum simillimum, assembly GCA_951812925.1. Classification (NCBI taxonomy): domain Eukaryota; kingdom Metazoa; phylum Arthropoda; class Insecta; order Diptera; family Lauxaniidae; genus Calliopum; species Calliopum simillimum. The sequence goes on from OX638369.1 coordinate 38,373,883, forward strand.
AAATTTTGCTAAAAATTGCAAATAAAAACAAAAAAAAATTCTGCAGTAATAACTTTTTCTTATTTCAACCCCTGATATGGAAGGTATTTTAATAAGCTATAAAACTCTGTCAACTAATTTATATGCTTTCTTATGAAGAATTATGAATGTCTTATGTACGTGAAACAAAAAACCCTCTATCTTGCCCGTGCGTCCCTCGTCACGAAACGAAATGTTTTTATCAAAGTGTTTCATCGTCTTAATGGGGACTAAGGAGCTGTTTTCAAATCACTGTCAAAGCTTTTAATGCGCAATCTGCACGCACTGCCCTCTATTTACCAAAGCATTAAACTCTAACAATGAATGTCATAATATTCCCTCCCCAAATTATTACCGATAACCTTGCTTTCGAGTGGATTTTTTCCTTTCCACATAAATTTGTTTTGCGATAGCATACCAGGGAGTTCCAGAAAAAATTCTCTAGAATGTTTATTCATGATAAGGCCCATCATTTAAGTTAATTGGTTGCGAAAATGCAAAATAGATCCTTACCTCTTGTAACTGGTTGGCGTTCGGGCAACAAATTGACAATTTTCTCATCTTCTTCCTTAATATTTTCTAATTCACTGTTATCGCTGGGTGATTTGTCGAGACTACTACCCCGACTAGCACTGTCACCAACAGCAACCAACTGATAATTATCAGCTCCCATAGATGTAAATGCTGCTGATTTCTGATGTCGTTCACGACGATCCATCGGCACAGTACCAGGCCGTGTTTTCGGCGCACTTCTGTGAAACGGAGGCTGCACATAGTCAGGGAAATTTATCAAAAATCCAACGACTTTATTTGGCAGCCAACTTTCTGTACCCGCAGAACTTGCTTTTATCTCGCCAATATCCAATTCAGCAAAAGTTTTCTTTAATTTTTGTGTTTCAGTTGTAAGCACAACAAATTCCTCACGATTCGTGGGTGAATTCTCAATAACGTGTAATTGTCGCATTGAACGCACAAACAGATCAGCATTACCATGTTGAAAAAAGTATTCAGTATTTGCTGTTGCATCACATTTATGTATAAAGCGTAGTATTGATCCGCGATGTTTCACTTCGATTTTACAGAGTTCTTCCAAGTGAACGCGTAAGACACGTGGCTTACTGGAGGTCATCTCTGGCTTAGTATTAAATACCTTACACTCGGAGGTGGTACGCGGACGTCGTGAAATTGTATCGACCAATGCCCAATCACCTTGATCTTGGCTATCGTCCGCAATGAGTATATTATCATTGGGACGCCATTCAATGTAGAGGCGATGCGGTGGTGAATATTCGACAAGCGATAGAGATCCACTTGTATTTATATCGGCAATATGTTCGGCGCTGGCTTTTTTCAACAGCACACCATCATGGGTGCAGAGAACCTATAAAAAATAATGAGATAATAAGTTGTTCTCAAATGATTTAATCAACATTTATTTAGCATAATAGCAGGATTTTGAAGCAAGAGTGAAATTTCTCAAAAAAATTACAAAATAAAAAATCGCTAATTTTGATGGGCTTGCGTCGACCCGGAAATGCTTTAACTCTCATATAAAGGCTGTCCCAGAAAAGAACTGGTTCTTTTATTTCTGCAGGTGTGGTATAGGTTGAAAAAGTTGTATTATTTTGGGTAAATTCTATTGCGTATGACAACGCATTTCAGTTGCAATTTGGTTGCGTTGCCTGGTTGGCAAGTGCTACTGAGCGATTTTAATGAAACTTTGGAAAATGATGCCCATTAGCATAAAAAAAGAAAGGGCTAGGTTTCGATTTTGTAATTACTAATTTGGAGGCGTGGCACCGCTCTAAAATTTTTAATTTAATCTGGTCATAACTCACAAACCATAAAGTATATTTTGATGATTTTTGACTATCAATGCCTTATAATAGACAGAAAGTGGGCGGCAACGAAAAAGTGCCACGCCCACTGTTAAGCAATTGAAAATTTTGATTCAATATTTCTCGAAAACGGCTCTTACAATTTTGATGAAAATGAAAATGTTACGCCTGAAAATAAGAATTACTTAATATTTGATATGCCAGTTTATTGGGAAAACTCGTTCCTTATATCTTTGAATCTACTTCAAGTAGGTAATTGAAATTTAGTACAAACATAAAGTACATGAGGATAAATATTTTTTAGTGCAAAAGTGGGCGGTGCTACGCCCTAAAAGAAATTAATTCATCATATCTCTGAAAATATTAAACGCACAAGAATGAGATTTAATATATACGTATGTATTAAGAATACCGGGAAAAATAATGTCCATTGGAAAAATGGACGGTACAACACCATTCAGAAAATGTAGTCATATCGCTGAAACTATTTAACAACATAGATGAGAATTTTATCCCTACATTTTACATCCTTTGAAAAAATTGGTGATGCTCCGATCCCTGTACAAGACAGCGTGTAGCAACGCACACCGGGAAAAAATGCTAGTACTTTATAAAAAGAAAACCAATAAAGTAATCTTTTTGAAATCAACTTACTTTTAGGCAAGTGGGCTTAACATCGCTGGTGGGCGTGGCACTTCCCATACAAGTAAAATGATATTTCTCGAAAACAACATTTTGCAACATATTTCAATGAAATTTGGTAGGTAGGTACTGCAATATAGTATCTACTATAGTTATAAATGCAATGTGGGCGCCATTGAAGAAGTGCCACGCCCACTTCTTAGCCATTGAAAATTTTGGTTTAATTTTTCACGAAAACATCTCCAACAATTTTGATGAAAATTTAGGAGATGTAATCCCTGGAAACAGGATCCCTATACACTTAAGTTGCTTTTCATGTCTTTGGTCCGTTCTAGATTAGAATATGCTTCGTTTATTTGGCGGCCGTACAATGCCAATCACATTAATCGGATAGAACGAATTCAAAAAACTTATTCTATTTGCTCTCCGCTCATTAAATTTTTCGGAACCTTTTTCCGTCGTACAAAGCTCGTTGTTTACTTCTAAATCTTAAAAGCCTTCATAGTAGAAGTATTTTATCGCTTTCTTTTCTTCATTATATTGTTAATGGCTCTATTGATTGTCCAATACTTTTACAATCTATCAGTTTCAATATTTCTTCTAGAAGTTTTAGGTATAATGACTTGTTTTATACTAGCTTAAGTAGGAATAATTATGTTTTAAATGCCAATTGTTAGAGCTCTCAATGAAATTAATTCGATTGCCATAGTTGTTAATTTAGATTTATGCTTTTCGAAAAATGTATTTATTAGGTTTTTGAAAAGTTTTTATTATTAAATTTTAATTGTTATTTTGTGCAGCGACATTTGATTCGGACATACACAAACTGCAAATACTAAATCATTGGTGGCGCTGTAGGTACAAATTATTCTTTTGATAATATCGCCGTGGTGCGTTTATGTAACCAACTTCTACTACTCAATTGGTTGAGATTGTGACGTCACAATGACGACATTCTCAACTACAGTGTTCATAGAAGTGTCGTGAGTTGAGTAAAGTATTTTCTACTAGTTGAGAAGTTCTCGCCAGCATTATAGTCGTTAAGTTTAAAATTTTGCGATTGAGAATTTGAATTGAATTCTTTATTAAATCTTATATGAACGTGTATGCAAAATTGAATTGAATGGAAGATCTCAATTGGTGAGTTTCATGACATATATAAACATTTGTTTTCTACCGGTAGAGGTTAGCAGAGTGATTGACCATGACATCACGACCAGTAGAGAATTTCTCAACTCAGTTGCATAAACGCACCACAGCACTATAGGTCAAAAGGCACACTTTTTTGGCCAAAATTCATAACGTCCATAGTATCATGGATACCGACTGCAAATGTAGTTCTTATGTTGACTCTAGACTAAAAGAACAGTTCTGAAACAAATCTTAACCCTTGTACTACCGGGTCAAAAATGGCACGTAATAAATTTTCGAAATTATAACGCATACCAGCAAGGTTTTGTTTTTAAGCATTTCCGAAGTAACTTCATGCGTTAAATCCGAATCCGAGGTCGGAATTGACCCACCAATTCAAGATTTGGAGATATTTGAGGTCAAACTCATGAAAAATGCCTATTTTGGCTATTTTTGAGGTTCGATGCAAACTGCACAAAATTTTCATTATTTTTTTTACGAAATGTATCACGTAGTTTTGTTATCTTTCTTCGAAATGAGCTTTTAAAAAATGCCATACAATACTTTATTTAAAAGTTATGGCCAATTTAAGATGACATGTCATGACATCTTGAAATCCCATAAAACGGGTAAAACGACACAACTTTAGATTTCATGATGTTTTGAAGGTAAAAAGTGGTACTCAGTAATGAATAATGCAAAAAAAATAAAAAAAATTTTGTGTAGTCTACAACTAACCTCAAAAGTAACAAAAGTACTTATTTTTCGTATATTAACCTCAAATATCTCTATTTTTCAAAAAACCTAATGCAAAAATTATACGCACTTTTATCCAAGTTACTTGTACTAGTAGTATCTTCAGTATTTTCAAATAAATAATTGAAAAACTGCTTCTTATTTTTCTTTTTCGTCTGTCTTTTGCAACCAGACTTCGAATAAATCGGAATTGCGGAAAAAAAGTTACCTGACAAAAAAACTCATTAAAGAAGGGCAAAATCGGGCGTCTATATTTCTAAATGACATTAACAAAAGAACCGTCTTACTGTTTTTGGGTTTCTTAAGACTAACAAATTCCAACAAAATTTTAAAAGCTTACACGAAGTTTAAAATTTAAAAAAAAAATACTATGTAAAAGTCAGGGGTCTAATTTTAATTTTAAATTTTCCACAGAAAACCAAAATATATTTAAATGTTTAAGACTACTTTGCATAATACATAGCATCATCAATTTTATAAATTTTTATTTTAGAAAAAACAACCCCGCAAACCAAACCTTACGACTTTGTCGGAATTCCGACTCAGTCGAAACAAAGTCGGAACTCTATCGAAATTTCGTTACGCATTCGTAACTGTTTCGTAACGTTTCGTCGTAATAATTTTTTTAAATTTTTCTTTCGACATTTCGTTACGATTTCTTAACTATTTCGTAAAGATTTTTCATATCAATTTTTCTTTCGACTTGTCGTAACGAAGTCGGAACTCTTCCGACATTTCGATACGAATTCGTAACTACAAAATTTCGTTAAGATTTATCTAAACAATATTTAAGCACTTTCTTTCTTTTTTCCATTTTGTTTGAAAAAATTTTTACGTCAATATTCAACCATATATATTTCACAGACAAAATGACAACATTTTGTTATTATAAAATACCGTGAAATACGCACGTATGATGGGAAATTTACAAGGATACATGTATGTCTTTAGAAAACAGACACGAAGTTACGATTTTGTTCCGAAAATTCGTAACGAATTCGTTAAGACACAGCGTTATGAATTCTTAAAGAAACGGCGTTACGAATTCGTACAGACTCGTCGTAACGATTTCGTAAAGACACGGCGTTACGAATTCGTAAAGACACGGCGTTACGAATTCGTAAAGACACGGCGTTACGAATTCGTAAAGAAAAAGCGTTACGAAGTCGTGTCAACCCTCTCATACAAAATTCGTAAAGATTTCGTAACGAATTCGGTATCGAAATCGGAAAAGTTTGCCGACTCGTCGTAACAATTTCGTTACGAAATCGGAACGTTTGGTTTGCTGGGAAATTATTTTAATTACTTTTTATTGATTGAAAAAAAGAGCTAAAATCACGACTTTTTGGTGTTATCTCAGTAAAATGCAAATGCATCAACTTTGACACATCGATGAGGAACGGAAAATTATTTTACCCCAAAACAAAAACATTTTTGCTTGTATTGAAGTATTCTCCGTTACACTGCATCAACAAAAACTCAATAGCAACACTTGTAAAAATTGAATGTTGACCAAAAAAGTGTGCCTTTTGACCTGCACTGGTACGAGAAATTAGATTTTGATAAATTTTTGTCGAGCAGGGTACTAATACTCATATTTGGGGTAGTGTCAGTAATTCAAGTATTGAAAATTTACAACTAAAACTACAATCATTTTTTCTCTCCATTACTCTTAAAAAACCGAAAGTCCAAGCTTTTATTTATTGAGTATCTCCTAAATGGTTAGTCTTTTTATTAAGCGAAAGACTTTCGTATTGAAAAGTTATTAAAATCGTACGGATTGAGGATCAGAGTCGAACATAGAAAAATCAGGTACAAATGGCATACCAGGTTTAGAAAAAATTAGTTAACATGATATTACACACCTTGGCGGGCCACTATGCGCCAATATATTAAAATGGGTTACACAAAGTTCAAAGGTCACAATTTGATAAGAAAAAAAAAAAAATGCATTCATAATAAACAATCAATGTTGTCTTACGTTTCCATTATCGATTACACCAACGCTTGGCGCTCCAAAGCTACTGCATGTGGACGATGTTGCTGTTGTAGATGGAGTTTGCGATGATTCATTGGAGGATTTGAAGATTTGAGGTGTTTGCTGATTGCATTCATAACGCACAGAATCAATCATTATCTCCGATTTTATTTTGAATTTCGTTGGTTGTTGCAATATTTTTTTGTTTTCGTGCGGATTCCGATATTTTTTTTGCGTATCAGACGGAATATGACCAATTATCGTTTCGTTGTAACTTTTTTTTTTGTTTTATTTATTATCGCAAAATCCAAAGAAAACAGCTGTTTCTGTTTTTACTAAAATATGACGTGTATGTCGTTAGTGCAGTATGCTGTAACGAGGTGAGTAGGTGAGTTAGGCTGTGTCACAATAAAGGTCCGTTCGTTAAAAAAAAACTTTACAAATCTATACATAAATAGGCAAACGAAATCGTATCGATTTTTATGAAATTTGGTATTGAGATAGCGTTAGCTTTAAAATGGCTATTAAGTTTTTAAGTGGGCGGTGCCTCTCCCCTAAATGGAGAAAATGCTCTCAAGGCTAAACCACTTCATCGGTTTTTACAAAATTTGGTAGGAAAATAGGGTAAGTACCAAGAAACGATAACATGATCATTGCATTTTTCATGGATTTTTATAGAATTAGGTACTGATATGTGGTAAGAAATCCTGCATGAATAAATTGTAATGCGGCAGTAATCAATTCAATTCAATTTTATTGAAAGCCGCAGTAATCTTGTTCCCGATTTTTGACAATTAAAACTATTCCAATTAAAAAATGAAGAATCTTATTTGTTTGATCAGTAGTCTCTTTGGAGTCTTATTTTACTGGTCTAATTAAAATAAAAGAAAAACTTATCTTAAGATCTATTTATTCCAAAAAATGTTCAAAATTAGAAATATTCACAAAGTTTGCAACAATTGACTTATTTAATTTTTTTGTTAGCTTTCGCCACTTTTGCCTTCAGCGATTGAACGTCCAACTGCTCGCGACTTTCATTGGCTGAGGAACGTTTCTGACTCGTTGATGGTTGTTCGGTTGGTGGTACAAAATCACGATTTCTACGTTCTTCCTGTCTCTTCGCAGCATCAGCTTGTTTTGCTTCACGTTCTTGATTCTTCTTTGCACTCTTCTGTTCCTTATTAAGGAAATATTCGCCTGATGCCAATTGCTTATCAATTTTACTTTCAGGCTGCGCAGGTGGGAATGGTGTATACTCCTTTTTCGGTTTCTTATTTTTAGGCTGCTTGCGTTTGCTGATGTTTTTATTTTTGAATTGTGGCAAAAAACGTGACCAATCCTCATTGGCTAACTTGGGGTCCTTCATGAGTTCTCGCTTTATCATTAACGCTTTAATGTTATAGATTGGATGTACGTTATTCATGGTTTCGGTGACAATATCGCGTACTTGATGTAATCCTTTGTATGGTCCCAGCGCAGCCACTGTATTACCCTGCACCAAAACGTAGCAGTCTGTCAGCAGCTCAATCGATTTAAGAGTCGCTCCATTTGGTCCGATTAAACGTTGACGCCTCTTAATGAATTTATCTTTTTTATGTACTAAATTACCGATTTTAATGATGTCACAACCGATTTCATCCTGAAGTATTCGTTTAGCTTGCTCAAAGGGAACACTACGTGCCATCAGTTTGATCATATCGCGTGCCTTAATTATAATGTATGGATCCCAAGTTTTCCGTGTCGTTTTCACCACCATGCTACCTTCAATTAAATCCAATTCAGCTTTTAGACTGTGCTCACCTACTGCTTGCTCCACTAAGGGCCATACTTCTTTGAGGTATTTTTCACGATATTTTGGAAAAAGTGTAGCAAAGGAACTTTCTTCGGCCAAACCCGATGGGTTGTCTTCTTCCTTAAATCTTGGAATTTTCAGGCTCCATGCATTTTCCACTGGCCCAGTGGTTTTTATATCTTCCTGCTCACTGTCTGACATTTTGCTTGCACTTTCGGTAAGCTGAGACTTGGTAGGGAATTTTTATTATTTTTTTTAAGCTTAAAAACGATTTTAGTGATTTTCATACACGTGAAAATACAAACAACTGTCAAATTAGAAATTAGACGTACAACAATTGACAGTTGTTGTTCAGTTGTTGTTGTAGGTACCAGCTGGTACGTACAACAATTGACAGTTGTTGTTCAGTTGTTGTTGTACGTACCAGCTGGTACCTACAACAACAACGACAAACAACTGTCAAATTAGAAATTAGACAACTAATTTTTGTTTTCTATATTTAATTCTTAACAAATAAACTACAATGGAAAATAAAAAAGGAAGAGTTGAAAAAATTTGGGCAGATTTTAGACATTGTTGCGCTAAAAACTGTTAAAATGCGTGGACAGGCATTTGTTGTTTTTAAAGAAATTTCTAGCGCTTCAAATGCATTGCGTACCATGCAAGGATTTCCCTTTTACGACAAACCCATGCGCATTGCTTACTCAAAATCCGACAGCGATATTGTGGCTAAAATTAAAGGTACCTTCAAAGAACGTCCTAAAAAAGTTAAACCACAGAAGTAAGTTTAATAGATATATGTACATGAATTCGCTTCAACGTTGGTTGATTTTTTTTTTTTGTACACTTTTGTTATTTTTATTTATTTTGATGTTAGTACAGTCATTTGGTAGTTTTACCTGGAAAGTTTTGCGGGATTTCTGCAAATGAGTTATTTTATAGATTTCGATGTGCTCTTTCAGAATTTCAACTTTGCTACCTCGTATCGTGTTCGCTTGAGCCGCCATATTGGAAAAATGGCGTCCAAATTCAGTTTTTTACAAATATCTCTTTAACGGTTATATGTAGAGAAAAATTTTTTAGGACAATGTTGTAGCTTATAAAATTTTCTATAAAAATGACCTTTAAATTGTTTTCGTACGACTTATAACTCAGGAGATATCTTTATTCAAAATTTTAGAAAAATTAGTAAATTGTGATTGCCACTTATGAGTAGGCACAGTGATGTGTCAAGCTTATAGTTACGATAACTTATGAACGATGAGTCGCACGTTTAAAATAAAAACACCTATTTATAGAAAATAACTTGCGCTACAAGTTACATATTATTTTTTTTTCATATCACTTATAGTTAAGGAGATATTTTTCCCACAAACATAAAATTTTGAAAAAAAAAGTTTTTTCAAAATGGTTCCTTAACGGTTCGTCCTAGAAAAAAAATTGTCCATGCATTTTGTAGAACGTTCAATTCCCTATAAGGGTCTCTTCGAACTGTTTTTTCGTCAGACTTACCTTTCATGAGATATAGCGTCTTGAAAATCATTCAAAATTGAATATTGTTCTATGCGCCGTACTATGTTCAATTTTGAATGATTTTCAAGTCGCGATATCTCATGAAGGGTAAGTCTGACGAAAAAATAGTTCGAAGAAACTATTATAGGAAATTGAACGTTCTTAAAAATGCATTGACAATTTTTTTTCTAGGACGAACCGTTTAGGAGCCATTTTGAAAAAACGTTTTTTTTCAAAATTTTAGGTTTGTGGGAAAAATTTCTCCTTAACTATAGGTGATATGAAAAAAAAATAATATGTTACTTGTAGCGAAAGTTATTCTCTATAAATAGGTGTTTTTATTTTAAACGTGCGACTCACCGTTCATAAGTAATCGTAATTATAAGCTTGACACATCACTGTGCCTACTCATAAGTGGCAATCACAATTTACTAATTTTTCTAAAATTTTGAATAAAGATATCTCCTGAGTTATAAGTCGTACGAAAACAATTTAAAGGTCATTTTTATAGCAAATTTTATAAGCTACAACATTGTCCTAAAAAATTTTTCTCTACATATAACCGTTAAAGAGATATTTGTAAAAAACTGATTTTGGACGCCATTTTTCCAATATGGCGGCTCGAGCGAACACGATACGAGGTAGCAAAGTTGAAATTCTGAAAGAGCACATCGAAATCTATAAAATAACTCATTTGCAGAAATCCCGCAAAACTTTCCAGGTAACATCATTTTTTTCTCCCAAATGATTGTACTATGTGTTTTTTGTATTTCTTTTGTGTCGATAAGAGTGTGGTTGGATGCAGTGATGACATTTCGTTAATAATAATAATGCACTGGCTTATCGACTTTGCAAAGAACAGTGTTGTTGAACTCATTGTCCAATTAACAAGGTAGCGCCATCGTCAGAGGCCTTTATTGTTCTTATTTTTGCAATTGAGTTCTGTCAAAATTAAATAGCAAATCAACAACAATTTTGCTGTTTCCATTTTGTTCTCATTTTCAAAACGAGCAAAGCGGAGAACTAACATAAACTAAAGTGGCAGTGGCCAAATTTTCTTTACCTTCTTGGGAATTATAAAGAAACTAACGCAAAAATTTGGTTGAAGAGATTTTATTCCATTTCCAAAAGTCCAAAGTCTTCTACCGGAAATTTTTAGTCGTAACTCACCTCATTCATCATTCATCAAATGTCAAATAAAACTGAAAACAGCTGTTAATCACTTTTTATGTCTTTGGTGGAGACAGGCTATTTTTGTTTATTATTGCTACATTTCTTACTGCCATACCTAAATTGGAGCAGCAGCGTTGTTTTACTGTCAAAAATTTCTCATGTACATACAATTTATATGGCGCATACCGAAATTGCCAACGCTCAACGCTGAGCTATTCGAATTTCCAATTTTGACAAAGCGTTATGGAGTGAAGTTAGCTGCAGAAAAGTAAAAAAAGAAACAACAATATGATTTTGATAAACAAATGGCTTCAACGCAATGCTCTTTATTTCGGTATGGCACTTGACGCTTTTGTGTAACGTTAAATAACGCAACGCCTGACGCTCCAATTTAGGTATGGCAGTTAAGCACTTGAAAAACGTTCCTCCAGTATGTATATTTCTTACACCTTGTTGAGGTAAGCCTATAAAGCCAATACACACTATTGATCAGTCCCGTCAGTTTTGCTCTCGCTTACGTGTGTGGTCGCTCTTTTTCGCTAATCGTCAGTCGGCGCCATATTTATTTTGACAATAGTGTGCCATCACAACGTAAATGAGTGTATGATCTTCAAACATGAATGATAGTTTGACCGCTACGAACAATCATTCAGAACTTAACCCAACGGCCCATACAGTACGTCGAGTACGTCACGTCGTTTTTTTTGGCTGACAGCTCAGTTAAAAATATGAGTTTATATCAAGTGCGACCCAATCAGTACGTCTACGTCAACGCAACGTACAAAAGTTGCCCAACTCCCAACTTTCGACGTACGACGTGTGATTTGACAATTTTGAAATAAATTTATATTGTTTTGTTTTTTTTTATGTTTTTCTTTTATTTTGTGAACAAAATTGAAATGAAAAATTATTGAAGCAAAATTAAAAAATTTAAAATTATTTTATATACAAATATTTTAATTTTTTAATCCGTTCTCAAAGTATTCATTGGGTCAGTCTTCTCCGTCAAATCCGTCGCAGTCAGTTGAAAGAAACGACTTGACGTATTCGCCGTATTCTTCGGCCGTTCGCTAAATGAATTTTAGACGGACAAACATGATCGATACTGTGCACTGGCTTAAAGTCTTTTTCTTGTCGTTCATTTACCAACACTGACTTGTCAAATAGACAACAGAGTTAGTTGACAGTTTTACATTTTGCAAGGAAAACGTTTGGTAAAAACTTATTTATTGAATTATTAATTATAAAATGAAAGCAGAAAAACCAAAAGCAAAGATCAACAAAAATAAAGTAGCGAAACGTAAGGTACGCAACAAGAGGCGCAAAAAACGAAAACAAGAGGAAAGAAAGCAATTGTGGGTACCAGCAACAAGAGCTACAACAACAACCCAAACAAACGAAAGAATTCAACAAACTCACCGCAAAGAGGTGAATTCGGTAGAACCTTGTCAAATTTGGCACCGAACTTATGAAAATGCCGTCAGATGGGTCTGCGCGAATCAAGTAAACTATTGGCGGGAAAAATGCGCGGAAATGCAAGAAGAAAATGAGAAATTGAGAAATGAATTAAATCAATTAAGAAATAGTGCAGGAGTTGAAAATCAAGAGGAGCATTATGTGACATCATCATCGAGCTCATCTCCATCATCTTATTTTACCAGCGACGAAGAGGATGAAGAAATGACCTTGCCGGATGCGGAAGTGGATGAAGGATATTTAAATTTTATACAAATAACCCACCAACATCGTGAAGAATTACGGCAGCAAAGAGAGAAAAAGCTGAAGGAAAACAACAACAACAAGTGAATCACCAGACATCAGCCAAATATTTATACATAAGTTTATTTTAGTTTTTTTTTTGTTGTATATTATAAGCCTATTAAAAGAAAATAAAACGCACATACAAAAGTTAAAATAACATCTTTTATTATACAATTGTAGAGTCCGACCGATTAATCGGCTTCGGCTACGGCTTCGGCCAAAAAAACGCCTTCGGCCGAAGCCGAATGTTTGTAACTTCAAGCATTAAGCAACTTGTTGATTAAAAAAAAATCTTTTAAACAAAATGATGGCCGTTTATAGTGGATTGGGACTTTCTAATTACGAATCTGAACTTTGTTTTTTTTTTCAATTATGTCAGAATCCTGAGTAATCCTTGCTCAAAAGTGCAAAAATCATTGTCTTGAGATATACTTTGGGCTATGTAACAAAAACAGTAAATGCCAAAATTTAATTTTGTTATTGCATTTGGGTAGGTAAGATCACCTTTAACGCTCTACATTTTCAATTCTATTCCTACTTTCCGAGTTATAAGCCATTAAAATAAGGGTATCTCTCAATAACTTACAAAGAATTTTTCCGGACCGAAAAATTAAAGAGTTCTTTGTTAATTATTTTTTGTCAGTTAAATATTTCATTACAAAATTTCGAGCCCTTGCAGAACAAAGTCGGATGATAAATGGCCGCTTTATTTAAGAGAGGTGGTGCCTTCGTGAGATATCGGATACAAAAGGTCGAGTAAATCAGTTTTTTGGTCTTACGATAGTAGGTTTGATCTTTTGTTCTAGTCATTTCTTGAGAGGTTGTGCCTTCCTGAGAAATCGAGTGCTAAAGGTCAAGAAAATACCTTTAAATAGAATATAATTTGTACGAAAACAACTTATGCAAATTTTCTGAGCTAAAAAATCGTGGATCAAATAAGGGAAAACATTTTGTAAAAACTTTTGCACCTAATATCTCACAAAGGGACCACTTCTCAAGATCCATTCCCGTTAAGGCTTATCTGAACAATGCAAAATCGGCGCTAAGTGTGTTATATTTGGCCTGATAATGCCTAAAATGCTACAAATTGAATATACCCTGAGAGTGGGGTATAAAAATATAAAATAAATGAACCTTCGGCTTCGGCTACGGCCGAAGGTTATAAAAAAACCGATTAATCGGCTACGGCTTCGGCTTCGGCCAAAAAGTGACCTTCGGTCGGACACTATACAATTTTAATTGATTTCGAAAATATTTAATCGAAATCAAAAGTCGAATTGTAAAATCTTAAGCTTGATTGTTTATAGACACTAACTAAAATGTGGCCTGCAAATTGAACTGGTCTTTGTCCATAACCACTAAACAATTTTAAAAGTCATCCGTGAACTGGTGCATGGGATCACATACCTCAGAGCAAAATCAAGTACATAAAATTCGAAGGGGTCTGAAGATGTTTAGTTGACTCTCAATTTGTCATAATTCTGTATGAAAGATAGTAGGGGAATTCCATAAAACGTGTAAATGCCTCGTGAATGACACAAGATCGCATAGCTGTCTTGAATTCACGTAATAATCTGAAACGTATTGAGCGCTCTATTATGCTGTTGACTTTTTGAGACGTTAAATGTTTTAAAATTGTACTCGAGTCATTTCCATTTTGTATCACCTTGTCTGAACAATGCAATAGAATTTGATTAATTTTGAAGTTCAACCTTAAATAAAGGATTCGATTTATGTTGAATTTTTTCATTTTTTTTCGACAAAATGAAATGGAATCTGCAGATAAATAGAGGACAGAGCAGTTAATTTGCGTTGAGTTATGCTGCAAGGGAATCATTTGTACCGTTACTACAGAACTAAAAAAAAACCTTTTGCGCATGCATTGCTGTCACTGCTATTCTTATTGCTGTTATTGTTGTTGTTGTTGTGACAAATGATGCATAATTAGTAAATGCTTTTTAAGCTTTTTTGTTGCCTTTTGAAACGGTTTCTTTATTTCTTAACATTTCAGACACACTTACATACACTTCTCTTGCAGTTTTAGCTTTTTTCACTTTTAACTAAAAAAAAGCAACTTTATGTTTGTTACCTTTTGTGTCGACCGACATGATGCCGGCCTAAAAACGAAATAGATGCTTTTGCATGTTGCAGTTGTTGTTGTGGACTGCAGAAGATCATTGAAGATTCGTATGCCTATTTAATGTATGAAAATTAGTAAATAGAAAACAAAAGATTTAAGACACGAACTCGTTTAAAAATTCCATTAGATTTACTCTCGCGCTCTAAAAAAAAAAACACTGAAAAAATATGCATTCAGAAGGTGAATTTGGCATTTTCAATGTTCTAGGAATTTTGAGTTAAAAACTGTTTTTTCTTTTGGATGTCACTTCATTCAATTTTGTCGATAGTGATAGCTTTGTCTGTCTGCAATCTACAACATCAAGCATCAATAAGGTGTCCATATTCTTTTTTAACGGAAAAACTGGAAAATTTGACCAAAAAACACCATTTTCGGCTACGGCCGAAGGTTATAAAAAAACCGATTAATCGGCTACGGCTTCGGCTTCGGCCAAAAAGTGACCTTCGGTCGGACACTATACAATTTTAATTGATTTCGAAAATATTTAATCGAAATCAAAAGTCGAATTGTAAAATCTTAAGCTTGATTGTTTATAGACACTAACTAAAATGTGGCCTGCAAATTGAACTGGTCTTTGTCCATAACCACTAAACAATTTTAAAAGTCATCCGTGAACTGGTGCATGGGATCACATACCTCAGAGCAAAATCAAGTACATAAAATTCGAAGGGGTCTGAAGATGTTTAGTTGACTCTCAATTTGTCATAATTCTGTATGAAAGATAGTAGGGGAATTCCATAAAACGTGTAAATGCCTCGTGAATGACACAAGATCGCATAGCTGTCTTGAATTCACGTAATAATCTGAAACGTATTGAGCGCTCTATTATGCTGTTGACTTTTTGAGACGTTAAATGTTTTAAAATTGTACTCGAGTCATTTCCATTTTGTATCACC